>CM062614.1:39331120-39702294 GCA_025617555.3 Puccinia polysora
AAAAGAGTTGGATTAAAGCAAGTATCAAATTATGAATAGGCCTACAGGGGCAATTAGAATATTAAGGAAGTGAGAAGTTGAATTAGTGGATCAAAGCAGTGAGAGGATGCTCAAGTGGTCTTAAATTGCAGAGAATAAGATTTGGTTTAGGCTCTGCTTGAATTTTTAGATGGGAAATTCAAAAAAACAATGTTTGAAGATTGGCCCGGGAACATGCAAGGTGTGTATTTTGTAGGTAAAACCCCAAGTGATAATGGTTTATGGATGGAGAAGAGTAATGATTTTATAAAACACTAGAAACAAACCAAGGGAGCCTAAATAAAACAAGGAAACTGAGAAGGGTGTCAGAAAAAAAACAAAAAATTTCTGAGTGGAGCAGTCACATGCTGAGGATATGAGCATACAAATGGATGGTGCTATGTGGTATTTATGAGAGGAAAAGTGTTGAAATTTCACATTCCTCACCTTTCACATCATCTGGTCTCCCCTCAGGACCTCTGGTCTCCCAGGCGCCTTCCTTCTCACCTACTGCGCCTCCTGCGGCGGCCATCTCTCTCAACCTGGTCTCTTTCTCACTCCCGCTCTCCTCCTGGATTCTTCTCCGCGACTTCTCAATTCTTTTCTTTTCTAATTTAAAGCCTCTTTTCTTTCTCTTCTTCGGGTCTCTCCTTTCTCATTCTCTCAACCGTTCACCACCTTATTACCTATCCGCCTTGAATATCTCAGCCGCCATTTGTCATCAACTATCTCCTATCTCTTCCTTGTCTTGTGCCTCAACATCTTCTGACTAGACATCTCTGACTGGTAAGACTCAACACTTCCGGATTCTCAAACTTATTTCAAATCTAACCTTCAGACTGCTTCAACTAGCCTCAACCCTCAACTCAAGCTCTCCTGAAGACATCTACCTCAAGCTCCGCCATTCATCTCCACTTAACCTCTTGGCTTCTGGCGTAGGATCTTTTCTTGTTATCCTCTTCTATGTCATTCTCACCCGTCTCTACTTTCTAGTTTCTCATGTCATTTGTTTCCTCTCAGTCTGCTGGTTCTGTGTCATAAATAAATTCATCCAATCTTGCCAAAAAGCACAAATTAAAATGATAAGATGAGATGAGAAGCATCAGTGGTGATGAGAAAGAGAGGAGGGAAGAATTCAGAGCATCCAAAATGATAATATTTGGAAAGTTAAGTTAGAAATCATAAAGCAGAGCTTCCAAGAAAAAGAAAGTAGAAAAATTTGAAGGATGGGTAAGCACAGATATAGATGCTGTCATACCTCACAAAAATGAAAACCAACAGAGAGGCAAGGCCTTACCAAAAGGCTATGAAACCGGCTGCAAGACCAGTTCATTTTGCAATGGTTATGGTGTAACATACCACCATGTGACAGATGCAGAGTAAACTGTTTTTAATGAGGCTATGAGAAGCAGTACAAGCAGGATTTTAAAATATATAAAAAAGGAGTTCAATTTAATCAGCATCCATCTAGATAATACCACCAAATGATTTCTTCCTAATGAGAATTGAGCTCAATTTCTCACCAAAATTCTCATTATGGATAGTTAACTTATGAAGATCATCTTCTCTAATTCTGAAACAGGAGTCACTAGCTAACAGAATAGTCTATAAAATAGAATTGGATTCCCAATTTTAACAACAGTGGATTACATTCTGAATCATCAAAAGTGGAACCCACCCAGCTACAGGTTAAACCACAAAAATGCCAGAAAATATTAAGTTAAGTGCAGAAAAAACAGATATTTTTTGCACCAAACTTTGAATACTATAGAATATTACACCACGGAAATTCATGGGAAAAAAATTAAACTAGGGCCCAGGCTAAATTGATGCTTTCAAATTTACTAAATCCATGCCTTTTTGAGAAAAAAACATGATGTTAGTTTTTTTGATAAAATAATGCCTCTTTTGAATAAAGGTGGTATTGTAGAAATTTTTGAACAAATAAATTCTGTCTGGTGTTCTTCCCACCCCAGGAATCCACATTAATCTTGAAAAAATATTACAATAAAAAAAAGGCATGATTTTTATAATTAAGGTTTGGTACACCTGTTTAAGAGTTAAAGGAATTCTTGGGGTGGGGGAACACAAATTTAGAGGAGGTTTTGGAAAACCAAAATAATTAAAACATTGATTAGGGCGCATCAGAGTTAGAAAAACTGCAATTTTTTTGGCAAAACCTGCCATTTTTAATGGCGGTTTTCTGAAATACACATAACCCCTAACTGGTGTATTTGAAAATGGTGGTTTTCAAAGAAATGGTGGGTTTCAAACATTAAATCCACCATTTATTCATCTTCACCCATAACTAGGGCGTATCAGAGTGAGCAAACCTGCTATTTTTTCAATGGCGGGTTTCAGCCCAAAACCACCATTTCAAACGGGCCATTAAAAATCAATCACAAAAGGGGTTTCAGACTTAACTGAAATAGGTGGGTTTTTCAAGTATAGTATATAAATGTGCATTGTTTTTTTTTGTACCCCAGATGTCATTCACCCTCTTGCAACCCCAGATTCCACCACCACCACCACCATCATCATCATCTCATCAACTTCAAAATCAATCATCATCATCAGCTCATCAACTTCAAGATAAACATTGGAAAAACAATAAATCAGGCCAGCCCTTGGTAATTTTCTCACTAGATCCCTCAACCAAAGAAAATATACAATTTGAGACCTTCCCTCTACATTATTTGCATTCATGTTGACATTCCAGCTGATATTGTCCAAGTAACTTGCACTTGCCTCATCCCTACACCCATCCTCCATTGACCTAGCCCAGTCTCAACTATTGACAATGACCATCCTACAGCCATCCAAAACTCCAGATTCATCATCAAAGATGAACAGCTTTTTTTCAAATTCAAATTTGATCATCATTGGTTTTTGCTCCTCAACTTCTAATTCAATCATCATCATTTTTAACTCCAAATTATTCTTTCATCTGATCCTCCAAAATTTAAGAATGAGGCTTCTAAGGCGTCTAAGAGCGCAGCAGAAACTCACATGAACAGCTCTGGTCCATTTTGAAAGAGAATGCAAACCAATGGGTACACCTGGCATAGAAAAAACATGTGGTAATATGAACACCTTACTACCACGTTGCAATCCAGAATTCTGATCCTGACCATTCAATATCTCATTCAGTCTTGGTCTAGCCCAGCACTCAAAACAATGGACCAAATTGCATAATTATCTGTTCAAAATGGTGTCTTTCCTAGAACAAGGACCAACAGCTTGGCCTCCTCATAAGAATGACACAACACCTACATAAGAAAGAGTTTGTATGCAACTCATTCTCACTGCATACTCATTTTTGCACCTAATCACTCTATCCTGTATGATAAACTTATTCCTCATTCACAAATAAATGGCACTATCAGGCATTCAACAAGCTGTTAGTTGCCAATATTCATCACGGCCCTTCTCCTCTTCCTCTCAGGATTACTAACTTCCAAGGAACCTTTTCAATAGAGTATCTTCATCAAGTCTTATACATGCTTTGATTATGATATGGACTTGAGAAAGCCATCTAGGATCTTGGTCAATCATTCACTCCTTGTGACTGTCAATCACCCCTGATCTTCTTGTCCTCACCCAATCTCACTCACTCACTCATCTAGAATTGCCATCATCTTAAAATTATCTTGAGCAAAAAAATCCAATCAACCCCTCCCTCCAAAAAAAGAAAAAAAAAATCAAAACCCAAATTCATCATTTGATTTTGATAAATCAAAACACCCCAATGACACACAAGTCAGCTCGGTTTTTTTTATCTGTGTTTTGTTCTCTACATCCATCCCCTATGGAGTCCTTCTTGGAAGCTTTCTTGCCACCTTTGACAATTGACCCATTCCTCAAGTTTGATTGGACCCCCCATGCATTGCTTGGCCTGAATATTATGAATGATTGGCTTTTTTGACCTGGATGCTTGAAGCCCCCCCTCAAAATTAAATGAATTTTGAGACCAGCAGTTTATGGTCATCACCAATTTTTTTTGTTCTCACCATGTATTTTGTGTCTTCAAACCTCATTTTTTTTTCATTGGCACTGGTCCATACACATATATGCTAGCTGAGAAACTAAAAAAGTTTTTTTCCTTTATAAAAAGAAAATTGAACCTCACCCCTACCAATCCATGTTTTTTCATCCCTCCGTTAAAAGGTTTTTGTGATGATAATGATCATGTTTGTTTGTTGTTCTTCAAACCTTTCTTCTGGGAAGGGACAGGAGTTTGCTTCCCCGGCCTCTCTGAATACTTCCCAATTGACCTTTCATCATCCTTATCCTTATCCCCCCCGTTCCCCTATTAATTTGAGGATGGGACCATAGCACTAATGATGGATTCAAAGGGTGAATTTTGTAGAATTCCATCATTAAGAAAATTTTCAAGGAGGCCAGCATCTCCAATCAGGACATCCAGACTACAATCTCCACCGTTTGAGCTGGCCAAAAGTTTTACAGAAGAACACTGAAGAAGGTATGCGCCAGTCACCCCCCAACAATTTATTTGTCTTTCCTTTCCTTTATTCTAGCACACTCATTTATTCCCTCTGTGTTGGCAGGTTTGGATGCTCTACGCAAGTATGCCATTGGCTTGATCAAGAAAGCCAGAGAAAACTCCCTTGATACAGTTACTGGACAAGATAATGAGGTCCATCAATGCATCAGGTAAATCTTGAGATGACCAAGCCTCTCCAGTCCTACCATCCTCTTCTAAAATTCCACCCTCATTCAAAATCATGTGTTGATGGAAAAAAAACTACCCATTCCTGATTGGTGAGCTGGGTTTGGTTAAGAAAGCCATTGCCAAAGGGTTGGAAAAGCAAATGGTCAACTGGGACATTCCACCTCACTTATTGGACGGTGATTCTATCTGGAACTTGGGGCTATTCAGTCTGGTGCCATTTACAAAGGGCATGTCAAGTACATCCTCAAAAAAGTGGAAAAAGCCACCAAAAAAAGGCAAAAATATCAACTTTTTCATTGACAAGATGGATCTCATCATGGCCGGCCAGGGACCTGGCTTTGGAGGAATGGATGCTACCAACCTTATTAAACCCGTCTTGGATCAAGGCAAGATTCATTGTATAGGCGCTACCACCCTGGAAGAATAACGCAAATACATCAAAAAGGAAGCCGCCTTTGAGCGCAGATTCCAACAATTTATTTTCAGAAAACACTTGGTTCCAGAAACCATCTAAATTTTGCCTGGCTTGAAAGAAAAATATGAAAATCACCATGGTGTTACCATCCGTGAAAATGCCATGGTTACTGCCGCAACTTTGGCTCACCAATACCTAACAGCTTGTTCAATGCCTGATAGTGCCACTTATTTTTGAATGAGGAATGAATTGATGATACAGGATGGAGTGATGAGGTGAAAAAATGAGTATTCAGTGAGAATGAGTTGCATACAAACTCTTTCTTATGTAGGTGTTGTGTCATTTTTATGAGGAGGCCGAGCTGTTGGTCCTTGTTCTAGGAAAGACGCCATGTGGAACAGATAATTATGCAATTTGGTCAATTGGTTTGAGTGCTGGGCTAGACCAGGATGGAATGAGATAGTGAATGTTCAGGATCAGAATTTTGGAGTGCAAAGTGGTAGTAAGGTTTTCATCTTGCCACACTTTTTTTCTATGCCAAGTCTACCCATTGGTTTGCATTCTCTTTGAAAATGGACCAGAGCTGGTCATATGAGTTTCTGATGGGCTTTTAGACTTCTTAGAAGCCTCATTATTATATTTTGGAGGATCAGATGAAAGAATAATCTGGAGTTAAAAATGATGATTATTGAATTAGAAGTTGAGGAGCAACAACCAATGAGGATCAAATTTGAAGCTGAAAAAAGATGTTGATCTTTGATGATGAATCTGGAGTTTTGGATGGCTGGAGGATGGTCATTGTCAATAGTTGAGACTGGGCTAGGTCAATGGAGGATGGGTTTGGGGATGAAGCCAGTGCAAGTTCCTCAGACAATATCAGCTGAAATGTCAACATGACCACCAAAAATGAAGAGGGAAGGTCTCACATTGTATAGTTTCTTTGGTTCAGGGATCTAGTGAGAACATTACCAAGGGCTGGCCTGAGTAATTGGTTTCCCATGTTTATTTTCAAGTTGATGAGATGATTATGATGATGGTGGTGAAATCTGGAGTTTCAAGGGGGTGAATGAAATTTGGGAGAAAAAGGCATATTTATATCATATACTTGAAAAAAACCACTTATTTCAGATAAATCTGACACCCCTTTTGTGAAATAAGTGGGTTTTTTTATTTTTTTAATGGAATTTTTGTGTTGAAACACCCCATTAATAAAATGGAAGGTTTTCTAACTCTGATAAACTCTATTTAGCTCATGGGGGGGGGGTTAAAATAAGGCCTCCAGACACCCTTTGGGTTGGAATCTTTGAGGGAATCCTGATATAGAACTCAGTGGATTTAATTTAATGCTCAAAAATGAGATAAATATGAATTTCTTGCAATTAATTTAAATATGAGCACAGACTTGTGAAAGATATGAATCAAATATGAGAAAAATAAGAATAATGATAAAAATTCATTTTATTTACACAAAATGGAATAATTACACTATAATTTAAGTACCGTTGTGGAAAGAGATTATGTCCTACACTAAATGTCTGCGCCAATCCTTCTCTGGTACCAGATACTTCTCTATCCCTTTTAATTACTATACCTGCTCCGCACCAGAATATATGCCTGCACTTCCACTCTGCTTCCTACAGAAGCTCCCTTGACTAAATTGTAATGAAATAAAAGTATTTCACTGGCAAAGACTCCCCAAAAAGCTCCACACTTGAACTATTCCCTGAAATTACTCCTAAATAACTCAAAGAGATGGCTCTTAAGACTTTTACACACAGCACAAACAAAGAAAAAAGATACTCCAATAATTAACAATGACAATAAAAACTCTTTCAAGGGTAATACACCAAACTCCAATGATACCATAAGATAAGATACAATACCCTGTTCTTCCCGTCTAAAGAAACATTCCCCTTATATTTACAACCCAAAAGCACAACTGCAAAAAAAAAGCAGTAAGCAAAAGAAAAAGTTTTCCTCTGATATGCCTACCATGCATTCTGCAATGATTCAGCTCACTATTAGCCCTGATCTCCCTAGCTGATACGTCCACATACAATAGATTTGGTGATACTATTGTAATCTATGATAAAACTACCAACTGATTTGCACCAATGAATTACTAACAACAGATCCCTGTCAATCTCCCTTAGGGGATCACCCTTGATCCCACATGCAACATAAAAATAGATCCTCAACAACATTCCTAACAGATCCCCATCAATCCGCGTGCCGCATCTTTGAATTTAGTGTTGATTTTACCAAAGATTAAGTATCCTCCGCAACCTCAGTGCATACCCCATAGAAAGTTCTCAGATACCTACAACATAGCTCCAACAACTTGCTCCTGCATTCCTAAATCCATGATGGCAGAGGGTAAGTTATGTTGGAACAAAATCATTGTCTGAAAAAAGGTAAGTCTTTGAACATTGTTTGGAAAAAGGCAAAAACCCCCACTCAGCCATACTGTTGTGCTGCGGAAAAAGTCACCACACAAATACTGAGCCTAAAATTTTCTACCAGAAAAGACAACCCGCCAACATGCTTTTCCAAAACTGTTGTGCTGCGGAATGCCCACCCACTTCTGAGCCTCTTGGGTCAAATTTTTCTTGCTGAGCCTACCTGAGTTTGTGTCTATAAATAACCACCACACCATTGTACCAAAAATCAAGAAAGAATAATGCTATGTATACTTATCTCATGAGGAGATGTAAAATATTTTGAAATATTACGAAAAAAACTTCATCAATTAAAAAAATACAATGAAAAACATACAAACTGATTTCTTCAAAGAAAATTCAAAATTCCTGATGGAATGTGAATACCTTTGTACAAAACATGGAAAATTTTAGAAAAATGATTCATATGAATATTGGATGAAGAGAGTTTAAATATGTTTTAATATTCCAAAAAAAATTCATTGAGTAAGATAATAATTATAATAGAGTGTATCATAGTTAGAATCTTGGAGATTTTAATACACTTACTTTGGGAAAAATATAAATATTTCAAATATTATTTTTTTATAAAAATAAATATAAAGCAATCGTTTTAATTGAAAAAAAGAAAATTTCAAAAAAAAAAAATGGATAAGCCTGAAATCCGCTATCTGATCTTTTGAAAATTTTAACTCTGATACCCCCTAATAGAGTCAAAACTCCATTTATTTGAATAAAAACCAATTTTTATTATGGAATGCAAGTATATTTTTAAGCAACATAAAATATATTTGAATAAACTGATATGATGAAGGGAAGTCAAATATAATAAAAAATTACACAAGAAAATCCATGCATGTAATCATAATGAAAGAAATTTCAAAAATTGATTTTTTTGAATGAAAAAATCCATCTTTCTTTTATTTCTCATACTTGAAAAATTTCCTGTTGAAATTTTTCAAAATATTTGAGCTCCTCCCAAAGATTAGATATATTTGGAACTTTTTATTAATTTTTTAAATTTGGTGCAAATCCATTTAAATCCCATTCAAAATCTTTCATTTCATTCAAAGGAATGAATTTTTGATACTTTCTTTATTCTTATTGTGCTTGATGGGTTTTTTTTGGAAAGTTTGAAATTATTTCAATTCTTCCCACTGCATAGGTGTATTTGAAATTGTTACAAGTTTATTTATTTATTTTTTTAACAAAATAATTAAAATTCCCTTAGGAATGTCCAATTTTATCCAAGTAAATCAATTTTCTATATTTCTTTGATTTTTCTGGCAATTGCTGAAGTTTGTTTTTTAATTTTTCACATTATTTTCATGATAATAATTAAGTAGTTTCAGTTGAATTCTTTTCTTTTTTTTCTGATTGGTAAAATTACATTCACATACCATCAGATCCATTGTTTTTTATTCAAAGAAATCAATTCTATCATTTTAATTATAATTATTATCTTTATTCTGTTAATAAATCAATTTTTTGTGGAAATACTTGAAATATTTTGATTCAACTCATCATGTAATATCACATTAACTCAAGTGATGTACAAAATTGAATTCTCCACAGAATTATACCCCAGAAATACTACATAGGGGATGTGGAGGCCTTACTCTAGTCCCCCATTTTCTGAATAAATTTTCAAAGGCCTGGGGGTCCCAAAAAATCCTCAAAAATTTATTTTTACCACCCTAGGCAATACTTTAAACCATAGAAAGGTGTTCCAAATGTTACTTTTTTAAAATCACACATTTTTGTATTGGTACAAATTTTCAAGGTTTTAATGCCTTCTTGGTGTTTACAAGCAGGCAAGAAGGGGTGAATTAAGTAAATAAATTACCATAACCACCCACTTTTTTTAAAAGTGGCATGTTCTTAGAAAAAAAAATCAAATAAAATAAAATAATGCCTTTTTCAAAAAAAATGTGATTCAGTAAATTTGAAGGGATGAATTTGGCCTTGGCCTTCATCTAGTCTGATCCAAATTTATTTCCCTAAAAATTATTCTCCCTATATTAAGCTCCAGTGAAAACTTTAGGCCTGAAAACAATGCACTGTTGGAGCTCATATGTGCAGGACCACTCAGGAGAAACCAGAGGAGGATTCAACCACAATGCTCTGAAATAGGTAGAGATGAGCCTGACAGCATAATCAATTTCCTTTCAAATTTCAGCCAAATTGAAACTGATAGAGAAAACATGATCAATTATGAAAAATTTACACAAGTGACTCAAATTCTATCAGAAACTCAAAACAAGTGTGGCCTCTATTTATAGACCTCTTCTCAGCTTGAAATCATTCCAAAAATAATTTTTTTCAGTGCTGCAGAGAAATAGATGCAGGTGCCATTCTGTGAATTCCCCAAGCATTTAGCTAGACCTTCAAAATCAGAGAGTTTGAAATGAAAAAAAAAACAAAATTGGAAAGCATTATCAGAAGGATTTCTACTTCTGGCAGTTTCAATAAGATTAAAAAAATAAAATTGGTTGGATGTTGCAGGATGCAATTATCTCAATATGGCAAGATAGGCAGGCAGAAATATAAACGTTTTGTCGTGGATAATGCAATCAGGTATAACCATATCCTCAATTAAGCAAGTATAAAAAGCCAATCTGCATGTGAATTAACATAAAACGCATGCAGGACAGTTATAGGAATTTATTCAAAATAAAAGGGGAGTTTTTTGGAATTATGGATTTAAAAATTGGAGAGGAAGGGCATTTTTCCTGTCAAAGGAACAATTTGCTGAGAATATCATTGAAATATACTTAAAACCATGCTTCAAGGCATGAAAATTTACATGTGAAGATGAAGGAAATTTTTAAGGTGAGAATTGGGTGAGTGGCAGTAATGGTGAAAGTTATTTTTGAGTGGGAAAGACCATGGGATTGTGTGCTGATGTTCTTTAATAATTAACAATCCTATTATTTTTGATAAGGCTGGAATTTGTCAAATAACATGTCCAGGCTCAATTCATGCCTTCAGAATGAATAAATACTTTTCCACTACAAAAGCCTTGATCTGTCAAAGGACACCTTGAGTTTGAATTAATTTGTGTCCCTGATTCAATGGTACACAAGAAGAAAATTTACTATCTTGTAAATATTTTGGGCTTCAAGAATCAGCCTGATTTTAACTTATGGAACCCTCTTGGAAATATTTCAAACTTCCTCAAGCTATTCAAGGAATTCCAGGAAAGATATCTTGAAAAAACTTGAGTCTACAAAATTTGTTATTTGTTCACTTTGAGTTATTTTTTTTAAATATTTATCCTTCATTTATATTTTACCCACTCCTATCCTTGAGATAAAATATATCAAGCTAGATTTCACCCCCCAAATTTGGGGACTCCCAGTGTAAAACCCTGGCCTATGCAAGAGGTTCATCCTTGACCTAGGGTGGCTATGATTTTGGAGAACAATTCCAGTTCCAGAAACACCAATGCCATCTACTAGATGGTTTTTGAAGTAGGTTGGTGTCATTATTTTCCAACCCTTAAAAAAACAATCTTTTTATAGGATTAGATTTTATTCAAGAAAACCCAGTAAATTAAAATAAATATAACAAAAAAAGTCAAATTTAAGAATTATAACTTTTTTCCTTGATAATGCCTTTCATATTTTACCTTTTCATATTGATTTGTGTCAATAAACCCTCCATTACAATTCTATAAATAAAAACCAAATTCAATTTAAATCTGTCTTCCATTACTTAAAAATATTCCTCCACCTTCTTTATCTTTTATTTTTTAATTTTCTCATCTGTCCTCTTGCCTAATTGGAGCAATCCATTGAATTTTTCCCTTGCAGGGATTCTTGAAGGGCCCAAAGTTTCAACAGAAAATTTGACCTTGACTATTTCATAATTTTCAATTCCACTAAGTATATATTTATTAAAAACCACTGCAGCCTGCTCTCCAACAAATTCAGCCTGATCTCCAAAAATTTCCGCATGCTCTCAAAAAACTTCAGCACCAACTATCTTTCTCCCAGCCTATTTTCCTATTCCTTAACCTTTTCCTCCTTCTTTGCAAATCCCCCCTCATGAAAATAAAACTCCATGAGCCTTGAATCAAACACTTACCCCAATGAATGCACCTTTCCCAACTCCTCAAGCACATAAATCTCCACCTCATCCCCTATTTTACATGCCTTCTTTCCTCCTCTTGTTCCAAGATTTTCTTTCATTCTTGTCCCCCACCAATATCCAAGTCCTTCCCTTTCCTTTATTCTGCTGTATGGTCATCCCTGATGTCCCACTCAAAGTTGGATTGGAAATTTTTAATATTCCTTTTTGCCTTGAGAACCAAGAAACCTCTTCTTTGGAATTTCAATATAAAACAATTACAAAAGAATTTCTGAATTATCTTAAATTTCTCTCATGAAATTTGGCTCCTAATGTGCTATTTGATCCTGTTTCACATTGCTTCAAATAAACTTTCAAAATTCTTCAAACAAAGTTTTCCCTTGACCTACCAAAACTTGGCCCATCTAACTTCTACCAGTTCTCATTGATCTCATCTTAAAAAATCTCTTTTTATTGAGTATTCAAACAAGCTATCCCTCAAAATTATCAAAACACATCACATGGGACACAAAACCACCAGAACTAATTTTACTTTGAGCAAGAACCTTGGTTTGTAATAGATTTGGAACCAACTAATCCTTGATTTTGGCAAGTTCCGCATAGTTCAAGGAATTTTTAAATTTGGATTGAAAATTGATGTGGGTGGGAATTCCAAAAGAAATCAACTTCCTGAAAGAAATAATTCAATTAATTAAATTCAATAGAAGTTGTTATTATAAATGTGGTAAAGTGATACTATAGTAGTACAATGAAATAAATGTTGATTATGGGAAAGGTAAGGACCTTTCAAGAGCTTTTACATCATTTATAACCAGGCATTTGTGAGAATTAACACCTAGGAATCCAGCTAATTCCCCTATAAAGACAAAAAATAGGCTGCTGCTAATCTAAATGCAGACCAAAATCCTCAGGAATGATTTTTGTCTGCAAAAGTATTTATTAATCTTCCTTCTTTTGCTGAAAGATAATAACCTCTGTCTATCCGCCCAAGGCTGCCTTAACTATCTCCAATTCCTATGATAAACTCTTGATCTCCAATTCCTATGCTAAACTATTGAATTATGCTTTAGTAATATTAAATGAAAGTTTCTGCACTAGTATAAAATTTTAATCAAAGTAAACCATGCTAAAAATTGGACTAATTTCTCAAGGATATTCTGGCTTCTTGAAATTAAAAGCTGGCACAAACATCCTGTATTTTTATCTAGTTAGTATACTGCCCCCCAAGGTACCCTATTTCTTCCAAAGAATTTACAACCTAGCCAATCCTATCTGTTACTAGGTTTCATGTAACATAATTTCTGAGTAACATTTAGATATTACAGCTATATTTATTGAATTTAGTGATTATTCCTATGTTCACATGTTACCCTTCAATAACTAACTTTCATATGTGACTAGAATTTTTGATGCTGTAGTTTTTTGAACGTTTCAGAGCCTTTTTTCCATTCAATTTTTCATCCATTAGAAATTAATTATAAAGTATTCTAAGATTTTGAAATTATGGCTCAATTTGAATGATTCTTGAAATTAAAAACTCCACTTACCCTTTGAATTGGATTTTTGGAGCCAATTCCCAGCCTGTCCATCTGAGGGTTCCCTTGAACCATTCCCAAGCTTCCTCAAGATTTGTCAAAGCAGCTCTTAGATTTTTCAAGCTTCCCTTGGTTCCTTTTCAACTTCAGTGTGCATCCTCAAAGTCCTACATGTTTTTCTTGTGAAATTCAAAAAAAAAAGAAATACAACAAATGATTAATTTTGATGGGTCATAGATTTTTGTGTTTTTCAAGCAGTTTATTGATCAGACTCACAATCCTCCAGGTTGAGATTATTTTGAATCAATTGGTTCAAGCTTGGAATCAAATGATCCAAAGATGAAAATGTTGGATCCAAGGATGGATTGAAATTTATTATTGATTTCAGAATGAAACCAATCAGACCTGCTATTGCTTGAATATCTTCCTTGGTTTCAGATTTTGGAAACTCCAATGTTTACTTGAAAAAGTTTTACTCATTATCCCTGTTGCTTGGCTGATAATTGGCTACCATCTCCTCAGCACCAATCAATTCAGATATGTTGTCATCAAAATTAGATAGAGGGTTTATTTTAGCCTTCTGTAAAAATATTTCATGCTTTGAAAAAAAGAAGGACAGATTAAATCCATTCTATCAACCACCAAGTTTTTTCCTTTGGATTTATTTCAATCAGTTGGACCAAATCCCATTGAGATTGAAATTGAGTGGGGTTTTTATACTTGGACCAATATTTTTTGAAGTTCTCCTTATTTGTTTGGATGAAACATCAAATCTAGCTTTGGGCTTCATTTTCAGATAATTGGCCGTAAGGATATAAACATTGACCTTCAAAGATGGATATTTTGAAATTCTATTTTTTTTTTAGACAAAAATGAAGTATCATAGGGGCCAAACTTTTGAGCAAGTTGAAAAAGGCAAGATGATCTGAGCAATTTATTTTATTAAAAAAATTTCAAGATGGTTAGGTAGGAGGGTTGAAAATTGGTTTATGGTTGGCTTTTAATTTAATTTCAGCAGTTTGGCTTGGATTATTTGCATGTGGAGGCTTTTTGAGGGACCATTTTTAAATATTAAGAGCATTCAAGTGATGAGTGATATTCCCTGATGAATGCAATGAATTGATGGATCCAATGAAGTTTTGAATTTGATGAAGTGATGAATGCAATCAATTTTTCAGAAAAAAGAAAAATAAAGTTGCCCAAATTTCTGAACAACTCATATGTCTTGTAGGCATAGTGGCTAAGAACTGACACGGCATGCAAAAAAGTGAAAATTACAGATAATTGTCACCCAAGGCATTGTTGCGGGATAATTGCGGGAATTAGCTTTTCCTGGGTGAAAATTGAACTCCAAAGTTTCCAGATGGTAGTCAAAAATCTGACAATGTTGACCTCAAATTCCTGAGCAAGTTCCATGCAGAGACAGCTATGTCCTGCAAGAAGGCCCCAGGTGAAAATTATTCAAAATTGTCAGCTATTTGCATGAGTTGTGAGCTTGTATTAGATTATTTGGTACCAACTTCACTGGTTAAACCCACCATAGATAAAAGAATTCACAGTGATAAAGATTTTTATAATTATATATTGAATTCTGATAATATTTATAAGAATTTGTAAGTATGTTTTTTTGAGTATTAATTATGGATTTGAAACCTTGATAATGTATATTACCAAGATTGAAATCCAATATAACTTTAATTTCAGTTATTGGGACTCAGATGCGTCCAAAATATTGATATAGAAATTCCCAATGCATTCCATTCCTTTTGTAGTGAGTTATAGTAATCATAGTAACCCATACTCTCTACTTTGTATAGATAAATTGCATAATTTTAATCTTATCCCTCTTTGGGATGTATTGATACTTTAATATAATCCACTGAAGCTTGAGTGTTTCAACTCAAAGGAACCTTAGCTTAGTTATAAGCTACAAACCTTTTAATATCATTTTCAAGAGTATACATACTCTATTGTTATAATAAATGCCAAGGTACTAGGATGTGAGAGATAGGTACATGCAAAGGTTATTGGGTTACATGTAAAGGGAGTTATGATATCATTCTGAGGTGTTCTGGGACTTCTAAACTGTCCATAAAATTGAGGTTTAAGTCCTAGGATCAACTAGTTACCCCTTTTGTATGTAAATTAAAGACTTACATTGAAAATCCCCCATTGAGTACTAGTACGGCATTTCTCATTGGGTATGATGTAATAGAGCCTTGAGCGCTTGAGGAAAGAACAAGGAGAACTCACCTGATAATTCCTTGATTCCCCTGAAGTCTCCTGTTAACTTAAAATAGGAGGGCATTTAACCTATAGCCCCCTACTCAGTTATTATATTATTATTAATTTTTAAAAGGATGCAACAAGATTTAACAAGCCATTAAAATTAATCTCAAGAGAAAATCAACTGGGGCTATAAAATCTAGTATTATAATCAATTAATGATTTTCTTTGAAACTTCTGTTTCAAGTGAAAGGTCTGAATTGGGGTAATAAACCTGGCGTTGTGGTGACCAATTTGGGACACCTCATAAGAAAAGGGCAAATTTTAAATTTTCTTTATATAATCTTTCATCTGTCTATTAAAAAAAATTGGAAATTTTTTTCCTGTATGGCAAGCTTTTAAATTTAACCTTCCTCCAACTTCAACCTTCCCTAGTGGTCTAGGAAGGACCCCTGGGCTGTTCAAGTCCCCAGGCCCTGCATTCAGCTCTTCCTCTTTGCACCTGGCATCCATTTTTTTGGGGGGGGGGCTGATAAAGCAAAAATTTTCAACCTCTCCTCTCCCTCAGCTAGCAAGATGATCAAAAAATCCATCCAGGATCTATCAACTCAGGCTCATCATCCTATCCAATCTTGCAATTGATTGATGTCCTGAGGACCTCAATTCAGACTATCATCCAGCTCAACCCAATCCTACCCACCATACCCATCTCAGATAATCTCAAATCTATCAAGAGCAAGATCCTGGTCTCCCTTGAAAATCATCCGCTCATCCTCATCAACAACCTTGGTTTGATCTTGAATATCTACTGTCTCTAACTAGCCAATGCATCCTTCTATCAGGGTTGGCTCCAAACCTTCATCCCATTGATGATCCTCCCTAACCCATCACCCTCATCCAGCAACTTTGCTCTCTAGAAAGCTTTTTTGAATCTGCTCTAGCAACCTCAATTGCGCTTTCCTTGCCATCCTCATCATTGATTTCAAATCATCTGGTTTTTTGCCTCAAACTTCATCTTACAAACTGCCTCCTCTCCCCTTTGGATTGTGGGCTTGCGGCCATCTGCATGGCTTTCTGTTGCCTGCTTGAACCTGTCATAGGCACTTGCAATCTTCTGTAGACAGACTCAAGCAAAAGATGGGGGTGAGATCTTCTCAAACCAGCCAGGGAAGGTTGGAAAGGGAGAACAGGACCTCCCTGTGCACCTTATTAAAAAAACAAATTCCCCTCTTATTTGCGTTGTCCTCTTGTAAATAGTCTTCAGGGTCTCTTGCCCATGAAAGAAGGGGCTCTCCCCAGCCTTTTTCCATCTTCATCCATTGTATCAATCAATAAATCCATGGGGAGTGAACCTGTCTGTTCCCCCCCCCTTATCTGAGAAATACTATCATCAGTCTTTATCCAGGGTATATCTATGATTGCCCTCTGATCAATGAGCCCTTGAACTCAAAATCTCTGATATGCCCCTCTGTGACCTTATTCCTTATCACTAACAAATAGTTTTTCTGTTTGAAGAAGAATTCATTTGGTTGAATTCTTGAGTTTTTTATCCCTCTCTTTGATCCCTTTTTCTTTGACTATACTGGTATTGATCATTCTTTTGATTAACTTTCTGGAACAAGTACTTTTGAATGAGATTTTTAATTAAGCTTGAAAGCTGGAGTGTTAAATGTCCCTTTATTTTTTTGAAGTTTCATTTTTCCATGCTACTCTTGATTCCTTGAGAAGTGTTGGGTTATTCCTGTTCAAATTAGTTATTGCTTGCTTATAGAGCTTCATAAAACAAATTGCTTTGTTTTGTAAATCCTCCCACCATTGTCTGGTACCCTTCAAGCGCTTGATTGCAGAGAGTTGGAGAGGTTAACTGAGAGCCTGGAGGTTGTTTGAGTTTGAGTTGATCATCCCCAATATTCTGCTGACAACCAGAGTTATTAGCTTGTGGGTGTTGTTACTTACAACTGCCTTAATCTATTGAACTCTGAACAAACTCTAACTTATTTTGTTCAAGTCTGTCCCCACACCATCTTGCCTCAGATAGCATTTTCCCGTAGCTACTGTTTAATATCAAGTTTATCTCTTCCCCTTTGATTCCTCATTCACAAGGTTCCGGACCTTGATTCCAGTTACATTGAAATATTTTTGTAACACTTGGGAGGGCAGCCTAAAAACGCACCTTTCCCCTCCACAGAACTGCCTGTGGCCAGCGCTGTTTGGATTCTTACATTTGGTCCCCAGGCTGTCATTGAACCAGCAACCTTGGGATTTACAGTCCAAAATTTTTTGAAATAAACTTCAAAATCCAATCCTTTTTTTTCTTTTTTTCTTTTTTTTTTCTTTTCTTAAATCTGATCTGTTGAGGAAAATGATCCTGGAAGTAAGTCCTCCCAATTGTTCACCATCTGGGCAAGATTTTTGTTGTTTTTTCTAAAGCCCTACTCTTGCCACACTCATGAGCCCCATTTGAATTCTGCTCTTTGGATCCTCCAGGAAGTCTGTTATTCAAAATGCAATCTAATAGTGCTCCCTATACCTCTGTTTGGGCTAAGATGGTCAAGATCAAACCTCAGAAAAAAGAATTAGGGTTCAATTGGACAAACGTGGAACTGTTCCTTGACTCTTACAAAATGGCTGCTGAAGTGGATGTGGCAAGTGAATACAATATGGCCTACCAGTTATGATTTTTTATCTACTCCGATGAAGTCATGTAAGTAATAAAATTGTTCAATGGATTTGAATCCAATAACTGGATTCTGCTTAGGGAATCAATGCTGGCGTACTGGGGAAAAATTGATATAGCTCAGTTTACTTTGCAGGACTTGGATGCTCTTGAATCTCAGTGGATCTCAAATGGTGGTTTCTCTTCAGCCTATGACCATCAGTCTTTTAGGAAGTCATGGGAACCAAAAAAATTTTATTTTATCTAAAACAATTACATTAGGGCATATAAAAGTTGAGCAAACCAGCCATCAGAAACCCACCATTTTGAATGGCAGGCTTCTAAAATAGACATAAACCCTAACTGGTGTATTTAAAAATGGTGTGTTTCATGGAAATGGTGGGTTTCAAAAATCAAACCCGCCAATATCATCCATCCACCATCCATCAAATAAAAAACACCCATCCAAACCTCTACCTCAGAAAATCCATAATGATTCAATCTCCATTGCATCACACACATCTCATCTCCATTGCTTCACATCTCTATCACTTCAATAACATCACACACATGCCATCATCAGCTCATCACCCTTCCAGACCTCCACCTCAGCAAATCCATACCAATTCCATCTCCATTGCATCACACACATATCATCTACATTTCTTCACTCACATCACACACATCCCTTCATCATCTTTCACAACATGTCCAATCAAACTTCCTGGGTCCAACTTGAAAATTCAAAAAAGCTGATGGAACTTTTTTTATTATTTGACTCTGATTCAGACTCCAATTCTTACTCTTATTTGGAATCAACTTGGTTAGCTTTGAATTCTCTATTGGAATAGCAATACATGTTTCCAAGAAGAAACACTCTCCACAACCTTATGTATGAAAGTCAAAAGCTTCATCTCCTCCCCAACTTAAGCTCCCAGCCACTGTTCAAAACTCTATTGCCTTCATTCATGAAAATTTTGGAAATGATTGAAGACCACCACATCTTTGAGAAAAATTATCAGAACCATCAATGCAATCCAGCTATCAAACTGGCTGTTGCTCTTTGTAGGTTGGGATCAAATGGAAATGGAGCAGCAATTTATCAATTAGAAAATCTATTCTCAGTTTGTTATGGAAACATTGACTTATACACTAAAAGAGTCATGATTTCTATCCTATCTTTCCTTCACTTGGTCCTTTTTTGGCCAAATAAAGAAAAACGCAAGGAGATATCTCAAGTAATGGAGATGGAAGGCTTTCCTGGTTGCATTGGTTTTGTTGATGGAATCACAATCCCCTTGAGTCACCAACCCAAGCTAGATGGAAACCACTAGTTTGATTTGAAAAAAAAGGAAATTTATTCATTTCTTTTCCAATGACTTTGTTAAAAATTTTGATCACACACTGAACAAATACATTGCATCTGTTTTTTGGATAATCCATGGCCCTAAAAAATTTTTGTCATAAAAACAAGAAGTTCATATCCCTCCAGGCTGGCCTTCAAGGTTCTTGTCATGATTCATATGCTTTCAATTGGATGCAGATTGCCCAACAACCAGAGAACTACTTTGACCAAGATCAATACCTTCTGGCCAATTCAGCTTATGCTAGTGGGAAATATGTGGTTCCAGAATACCACAATGTTTCATTGGATGATGAAGCCAAAACTGATTTCAACTATTGTCTGGCCCAATCGCAACTTTGGATTGAGCATGCCATACAAATCCTGAAAGGAAGATGGGCCAGCTTAAGGCAAATGCAAAACCAGCTTCAAAATCACAAAGAAATGAAGAGCATCATCAACTGGATTATCAGTTGTGTAATCCTTCACAACCTTCTTGCTGACATCAAAGATGAATGGGATGAAATCTTCAAAGAAGATATGCCCAATCCTCCTCAAGTCATCCTGGTATCATCTTCTAACTCATCTGCAGCCATGAGAGAGCGTATTCTAAATCTAAAACTTGCTCACTTTGATGAGTAGCATTTTTTTAAAATAGGTGAAAGATCAAATTTGGTTTTGGTTTTTCAACCAAGAATCCAAGGCTGACTCCCTTTCTTTTTTTTTTTTTTTTGGGTGGGCTTTGACAAAAACCAAAACTTCCAACCCACTCACCTCACCCCACCAAACCACCGTTCCACCTTCACCAGTCTAATCCTTCCTCCTCCTCACCAAACATCCTCACCCACAACCTCCACCTCACCCATCACCACCACCTCACCAACCACCACCACCTCACCAACCACCACCACCTCACCCACCACCACCACCTCACCTCACCTCACTCACTGCCTCCCCTCCTCCTTTTGTTGAAAAATTTGGTAAGCCCACTCCCCCCTCTTCCTCTTCCTGCCCCTCACCAGTTGCTGATCCTTTGATCATTCAACCTTTAGGTCCCCCTGACCACCTTTCTCATCCACCATGGTAAGCCCTCCCCTCCTCCTCCTCCTCCTCTCCCTTCCCCTGAAATTGATTGCAAATTGGTCAAGCAATAAATTGGGAATCAATTGCGGGATTGATTGAAAATTGATTGCTTGATCAATTTGCAATCACTCAATCAATTTGAAATCAATTTCTTGATAAATTCACAATAAATTGCTCAATCGATTTGCAATAAATTGAGAAATTGCTTAGCAAGCTCCCCCCTTCCTCCTTCTCCTTCTCATTTTCATCTGATGAAGCTGCCTTTTTTTTGTGTTTCAGCTTTGAACATTATTGTGTTTTTTTTGTTGATCATCTACCTTGATTATAACTGACTAATGATTTTTTTTTTGAACCAATGCAATGAAATATTGTTTTGACCCCTTTTTCCCTCTACCCCTGCCTCTTTTCTGGAATCCTCATTCTTCTTCAACTGCACTCAAAATTTTTAATACCGGAAAATTCCTTCTTGATCCTCACCCCAAGTGCAGCAGGTGCATGGGAGGGATCAAGATGGAAGGATATGGTTTGAAAAACATGAAGAAAGGTGGTAATGAGAGGGCTCTTTGGCAACAGCGGGCTCAAATGAGAGATTCTGAAATCCCTTTGGAAGTAAATGAAGATGGGTTTAATGAAAGAGTGGCTTGGTCTCAACAAAAACTTCAACCTTTGGATCTGTACCCTGCTATTGCTGAAAAAAAGAAAACTTGAAAACCCTCCCCCAAAGATTTTGCACAAAACAAACAGAATATTGAACAACTAAATTTCTTCAGCTCTGGAAAAGTAGTTGTACTTGATTTTTCCAATAGCCACTCTCTTTTTGCTATAATCAAATTTATCCCATTGATTGAAATCTCTGAGAAAGGAAAGAATGACATCCAATTGGTCAAAACATTCCTTAACCAATCCAAAAAGTTTGTCAACACGTTGTGGTGTCGTATTTATAACCTTGGGTTGAGAGCTGCGTTGCGGGCTGCGCGCTCAGCAGTTGGGTAGGTTGGGCTCAGCATTTGGGTGTGCGCAGTCTCAGCAGTGCCTGCTGAGGGCTCAGCAGCAGCCGCTACGGGCTCAGCAGTAGGAATTGCGGGGCTCAGCACCAGGTGCAGGTCGGGCCTACTCCGAGGGCACCGGGCCGCGACCCGCCCAGGAAACGCGGACCAAGGATGGAGCCGGCCCAACCAAGCTTGCGGGTGGCTAGTCCGGAAGGCAAGGGCGGGGAAATTGGGGGTTAGGCGCGCGTGGGCCGGCGAACCGGGGGGCTCCGAGGAGGGCGCAGTGGAGGGCCGCGCCATGAGAAGGACGAACCAGGCGTACATTGATATTGAGGGGCATGGGTTATGGGGAAATGGATGGAGGGGTAGGGTTGGGCTAGGGATCTGTGCTTAGGGGTTGTCTTTCATTGTTATTTTGCGTTTGTGGTTGTACTTAGGTTAGGGTTGAAGGGGGGGGACCCAAGTCCTCACCCTAAACTCTGGGTTGGGGTATGACCATCTTTCTATCTATCAATATATCAGAAGACCACCAAGGAAAGGAAAGGAAGAGGAAGGATTGGGGGAAGAAGAATACATCTCATTATCTCTCTTTTATCTAACTACACTTAAGAACTCATTGCATCCAACCTCCTTACAGAAGCCTAGATCAATAACTTCCGGACTTGCCAACAACTTAGGAGCGTAACTCTCCTTTGCCTTCCACATCTGGGGGTCTGGCCGGGATATAATCTTTTGTCTAGGTCTCTCAAAGCTAGCGGGTGCGATGCTGCCCACAACTACCCCAGGATCAAATGTTCCACCCTTTTTCCCTCTCCGGCCTGGAGCTAGCGGGCCAACACCTCCACCACTGCCAACTACTTGGTCCGGCGGTTTTGCTCCTCCTCGGTCGGAGCCTTCGGAGGCGCCTGAGGTTCTGCGACGGGTGTGGCTTAGGCCGCAGAACTTCCCCCATCTCCAATTTGACACCGCGGACATCGGGCGCTTTCTGGCAAGATTTGAGGATATTGCGGACTCCGAAAACACAAAGGGTGAGGACAAGGTCTGCACGGTTGTTCTCTTCATTGCAGACAAGAATACGCTCCGGGACGTGGAGGATATGGCAGGGTACAAGGCTTGCGACTGCGGAAGGCTCTGGGGCAAGATGATGGCGAGGTGGGGGAAGCGCAAGCCCTGCTTTTGGGAGACGGACTTCAAGCAAGCAGAGGGTGAGGAAATTTCCTGAGGTGGGGTGCGGACGCGGAGAAATCTGTGCAAGTACAAGTCCCAGTTTGACTGAATTTATAGTTATCTAGAAAAGAACCAGGTGGTGGCGGGTCAGACGGGGGCCATGAAGCCGGCGTTCCTAGGCGGGCTTGCACCGCAACTTTGCGCGCGGGTCCAGCGTTACCTATTCAAGCGCGGGTTGGTAATGTGGTCAGTGGATGGGAGAGTTGCTCTCCTTCCAAGCCTGGGCGTAATCAACCAGGCGGTTGAGAGCAAGATTGAATTGGAAGAGCTGATCAAGGATACGGCCTGGTCTTTCCCGGGGAGTTCAAGGAAGCCAACGGCCTCTTCCACCCCGGCCCTAACACCGGCACTGCTTGCAGACCCGCCAGCAATGGAACTGCCCGTAGCCCCTTTGCAGTCAATGGGAGTACCGGTGAACAAGGTAACAGACATGCTACAGGACTTGCTGATACTTATGAATTGGATGGTGGCCCAGCCAACGGCTCCGCCTCCCACTTTCTTGCACAATCTGCCGCCCCATGCAAGAGGGGGCTTTCAGCCCAGTAGCGGACCAACGGGGGGGTTTTTGGTTTGCCTGTGCACATATTGCGGCAATAAAGGTCATTGGAAGTCCGGTTGCGTGGATCTGACCAAGGACATGAACAAGGGGTTGGTTTGCGCGTCCGGGGGACCTACATATTTCCGTTGGGAAAACCGGTGGACCTGGGGGCCGGTCAGCCACCGCCGGTGGAGCAGGTTAGGGCGAGGGCCCGACCCGCAGGGGCTGCTCAGGTGTCCCTTGGGATTGTCACCGGGCCCAAAACGTGGCAGGCACCGCGTGTGGAGGCGGAAGTTAGGACGTTGGCGGCAAAAAAGCGGATCGTGTTGGAAAAGATGGACGTGGATGCCAAGGAGAAGCCATTAAATCAAGCTCCAAGGGTGGGGGCGCAAGGGTCGGGGGGCAACGCGCCGGCGATCAGCTCCGGAGGAAGAAGGAAGGCTGTGGAAATCGTTTGGCGAGTGATTGGGAGTGAGGTACCAATACCTCTCACGCTACGGGAGCTGGTTGCGGTCTCTCTGGTGGTTGTCAAGGAAATGGTCCAGGCGCTGAAGGAGCACGGGGGCGGCAGGATCCCGGCAACAGTTCAGCGCGTGAATGCAGCAACGGAGGAAGCGGAACGGGAGTTGTGCCAATCCAAAGCCGTGTCAGTGCCGCTTGCCTATGTCTCACTGAAGATTGCGGGAAGGAAAGTGTGGGAAATGGTGGAAAGCGGGTCAATGGTCAACCTGCTCCCGTCAAAACTGGTGGATGAGTGGGGCCTGGTGCGGAGGAAGTGTGCTAGGGGCTTGCGGGCGCTCAATGGGGGGGAAGGTTGGGTAGATGGGGTGGTGGAGGTCGCAAAGGTTCAGAAGCTGCTGTCATTCCCCTTGGTTGAATGCGGTGACATGATTTTGGGTCAGCCGTTCATGTTTGGATTCCGGGCCCAAATGAAATTCAACGCGGAGGAAGGGACAGAGGCGCTGACGGGGGAGGACGCGTCTGGGGCAAGGTTTAAGACAACAATCTCCAACCACGGGAAGGGGAAATGGGTGCCATTGGGGGTGGTAGGGGAAGAGGCAGAGTCCGACGGTGGGGATGAATGCGAGGGCCGCCCTGCGGAGGGTTTTCCCTAGTCAACAGTGGGTACCGCGCGGGGCAGGCTACGGCCTTGTGCGGGCGGTCGACTAGGGAGGAGCAAAAGGCGGAAGGAAGTGCGCGGAGGGCGCAAGCGGAAGAAGTAAGTCCTCTTCCTCAGTATGCACCACCGGAAGGTACTGTGTTTCAAAAACCCTACCATAGTGCCACGCTCGTGAGAAAAGGCAAGAGCTGCGGGTTGATTGTTTCCAGGATTCACAACAACAATGGCGGGCGCGTAAGGATGGTTAGGTGCAATGGGGGGCAATACAAGGCTGTGGCGCGAAAGGTCCGGCCCGGGAACAAGCCCATGCCGCAGGGGCTGAACGGGCCTCTGAGGTCAATCTCCTGGTCTTGGGATCCCTGGGTGAGTCCGTTGAGGAAGTTCGGGTGGGTAACGCGGTTGGCGTGGATCACAAAAAAGCAAATTGAGGCGCTGAATTTTGGGCCGGCGGGGTGGTTGAGCACGGAGGAGAAGGATTTGTTAGCATTGGTGTTGGTGCTCCGCGAGAAGGCCCTTGCCTTTGGGCCCAACAAGCGCGGATTGCTGAAGGGCAAGGTTGGCAACCCCTATGTAATCCCCACGGTGCCGCATGAGCCCTGGCAAATGAAGCCAATTCCAATCCGTCAGAATGTGCAGGAACCCTTCTTGGAACTGGTCCGGGAGTGTGTGAGGACAGGGTTGTACGAGCAGTCAACATCAAGCTACTCTAGCCCAATTTTTGCGGTTGTTAAGCAGGATGGGAAGTTGCTTAGGATTGTTCACGACCTGCAGCGGCCTAACTTGTTCACTATCCGGGACGCAGGATTGCCTCAGCGCGTGGACAAGTTCCTGGAATTGATGGCGGGAAGCGCGTGTTACGCTTTGGTCGATGTAATGGGGGGGTATGATCAGCGCAAGCGCCATCCCAACTTGGGGCCACTAACCGCATTTGAGACAGGATTTGGAAGGATGCAGCTGACGCGGTTGCCGCAGGGGGCAATGAACTTGGTGGCGGTCTATCAAGCCCAGATGACCTGGATCCTGCGGGACAACATACCGGACGGGGTTCTGATCTTCATTGAAGACACTGGCATCAAAGGACCAAAAACAGATTACGGGGTTGCGGTGCTAGAGGAGGCCCCAAAGATTTGCCCCTTCATCTGGGAGTATGCGCAGACATTAGAGCGGGTCTTGTTTTGAATTGAGGAGGCAGGGCTTATGGTATCGGGGGGTAAGTTGGCAGTTTGTGTTCCAGTGTTGGAAGTGCTAGGCCATGTGGTGGCTTTCAAAGGCAGGAGAATTGCGGCAAAGAAACAAAACAAAGTCCTCAAATGGCCAACCCCGCGGACGCCCTCCCATATTCTCCAATTTCTGGGACTGTGCAGCTATGTTTGCATGTTCATCAAACGGTTTGCGGAAGTCGCAAGTCCGCTGCGGGAGCTGAACAAGAAAGGCGCGGCATGGGAATGGACGGTGCGGTGTGACGCTGCCTTTGCAAAGCTCAAGGAGATTGTGGGCCGCGACATTGTCCTCTGCAACCTTGACTACAAGGCGGCAGGGATCCGCTTGGCCGTTGACTCTAGCGAGTTTGGGGCGGGTGGTGTCCTGACGCAGGAGGAGGATGGTAAGGATAGGCTGGTTCTCTACAAGTCCATGACTTTTACAGCAACAGAGAGTTGGTACTTGCAGCTGAAGTTAGAATTATGCGGAGTCACCAAAATTTTGCGGAGGCTTCAGCACCTGCTCTGGGAGGTGCACTTTGAGCTTCTGGTCGACCCGGAGGCCCTGGCAAGGATGATCAATTCTCCAACGCTGCCAAACGCTCCTACGACTAGGTGGGTGGCGTTTCTCCAGCTCTTCACTTTTTGCGTGGTTCATGTTCCAGGGAAGGCGTTCACAATGCCCAATGCGCTGTTGCGGTATCCGCAGGAGGATCCGTTTGAGGGGGCGGAGCCCTTGGACGTGGAGTCTCCGGTTATTTGCATGGGTATGATGGAGATGGAGGTCACCCTTCCGCTGAAGCAGTCCAGGCGCTACGCAATCTTGTGCTCCTTCTTGCGGGATCTCCGGTTTTCCAAGGACGCGTCAGGAACAGAAATTTGGTGGGCAAAGCGGCGGACAACCAACTTCTACATGCAGGACGGGCAACTGTGGCAGAAAAGTACCCCGGTGCCTTTGGTGGTGGCAACATCAAGGAGGGACCAGGAAATGATTCTGAGGTTTCTCCACAACAACCTTGGGCACCGGGGCAAGATTGAAACACGGAGGCGGTTGAAGGCAAGGTTCTGGTGGCTGGGTGCGGTGCGCGCAGTACAGCAATGGGTGAAGTCTTGCAAAGCGTGTCAACGGCAGAGTTCTAGGCTGCCCAGTGAGGTGGGTCACCCTACGGGGGAGGACACGTTGTTTGGGCGGTTCTCCCTTGACGTGGTCCACATAAAGGCAGGGAAGTTTGCGTACCTGCTGGTTGCGCGGGACAATCTGTCAGGTTGGGTCGAGGCTTGTCCTCTGGTGAAGTTGTTGGCGGAGAAGGTTTCTCAGTTCTTGGAGGAAGATTGGTTTGCGCGGTACGGTTTGCTTTGCTTGGTCACTGTCAATGGAGGCGCAAAGTTCCGGGGGCGCTTGATGGCACTGGTTCAGAGTTGCGGAGCTAAGTTTGGGCGGGTCACGGGATACTATCCGGAGGGTGCCCGGGATGATAGAACACGGCCATCAGCCCATTAAGGATGCCCTGGTAAAGATGTGTGGGGAGGACAGTAAACGGTGGCAGGAGGCCCTTCCGGCAGTCCTCTTTGCGGACAGGATCTTGGTCAAACGCTCAACGGGCTACTTGCCTTACAAACTTCTCTACGGACAACGTCCAGTGCTTCCGGTGGACATCAAGCTTGAAACCTTCTTGGGAATGGACTTGTGGAAGGTGAAGACCTCCGCAGAACTTGTGGAACCGCGCACCAAACAGCTTCTCCAACGGGACAAGACCCTGGCAAAGGCCGCTGAAAGGTTGCAGAAGACCAGGATGTCTTTGGTCCGCTATTGGGACAAGCACTGCTCCCACCGCCTCCGGGATCCGCTGCAGAAGGGTGACTTGGTTTTGTTGTACAATCAGAGTCTGGAATCTCAGTGGGGAAAGATTTTTGCCAACCAATGGAACGGCCCCTTCCGCGTGGCATCCAGGTTCAAGGGCGGGAGCTACCAGCTCGAGGAATTGGACGGGGCGCCGCTCAAACGGAAGTCCGCGGCCTTGCACATGAAGCGTTTCTTTGCGCGCGGCTCCACCTCCTTCAACAAGACGGCCGGGGATCGCGCAAACGCGGGGGACGGCGTTGGAAGTTCAGGATCAGTGGACGGGCCAGATCCTTTGTCTGAGGAGGAGCCCGCACGCAATGCGCCACCTTGGAGGAGTGAAAGGCTAAAAAACGCTGGGGACAGCCATCAGCTTGGGGGGGAACGCAAGTAGGGTAAAGGTCTGATTTGGTGAGGGGGTGTCCTAGCCGGTTCACAGCCGGAATAACTAGAAACCCCAGAATGTCCGTTCTCCTACTTCTTTTATAATTGATTGGCCTCTTGGATTGGTACTGGTTTTGGTTATGATTGATCACAGGGACACGGGCACAGCAATAGCTGGGTCTTTGAACGCAAGGACAAGCCCTGCGGATTGGGCAACGTGGGACGAGGAGCGGAGGCCTTAAAAAAAAAAATTCTTTCTGCTTTTCTTGGGGTTTTTGGTTTCCTTTTTTTTTATGGGATTGGTTCTTTTCCTTGTTTCCTCTTTGCGCAGGACACGTACGGGACAGGTCTGATTTGGTAAGGGGGTGTCCTAGCCGGTTCACAGCTGGAACAGCTAGACACCCCAGAATGTTTGTTTTCTCAACTGCTTTCTTTGCCTCTCTTGGATGACTGTGCGCATGCTGGTGTAGGACTGTTGCGTTTGTTGCAGGATTGGGTACAGGGAACTGTGTGGCAGTTTTTCTGGGGCGATCCAGGTACCTTCCGGGGAACTTTGTTGGCTCAGGAAGTGGGCATGGACTTTAATTTCACTCATTCTCACTCAGGAAGCGGGCGCGGACCTCTTTCTCACTTACTCTTGCTCTCACTTGCGCGGATCTCGTGCGCAAAGGCTCTCACAAGCCCAGAGGCTACTAAGGGCGGCGCGGCAAAAGTCTACTTCTTTGCAAAAAGGCGCAGAATAGGATACAAGATGAAAAGTAAGAAAGGGGGGAGGCGATCCGTCTACGTTGGACAAGTCCTCATCACCTCCTCCGTGTCTGCGCGAGCCGCTGCGGCTAGGGTCCAGAAGGCTGCAAAGAGTTCCTGTTGGTTGCCGGTGGTGTGGGCGCGAGGGGCCGCCAGGAACCTCCGAAGGAGTCCGTCCGCGTTGTCCACCATTGCATCAAACCTTGCGAGCCAAACAGCTGGGAAAACGGGGATATCCAGAATCTTGGGTGGGCTGGGAGGAGGCAGGACTGGTGAAGAAGGGGCCCCCGGTGGACCATTGGGGGGGCTTGGTCCAGCGGGAGGCAACAGTGAGATAACAACCGGCCACGCGGGTGGCGGAGGGGTGCCCTGCGGGGTCGGGGGCCTCTCTTCCGGGTCCAAAAAGTAAGGAGGAGCCGGGGTTGGAGGAGGAGCCGGGGTTGGAGGAGGAGCCGGAGTTGGGGGAGGAGCCGGCGCCGGGGTAGGGACCAGAGGAGGGCCAGCGCGGCGCCAGAGGATTTCATCAACGCGCAGGTCCCTCACGCCTTGCGTGACCCAAACGCGGTCCGCCCAGAGCCATAAGGCGGACCAATAACCCGCAAAGTTTGGGTAGTCCTCCTTCCGTGGGGGCCCTGCACAGCGGAATGGGGAGGCGGAGTTGCGTATTGGTCCTAGGGGGAGCGGGAATGAGGCAATCCGGGCGGAGTCCATGAGTCCTAAGAGATTGTTTCATCGTCTGAAACCACAAACGGATCCGGACGGGCCCTCTTGCGCGGCCAGGGACGGGAACCGGATTGAGGAGGAGGACGCGGAATTTCCTTGCCAAGCAAGCAGCGGAAATGGCCACAACGGCAAGAATTGCAGGCGTGTTGACCAGAAAAGATTGAGCACGCAAGCCCTTTACGGGCGCAGAAGTTTCAGGGGACCATGATGGCAACGGAGCAGAAGGGGAGGAGGGGCTGGGGTGAGCTGGGATGGGTGGGGGAGAGGTGGGTTGGTAGTGTGATGGAGGCAAGGCAGCAATGGGAGACCTCTGGGGACAGAACTCAACTTGGGGGGGATGTGGTGTCATATTTATAACCTCAGGTCAAGAGCTGTGTTGCGGGCTGCGCGCTCAGCAGTTGGGTAGGTTGGGCTCAGCATTTGTGTGCACGCGGTCTCAGCAGTGCCTCCTGAGGGCTCAGCAGCAGCCGCTGCGGGCTCAGCAGTAGGAATTGCGGGGCTCAGCACCAGGTGCGGGTCAGGCCTACTCCAAGGGCGCCGGGCCGCGACCCACCCAGGAAATGCAGAGCAAGGATGGAGCCAGCCCAACCAAGCTCGCAGGTGGCTAGTCCGGAAGGCAAGGGCGGGGAAATTGGGGGTTAGGTGCGCGCAGGCCAACCTGCGGACCGCGAGGTCCGCGGACGCGCGTGGGTGGGCAAACCGGGGGGCTCCAAGTAGGGCGCGGCGGAGGGCCGCGCCATGAGAAGGACGAACCGGGCGTACGTTGATATCAAGGGGCATGGGTTATGGGGAAATGGATGGAGGGGTAGGGTTGGGCTAGGGTTCTGTGCTTAGGAGTTGTGTTTCATCGTTCTTTCGCATTTGTGGTTGTACTTAGGTTAGGGTTGAAGGGGGGGGAACCCAAGTCCTCACCCTCAACTCTGGGTTGGGGTATGATCATCTACCTATCTATTGATCTATTGGAAGACCACCAAGGAAAGGAAAGGAAGAGGAAGGATTGGGGGAAGAAGAATACATCTCATGATATCTCTTTTATCTCACTACAATTAAGAAATCATTGCATCCAACCTCCTTAAAGACGCCTAGATCAATAACTTCCAGACTTGCGCACAACTTAGGAGCGTAACTCTCCTTTGCCTTCCACAATGTTTGGTCCCTCAAGATCTTAGGGTGGGAAAATGTGAGCAATTGGATGGCAAAAATTGATGCACCCTTCCGAGATTTTTGGAGGGTATTTGAAGACAGAAACTATTCAATCTTCCCCCCAAGATTTTAAAATTTAGAGCCTTAGGTCTGAGAATGTATCACAAATTTTAGGCCAAATGTTCCAAAAATTAGCTAGACTGGCACATGATTCCAACAGAGAAATCATGCTGGACAACAAAATCCCCTCTTTCCCTTCATTGGAACATGGATCCTGGCTCACTCCTTTTGACTGCGCCCCTCACATCACCTTCACCTCCAACTTTTTCTACAAATCTCCCAAAATTGACAAAGGGTATTTCTCATGCTATTCGTTTTTACTTTTTTTCCAAAAAAAAAATCCAATGGACAACTTATCAACAACAAGGACAAGTATCAATTATCTGATGGACACTTTGTCTTTCCTGACTTGGGATTTGGAATTGAATTCAAAAAAAAAGGTATTGTAAAAATGGTTCGGGCAGCAAACAAGTACAAGCACTGTACTTTTCCTGCTGTTGACACTGCAACCCATACTAGGATGGCCATGTCTTTTAAAATTAACAAGACCACTCTCAATAATTGCAAAGACTTGAAAAGTGGTCAAATATATTCTAGACCAAAAAATGTAAATAAAAATAAAAAACATTTTTTCATACAAGGGGTTAAATGTTGGCTCAAACATTGTTTTTTTTTTTTTATTATTATTTTTTTATTTCAAAATTTTTCTCAAATAAAACAATTTACAAGACAAGAAATCAATTAATTTATTTTATTTCATCCACAGTTCTGCTGCTGCAAATACAGGCCATGGCTATGGATAACCTATCTTTTTTTTCTGTAGCTAGCCTTTCCCTCTCATTTAGCAGTTTCTCTTGCTGTTTATCCTTCTCCTTTTCCTCTTTTTGAAACTCCAGCTCAGCATGTTTCAATTGCCACTCAGCATCCAACTTTTTTTTGAGACACAATCTCAGCATTCTACTTTTGAAAATCCATAGCCAGTTGAAAATCCCACTTCTCCTTTTCAAATTGAAGTTTTTTGGATTTGATTTGTGATTTCACTTCTTTTTGGAAAAGGGGAATAGGAATGAGCTGGATTTTGAAAGCAAGGAGAATCCAACATTCTTACTTGAATCTTGCTTCTCCATGATATAATCAAATCCAGAAAAGCTTGAAGTATTTCTCCTCTTTTGATGGCTATTTGGGTTAATTTTGATGGATTTTGAGGCCTTTTGCTTTCCTTATGTGGAGGAGGTTTGTGTTGGAATGGTATCGCTCTCATTTGAAGGGGATGTGGGAGGCCCCATTTTCTTGAGTTTTTGGCCAATAAGGAATGGATGAGCCTGTTTTTTTACAATCTAAATCAGTCAGGATTAACCAGAAAGAAGAGAAAAGAACTTGGTTCCTTACTTGAGCAGATGTTGATGGCAATGGTGATAAAGAAATATCATCCTCCTCATTGGACAAGGTGTTGAGGTCTTCCACCCCAGGAAGAGAGAAATCAATGGAAGGAAGTGAGGGCTCCAAAAAATGGTTTTTCAACGCTGATGTAGAAATGATTGGATCTGGTTGTGTTGGAATATCCTCCTCCAAATCTGATTGGGACCACTATTAGATTTTGGTGGGATAATCATTGCTAGGCTAAGCATCCAAAGCCAAGTCCTCAGCATAAATTGAATTGGATTTTTGGGAATCAAAAGCGGCTGAAGGGGTGATATTGGCCTTTTTTCCAAAGATTTCATTCATCTGAACATAACAAGGACAAATGGAGTCCAACTTATTAGCCACCAAGGTGATTCTTTGGCTTTATTGGGGTTGGTGATGCGAAAGCCAGTGGAGATTGACATTGAGTGGGCCTTTTTGTACTTGGATCAATAGTTCTTGAATTGCTCCCGCATCTGTTTGGATGGAAGATCAAACATACCTTTTGTTTTATTTTTGAGTTCATTGGCCATCAGGAGATAACCATTAACCTTAGAGGATGGAGGTTGTCCAAATTGTTTTTCATTTTCCAATCCAATCCAAAGCAAACATTGTAGTTGGATTGAATTTTGAGCAATTTTACCAGGATGATGTGATTGGCTCTCTTGAGCTGACTGGAACCTTTGGAAGCTGATGGGGGGTGATTATTGGATGTTGAGTTACTAGGGGATGTTTTCTTTTGTTAAATGGACTTGCAGGGGGAGGTTTGCTGAGGGTCCATTTAAAAAGAGTTAGAGGGATGAAGGGATGAATCAATCAAGTGAAGAAGCAATGTGATAAAGCAACAAATGAGAGTTAGGATGTGATGGAAGGGGGGATGAAGAGATGAAGCAATGAAGGGATGAAGTGATGAAGCAATGAGCATGATGAAGGGATTGAGTTATGAAGCAATGAGAGGATGGATGTGATGAAAGGAAGAGTTTTATGAGAGTGATGAAGCAAGGTGAGAGCAATGAAGTGATGGGGGGATTAAATTGATGAAGCTAAGAGGATATAAATAGATGAGAGTAATGAAGTGATGAGAGCAATTAAAATCAAATTTTTCAGATGAGGTTTGAGGTAAAATTTTTCCAATGAGGTTGGAAGTGAAAACAGGGGTGATGATGTGGAATGACATGTTTTTGAGGCGGTGAAAGCCTTTAAATACTTTATTTGAAAAAAAACATTCATTTTGAGGTAACTTTGAAACATCTGATGTGAAATAATTGTGTTTTCTTGATTTTTCATGGTGGGTTTAAAATGTTGGATTTGGGTTGAAACCCCCCATTAAAAAATGACAGGTTTGCTTAAGTTAGATACACCCTATTGATACAGTGGAAAAATTTTGAGTTTTATTTTATCAATCTTTTCTACTAGGAGTGTAGGAAAGGATTATGGATGAATTGGTTGAATCTGGAACAATTATCACGACCAGGGATAATTTATTCAAGCTCCCTGTTTTCCTTGTCCTTAGGAGTGCTGTGGATAAAGTCATAAAATTTCAAACTGCTCCAACTTTTGAAAAACCTAGAACCACTGAATCAGTTCATGCTCCTTCTTTCAAAGAATAAAACAAAATTATTAATAAGACAGAGGCAATTTGCAGGCCCAAACCCAATCCTCAGTCAAACAATGAAACTGATACCATAGGCAAGATCACCAAGCTACTCCAAGCTTTTGAGAACAAAATTGATTGAAAGATTCCTTCTCTTGCTACTCTCAAAAGCTTTAACTCTGTTCCTAAATCCACTCTGGTCTGTTACTAATGTCATAGAAAAGGTCATGGAACTGGTCAATTTCCTGAACTCCAGAAGGATAAAGAGGAAAAATTGGTGTAAAAGAAGGGGAACAATTTCTTTCTTCCTAATGGTGTTTTGATCCCTTTTGATTCATCTCAACCTATTTGTCATGTGGTGGCTTCTTTTCAGCCATCAACACCTAACAAGGCATCTTTGGCTTCTTGGAATTTTTTATTTTCTTTTGGTAACCTTCAAGCTTTGTATCCTCAAGCCCTCTCCTCCTCTAGCTTTGCAGGAGCTTATCAATCTGATCCAGCTTGGAAACAACATGAGGAGACCAAAAATCATCAAGCTCCTTCCTTTCCTTCCTCAATTCTTCAAAAACTGTTTAAACATCAATCTTCACCTGAGCCACCTTTCCCTGATGTGGAAGACATGGAGGTGGAAAAGGAACCACTCATGGAGAGGTTTCAAGACCACTCTGATCCTACTCCTTCATCTGTTAAATCACCTCAACCTTCTGGTCCTGTCTTAGTCCCTGCTTCACCTGAACTTCCTCCCTGCACCAAGCCCAAAGTTTGGTTTGAGAGGGGAATTTCAAAGGACCACCCCAATGCTGTGGAAGGGGTATTGAAGAAAATTTCAGATCTAAAAATTAATGATCTAACTGTAGCTAAAATACTATCAATTTTTACATTTGTTGCTAAAGGAATGAATAAATTGGTCTCTCAATGACATGTGGAGATTGGTCCTGACAAATTAAAGGTTTCCTCTGGCACTTTGATGGAGAAATTGGGTGGAACAGATCCCCCCTCAGATTCAAATCTTTACTCCTGATGTCTTGGTTTCCTTCCTTTTTATCTTGGTGATTGAGTTTAAACGGTTTCTCTCCTTGTGTTGATTCTGGTTCTCAGCTCAACTTAATTTTGGATTCTATGGCCTGCAAACTAAAGCTAAGTCCTAGGTTCAGCTTCCAACCTGCCGTTTTTGGGATATGGAATCAATCTTGTGAATTGGTTGGTATTTCTGAAGATTTCCAAGTTTTAATTTTTTGAAACATTGTTGGAACTTTTCACTTTGTGATCACTTGTTTGGAAGGTCCTATGATCTTGGGTCAACCATTCTTGATGGATTTTGGTTATACCCTGATGTTTTCCAAAAAATTTGGGGAGAGAATTCTCCTCCCTGATGCTGATGGTAGAAAAATTAAAGTCCCTCTCTGCTCTTTGGATTCTGGTTGTTGGGAAAGAGATTTCCCTGGTCATCCTCCTAGATTTGTTTTAAAGGGGAAGCAAAAGGATAATTCCAATTCCAATTCCTCTCATTTTTTATCAGAGTAGTTCATCCTACTGATAGTTGTAGTTCTTCTCAGCCTTGGAATTCAAATCAAGGATAAAATCTCATCCCTGAGGCTTATTTTTCTTTTTTTATCAACATTTTCTTCTGATCTGGAAAGTATTGAAAATCAAAAACATGTCAAAATAGAAAAGTCCAAAAATATTTCTTCTTTCTCTGGATCTGTTATTTCTTCTTTTCCTTGTTCTCTTGAGTCTGATAAATCTTCTTTTATTCCTGGTTGAAATCTCCACAATAAGTATGAATTAGATGCTGATCTTGATTCTATTCTTGGTGGTTTTAGTATGGAGGAACATTGCCTTCAGTAGAGGTAATTTGCGGTCAAAGTAACTCCTCCCAATTGTGCACCACTAGGGTAATCTACTAAAGTTGTTTTCAAAACCTTAACTAGTTCCACACATGTGAGCAAGGTGTTACCTCCTGGTTCTTCTTTTATGGAAAATGAACCCTTCAAGGACATTGCGGAATATTGAAAATGGAAGATTTTGGAACTTGGTCTCAGTTTTTGAAGTCAGGTTTCACTGGTCAATGCTTGGAGGAAGCAAAAATTCTCTCTTTTGCCACCAAGTACAAACCAGTTGCAAAAAAGTTCCAACCAGTCAACCAGCCTATGCCTTTCAACCTCAATCCTCCTCTCATCACCTTTCCTTATCTTGTGATCCTTACTGTGGTTTATCTTTATCTTTTACTGGTCCCTTTGTGACCTGTGTTCATGTCAATGAAGAACTTCTGAAAGCAGTCAAATTTGATCCAGAGGGATGGATTCTTCCTGATGAGTCAAATTTGATCAAAAATGTCTTATCTCTAAGGGAAAAATATTTTCTTCTGTGAAGAAGAGAGAGGTCTCTTGAAAGAATCCTTTGGTCTTCCTTATATCATCCCTGTAGTTTAACATGATCCTTGGCAAAAGAAAAAGACCCCAATTCCTGCTGCTAAAATAAATTAATTTATCAAGTTGGTCTTCAAACAATTTTTTATAGGTCTAAATGAAAATTCAACATCCAATTATTCCAGCCCTTTCTTCTGCTTCCTCAAAAGTAATGGTAAACTTAGAATAGTTCACAATCTTCAAACTCTCAACAAATTTAATATTAAAGAATCTGGTGTTCCTCCTGAAACTAAAACATTTTTTGAATCTATCTCTGGGAGAGATTTCTGTGGTCTAGGGGACATTGTGGGCGGTTATGACAAAATTCTTACATCCTCTCTCTTGCCCTCTCACTACTTTCAATACTACTTGTGGTCAATTCCAAATGCCTCAATTGCCTCAAGGTGCCAACAATTTGGTTGCAGTCTATCAGGCTCAGATGATGTGGATTGTCCAGGAAAAAATCAATGATCATGCTGATATCTTTATTGATAATGGCAAAATTAAAGGTCCAGTTTCTGATTATGAAAATAATCCCTTAACTTCGCATTCAGGAATTTGTTGATTTATCTGGGAGTATGCTACTACTTTGGAAAGGATTATGTTTCAAATCAAGGAGTCTGGCCTTACTGTCTCTGGATCCAAATTGGCTTCTTGTATGATTTTTGGTAAAGAAATAGTTTTAACTTTCACATCTCTCTCACTCATCTCAAACTACAAACCCCACGCGCACCCCAACAGGGATTCTCCATCAAGACCTCAGATCTTTATCAGGGGTCACCAGTGACAACCAGAACAGAAACCCATACACAATGTCAAGGGATTCATCCCTCTGATCTTTCTTTGATTGTATCCAAGAGTTAAATTTCCTTCTACACCTTTCTTTTCTTTCTCTTCTCTTTCTCAATCTTGTTCATTTCTATAATAATTTTCTTTTCTGTTTCAATTCTTAATTTTGCTCACTCAACTCACCCAACACCAATACATTACCTCAAAGATCATCCTTGAAGCATCAAACTCTCAACGTTTGGGGACTCTCTCTCTCTTTCTTGTAACTGGTAAGAGTCAGTCCACCCAGATTCCAAGGTGTCCAACTCTTGAACTCTAAACTAAATTGATTGCCATCAAACCAGCCTACTCAACCCTTGTCAACTCAATAAATACTGGAAAATAAACCCCAAATTCTGCCATGTTCATCATGCCCACTGCCCTAAAGACCTGTTTTTTCCTTTTGTGTCATACTCATGGTGTCTCAATCTTTTCTCATTTCAGTTCATTTATTTACTTCTTTTGTTAGCCCGCTGGTTTGCTTTTGTATTCAATCTCAATTTTTCAATACAGTTAAAAGCCAAACTCTCTATTGACTGAAGAAAACAGCAAGAGCAATGGCATCTTCCTCTCAAATTAGAAACAAGAACAATGGATTCAGGAAGTTTATTCTCAAGACAGCACTTGAGACTATCCCACTCCTCTCTGAGGACAACTACAGCATCTGGAAGGAAAAGATGAACTCACTTCTCAAGATTCAAGGAATCCCCCATGCAATGCAATCCAACTCAATAACACTCTTTAACCAAGACAATGATGAAATTTAACTACTCCTCATTTCAAAATTTGACTCAGTCACAAAAAATAACATTATCAGTGCTGCAAATGTAAACTCTTCAAAACCCATATGTTCAGCTATCAAGGAGATATACTTGTCATCCAAAGCTTCTAACATAGACCAAATATTCAACAATTTCCTTCACATCACCTTTCAATAAGACAAAATTGTGGGATTTTTTACCAGGGTCAGGACAGCAATCAAAAAGATGATTGACATAGGAATAGACTTGCCTCAAGACATCCTGGCCTACCTTATCCTCTTCAAGTTTCCCGTGTTGCTTCAAGATCTCCAGAGCAAAATAATGCACTCAGACAAAACCATCCATGTTGACTTTGTTTTCAACCATCTCACTCAGTTCAACAACAAAATCAAAGCCAAGAAAGCCAACCAATCAGTCACTCTCACAGATTCCATCCTTGTCACAAGCAAGTCAAATTCAAAAGCCAGAAGTGAAGAAGATGCATTGAGGGATACCACAATCCCAAATAAGACAGGAACCACTTGGAGAAGGAATGTTTCCACCTTCACCCGGATGAGGCCCCCAACTGGTGGAAAGAAGACCAAGCCAGATTGAAGGAAAAACAGAAACCCAAGAATGAAATGGCTCACTACCACGCCTTTGCCACAAAATGGATCAAATCTAAGGCTCTATCCAGCCAAAACATCTTCATTGACAGTGGCGCATTGGCTCAAATCTTCAACAACAAGAAATTTTTCACCTCTATCAACAAACCCATTGGCAAAAGCACATCCACTGGTAAAGATGGGGCCAATCTCCCCATTGAAGGGACCGGCACTGTCAAACTTGACTGGAAAAACCAAAATATTGTTCTCAATCAATGTCTCTAGGTCCCAGAGATTGTGGTCAACCTCATCAGCCTTGGAATCCTCTTTGAAAAAGGCTTTTGGTTATTTTAAGAGAAGGGAAAGTTTCAAATCTCCAATGGAGACTCAATCATCATCCAAGGATCTATTTTTGACAACCTCTTTGTGGCTCAAAATCCAAAATGGATATGTCAAAACCACTGCTTCCTTTCTTTCAACCGTCACCTTGAGAGGAACCTGAGGGACCTGCACCTCTGTCTTGGAAATTCTTTGACAAGCCAACTACGCAAAATCAACAACATAAAAATCAACAAGGAGGGCATTGATTCCTTCTACTGTAGAGACTGCGATCTGGGAAAGATCACCAATAATCCATTTAAACTCCAGTCCACGGTATCCTCAAGGAAGTTCAAGAAAATAGACCTGGACCTCATTGGTTGGCTCAAACCCTTTCACTCCAACAGGAAAGATTTATCCTCACCGCGGTGGAAACCTTCACAAGCTGCCTGAGTGGGATACCTCTACAAGGGAAGGATCAAAATGCTGAATTCCTCATTGCAGTTCTGGAGAAACAAACATCAAAACTGGGCTACTTCCCATGTGAATTGTGTTCCAACGGAGGAACAGAATCTACAAACAATAAGTTATTTCAATTCTGCAAGGAAAATTCAACCAGACAACTGATCTCCAAACTGCATCACCCTGAAGACAATGGCGGGGCAGAAAGGGCCAACAGGACCATTGTCAAAAGTGTGTGATGAACTTTCAGCTCATCCAAAATTCCCATTAAACTCTGGCCTCAAGTCCACCAAGGAAGGGGAGCAACAGCTTGCCCTGGGAATTGATGCACAAGAGCGCCATTCCTCTTTCATACTTCAAAACGCTCAGAATCTCAGTTTTCTACCTCAACAAACACAGGATCAAGGGGAAGAAATTCCATAAAAAATGCCTTGAAGGAAAGCTGATTGGCTATAACCCCAACTTCAGATCCTATCAAATCCTCAGACCCAACGGAAGCATCACGTCCTCAAAAAGTCTGAACTTTGACCTCAATTCAATTGGAAACCTACAAGCTGACAGACCACTGAGCTTCAACTTTAAAGTCAAAGGCATGGACTCTGATCAACCTGATCCCAAGGTGCCAAGACCAGCAAATCACAACCCCATTCCAATCAGGAACACAGAGCATTACCGCAACAGGTCACTGGATTCCCTCTCATTGACCAAATCTTCTTCCACCAACAATGTCCAGGATCTCTCAGAGGACAACCAGCCGCTCCCAGAGAATGAAACTACACCCAGCCTCTCAGACAATCAACCAGCATCAATCCAGCAACCACCCAGAGTAGAAGCATCTAACCCACCTGGTCCGCCCAGCCGCATCCTGAGGAATAGTTCAAACTTAAGTCAACCTCAAAAGTACAGTTTTCACCACTACTACAAGCCAAAAACGTACTAGAAAGAAATTTCCTGTGAAGAAACCAAGAAATGGAAAGAATCCATCAGAAGAGAACTGAAGCAATGCAAGGACCTGGAAGTTTGGGAATAATATGAAAGACCAGACCCAGCCAACCCCCTCAAAACCACGTGGGTATTCAAAATCAAGGAAAACTGCCACAATGATACTCTAATTCACAAAGCCAGAACCTGTGTTTTCAGTTAAAACCAAATCAAGGGCCTTGACTACCAGGAAAAAATTTGACCCAACTGGGGAAATTACCACCCTCCAAGCCATACTGCAGCTTGCTCTCAAGAAAAATCTCCTAATTAGGAAGTTTTATGTCAAATCTGCCTTTCTTAATGCTCCCATAAGCATAGAGGTGATCATCAAGACTCCGGACGGCAGCAAAAGACCTTCAAAATACCTCAAACTCAAAAAGAGTCTCTATGGACTGAATCAATTTTCAAGACTGCTGATGTAATCTGCTGAACTTTCTGTCTTCTGTGCCCATCATCAATTTCATTTATTCTTTCTATTTCAGTGAATTCATTCCGCACGTCTCCTCATTCTCATTATTCATAAGCGCACACTCTGTGCCAAGTCTGTCACCTGTTGTAGTACGTGCACTTGCAAGTGCAGAGACTCCATAATTGTAGGTCTCAAGCCATAGATATCTTGTAAGCCTGATCCAGATCCTAGGCTGCTAGAATCATCACCTGAACAACAAGGTGATCTGGCGGTCATGGGTCTTGGATCAGGTATGTTTTCACAATGCATCTTTTTGTGTTCTCAATTTTCCTCTCAGTGCTCTGTTTCTCATTTCTGGTTTCTTATCTCTTGTTGTCTCATTTTATCAAGAGTGGTTTTTCAAGGTTTGTAGCTTTCATGTTATCAGATTCACAGCTTTACGTTTCTGGTCTTTTCAGGTGAACCTCATATTCTTTTTCTTGGTTATCTTGTAGCCTGAATGATTTTATGTCAACCCATTCTGAAATACATTCTTTTCAGCATCTCAAAATTTAACAGATTTACAGTCCCAAGGACTCAACAGATCTTGACCAGGAAGAATTTCCAAAAGTTCAATGTTAAATTCACAGCTCCAACCATGTGGTAGTTGTGTAGGTCCCTACACGGCTCAAATGAGCCCTGGGGGCCCATAGAAGACTACAAAGGGCTGTTTCAAACACACGCAACCCCTGGAGGGTTGTGTAGGAGCCCTTTAACCCCTGGAAATGGCTCAAATGAGCCGTGTCCCCCCATACATGGCTCAAATTGGCCATGTTTGGGGGTGCACAACCACCCAGAAGCCGTGCCAGAATTTTGGGCACCCCCTGGACCACACTTGGGTTCTGTCAACCCAAATTTGGGATTAACACATACTTTGTGGGACTGTTGTTACACACCTAGCAATCCCAAAGAGATATTAAAGTGTCCAAGTGAAATTAAAGTGAATAATCATAAATCATATAAAAATCTGCAAACAATTATTTCTCAACTCAAAAGTGAGCAAACTTTGTTTGATCAATTGGAAGTTGGATTGAATACTGAAGTATACCATTGCATTTTTTTGGATGGGAACAGTGGCAAGCCCTCCTTCTTCTGACATGGCTGCGTGGAAGGTCTACATTGATAGTGCCATCAACAAAGGTTTGGAAAAAGAAAAAAAGGATTTGGGTAATGAAACATTGGAAGCCCCAATTGCATCCTCATCAAGGGTGACAATTAAGGAACAACATTTTTCAAAAATGGACATGAATGCTGGTGGTGAGTAACATTTTATGTTACTGGTCTTTGCCATATTTAATTTGATTGAAACTGATGGGTTCATGTAACTATGAAACTATGACTTAACCAATGAATGTTTACTAGATCCACTTGACCCACCTCCCTTGAGAGCTTTTCCTACTAGGGAAGACGCACAAAACCATTTTCAAACATGGGAAATGAAGCATGGTTACGCTTTAACAGTTTTCAACTCAAAGCGTGACCAATATGTGGATTTAGCCTGTGATAGACATGGTTCCTATTCAGGAAGTCTTCTTACCAAACGGTCTAGACAAACTCACACAAGGAAGGTTGGGTGCAAGTTTTTAATCCATGCAAGTTGCACAAAGGCAGACCCCTTGTGGCACCTCTCCTACAAAAAAACCCAACATAACCATCAACCATCTGAATATCCCTCTGTGCATCCTCAACTGAGGAGAATCTTGGGGGTGGCCTTAGAAAATCTAGTAGAAGGCATGATTTATGGGCTCAATACAGTACAACTGAAGAGAAAATTGAGCAAGATTGACGGGGGGAATATGTTGATGACCAAAAAATCTATAGCACTAAGCGGAAGGTCACACTTGCAGAACTAAAGGAAAAAAGTGTTATGGAGGTACTATATGAACAGCTTGAAGAAAAAAGTTGGATTCACCGGTAAAATTTCAGTGGAGAGGGTCACTTGGAGGCCCTGTACTTAGCACATCCGAGGAAGTAAAGATTTCAAAACTATTCCATCACATTGCTATGTTGGATTGTACTTATAAAAAAAATAAGTACAAAACCCCACTATGGCATGTTGTAGGAATGAAAGAAAATTGCAAAAATTTCACAAAAGATCTTGTTTTCATAACAAAAGAAATGTTTGAGTTCTACAGTTGGTCTGTAAATGCATTAAAGGAGTCGGATTATGATCCTGAGAGACTTCCAAAAGTCTTTGTGAGGGACCATGAAAAAGCTCTGATTCTTTCAATTGAAACTAGTTGTAAAAATTGGAGGCAACTAAAACCAGAGATTGATTGCCATCAGAAACAAAGAAAAATAAGAAACAGTGAAAGAAACAACTAGGGAAGAAAGAGAGGAATAGTAACCTAAAACCAGGATTCAATGTAGTGAGACTGCAGGAGATTCCTTAATTGGAACTGTAACATAGACAATAGATAACCCGTATATAGCTCTGATTGAGACAAATAATAGGCGAGAATAGTTAGATTACTATTTTGACAGAGAGGTTTAAGGATGAAACTTACCTGAATCAAAACACCCTCAATCTAAGGACACAACCAATTTAGTTGTGTGAGGAAAGAGGAAGGAAGTGTGCGCAAGTCAGGACATAGGTAGTATCTGAGAGAAAATTCAATCTAGAGTATTGGCACTGGTGCGTGCGTGCGGGAAATGAAGAGACGCGCGCAGCGGTCTAATAACATCCCTAACACATGTGAGAGTATGTGAGAGTAAGATAAAAGAAATGGATAAAAATGAAATAAAGAAAACTGATAAAGAAATGAAACTGAGAGATAGTGAATGAATCACAAATTCAACACTAGTTTCCCAGAGTCATCAAGACAATGTTGCACTTGGAACTTGTCTAAAAACATACAAGCAAACTGTAAATTGTGATTTTTTAATGACTTTGAAGGATGGAAAATCTTTATGAATCTGTGGGCAAAGTATGCCGCCTCAAAGAACAAGGAGGAGGTGGAGGTCAATGATGCAGAACTCAGATTATGTCCAAATTACTGCTTCTTATTCTTCCTAGTTTTGGGTTCTGACCTTTTGACTTGTATAGTGTTTCTTGAAAGGCTATGAGGATGTACTTGAGTATATTGAAAATAAAATTTTCCCTATCAAAGAGACGTTTGTAACAGCATGGACTTGTAAAAACCCAGATTTGGGAAACAATACAACTTCTTGGGTTGAAGTGACCCATGCAACTCTCAAACAATTCCTTGCAAACTCTTTGGGAAACCTGTTGGATGTTTGGAAAAGCCTTGATGGAACAGTTTTGAATCAAATTAATTCAGTTCATGCATCAATTTATAACTCTCAAATTAATTTAGGGACAGTTCTTCAACCTGTACTGTTACCATTGGGTTACAAATTGTCTTTAGAGGCAATTCATCTCATTAGGGAAAAATTAAAGAATTTAAAACGTGATCATGATGGCAAAGTCTGCATCAAGTCATATTTCAAGAATATGGGTTTGCCTTGTTCCCACCAAATAGGTGACCATCTAGCATTCAGAGGATCCGTGATAACTGAAGATTTTCATCGCAGTGGAGGTTGGACTATGACCCTTGCAGTTCTAGTTCCGTAAGTTGGCTTAATTTGGATTGATCAAGTTGGATTGTTCAAATCACTATTTGATTAATGCTTTTTGATTAATGAATCCTAAGTCACTAATGTTTGATCCTTTTGAATTTTTCCAGTGCAATGTCAATTAAATGCTAAGCATTACTCAGTTAAGTGAAAACGTCAATGCAATGATCTTGGGATCTCCAGATCATGAGCAAAGCAGACTATTGAAGTATATCATTCAGAAGATTACAAAATATTGATCCAAGCCAAGACTTGAACCTAAAGTCTTACAATCAAGTAGGGTCAGGTCACAATTGACAGATAAGCAGCAAGAACCATCTTGGTTTGATCTTGTTGACAAAAAAATCAAGGGGGAAAAAAGAACTAGAAGGTCTCCAAACAAGATAAGACAAAAGATTGTAAGTCTTTTCTTTTGAGATATGTCCATTTTTGGGTTAAATGAACTTAGTTACTAACTAATGATGAATTTTTAGTCAAATTTGGCACAACCTGAATATGAATTTCATAGTTCAGAGCAAGAGACTTAAAACTAATTGGGATCACTCAATTTGGAATCAGAATCCTCTTCAGAGGAAGAGAAAATGCGGAAAAGCTCAACCAGAAGCTTGTCTTTGGTGAGTTTTCATTTCATTGATCCAATTAAAGAAATGAATGCTAAGTTAGTTTTAATGATAGGAACCAAACGTGAAATACCTCAATCAAATACCCAAGAAATTCCATAAGTTCTTGGGTGAGGTTTGTGATCCAATTGGAGATGGGAATTGCAGATTTAGATTCATTGCTAAATCTCTTGGTTATGAAGAACAGGGTTGGTTTAAAGGGGTGAAGGAAATGATTGAAACATTAGAGAAACATAAAGCATGCTACATTAAGACGCTTGGTGGTTCAAAGGGGGTTGAAAAGATTAAACAAAGACTTGATGTTGAAGACATCAATGAAACGATTCCCTCCTCAAAATTGCTGGCTAAGTTGGACATGGGTCAAATCATAGCAGAAAGATATTCCAAGCCTATATGTTTCATTTCATTGGATTCATGTGATACTTATACTCCAATGAAAAAGGGGGTTACTGATGAATCAGATCCAATGGTAATTTCCTTTGTAAAAAATAACCACTGGGTTCTATTAGTACTTGAGGGAGAAATGATTCCAATCCTGCCCATTGTAGCAAAACTATGTTCCTTGATTTCTAAAAAAGCCTTTTGTTGGGTTGATCATCTCAAAGATCAACTGCAAATGTATTCTAGATTGTAATAGACTTTGACTTCATTTCATCATTGGTTTTCATATAAATTGTAATTCTAATGCAGCTAATGAGTTCTATTAATATAAAGGTTTATCACATTTTGAACATCATTATGTTAAGTGTTTTGAGTTAACATCATTATATTGAGTGTTTTGAATGAGAGTTTAATTGTAAGTCAGTTCAAATTGTGTTGGGCTGATTCCATCACAAGCTTAACTTACGTTAAGCTTGGGATGAGATCAGCTTAACACAAGTTGAACTTGGTTTTTTTTGGTGTTTTTACTTTAGGGCTTGTCAAAAGACTTGTATTTTTTTGGGCACTTTTACTTTAGGGCTTGTCAAAAGAATTGTATTTTTTTGGGCACTTTTACTTCAGGGCTGGTCAAAAGACTTATTTTATTTTTGGGCCCTTTTACTTTAGGGATAGTCAATTTGAAATGAATTTAGGGATTGTCAAGTTAGTTGTATTTTTTTGGTGTTTTCACTTTAGGGCTTGTCAAGTTACTTGTCTTTTTTTTGGTTTTTTTAATTTAAGGCTAGCCCAGTTACTTTTGTTTTTTTGGGTCTTTTTGCTTCAGGGCTATTCCATTGGATAGTACCATTTTTTTTTATTTTGATTTATTTATTTATTTATTTATTTTTTAAACCAAAAAATGAACATTCTTTGATTTTTTGGTTGATTTCTGTTTTTTTGGAAGTTTTATGTAGTTTATGGGTTGTGTTAGTACCCTTTAATTCCTTTTCCTTTTCCTTTTTTTTGTTGCTCACTGCAGTCCAGTGCTGTGTGGAATGCCACATGACTACATTTGAGCTGTGTACAACTCCACATGGCTTGAATGTAGTCGTGTGGAAGTCCACATGGCAGTGGGCTGCACAACTCCGTGAGCTGTGGGGGGCTGTACACAGCTTGAATTGGACCGTGTGCCGTGCAACACGGCCCATTTCCAACTGTTTGCATGGCTCAATGAGCTGTGAATTTAACATTACTGTATAATATTTCATCTGTCTATTTAAAAAAAAATTGAAATTTTGTTTGTGTATTGAAAGCTTTTAAGTTTACCCTTCCTCCAACTTCCCCCTGCCCTAGTGATCAAGGAAGGAGCCCTGGGCTGTTCAAGTCCCTGAACCCTGCATCAAGCTCTTCCTCTTTGCGCCCAACATCCATTTTTTTGGGGGGGCGGGCATGTGCACATGATCAACCTTTCCTTTAACTCAGCTAGCTAGATGATCAACAAATCCATCCAGGATCTCTCAACTCAAGCTTATCATCCTATCCAATCTTGAAATTGAGTGATGTCCTGAGGACCTCATTTCAGACTATCATCCACCTCAACCCAATACTAACCACCATAACCATCTCAGATAATCCCCAATCTATCAAGAGCAAGATCTTGGTCTCCATCCAAAATCATCCCCTCATCCTCATCAACACCCTTGGTTTGATCTTGAATATCTACTGTCTCTAACTTGCTGATGCATCCTTCTATCAGGCGTTGGTTACAAACCTTGATCCCATTGATGATACTCCCTAACCCATTGCCCTCATCCAGCATTTTCGCTCTCTAGAAACCCCGGTTTTGCTTTCCTTGCCATCCTCATTATCAATTGCAAATCATCCTGTCTGTTGCCTCTAACTTCATCTTCCAAACTGCCTCCTCTCCCCTTTCAAGTGGGCTCTTTCAGTCACTCATCTTGCTGTCCGCTGCTTGCACCTGTCTTTGCCACATGCAAGCAACAGATGGGGGTGAGATCTTTTCACCCCAGTTGCGGAAGGTTGGCAAGGGAGAACAGGACCTCCCTGATCACCTTATTCAATATATATATATATATATGAAGAGCAATTATTGATTACAGATCTAACCACAGGAATGAGAGCTGAAGGAAGACAGTTCGATGAGTAAGATATGACAAAGAGAAAAAGAGACATGACACATAACAGAAGAAGAGTCAGAGTTGAGAGACAGAACCAACAGAAAAGGGGGTCTGCCTAGTTGACGAGTTGAGTCTGAGGGTGAATCAAGAGACGAGATTTGGAGGCTGATATTTGCAGGGCAAAGAGACAGTTCAGATAGAGGCCTGGGAGGATTTAGACGACGAATCTCACCAGGCAGTACAGGGATATTGAGACTTGATGGCATGTTCAAGAGATGATCGACGAGTGAGGGGGAGATTTAAAGAAGGACGTCGGAAGTGATCTCAAGAGAAGGAAGGAAAGAGAACGAAAAGAAAAAGAGGAAAGAGAAACAGAGAGGGAAGTTGTGATTGAGTGATGCAGGAGCTGGGGGAGTTGGCAAAGTAGAATGGTTGTGGTGGTTTGAGTGATTGGGAGAGGGAGAACAATTGTCGTGAGACCTCCCATGAGCCTTGCCCGGAAGAGTTTGAAGAACGCTTCCCCGGAGTGAGTTTTATGCAGGGAACCCAAGAGGACCAGACGCAAACTGGGACTGGTGAGTGAAATCCAGCGAGTGAAATCCCAGCAGAGTGAAATCCCAACACGCCCCATGCCTGGTGAGATGAGAGGGCTTATAGCCTATGGAGACCAGATTGAACAAGGAAGAGAGAACAAACAAAAAGAGAAAAAGAAGAGAAAAAAAAGAAAACAAGACATAACAAGAGGAAGAAGCACTACAAGGACCTAGAGATCTGAGAAAAGGAGCAAAGAAGCTCAAGGCTAGAGATGCCGGCGCTTTTTGTGAGAGCATCAGTGGGCATATCCTCCGATCTAACCAGCTTGACCTGGATTTTTCCCGACTTTAGCTCATCACGCATGCCTTTGGTTTTTAAATCCAGGTGTTGGGTCTTTGAATTGGATCCAAATCATTTGAGTTTGTCAATTAGCCCGCTATTGTTGGTGTGAATGATGATGGCTGTTGAGTATACTGAGAACATCTTGCAGGCCAGTGCTCTGATCCAGGTGGCTTCTTGAAATGCGTCTACAAAGGCGTTCACTTCAGCATCAGTCAAACTGAACGTGATATTTTTCTGTTTACAACTGTTCCAGGATACAGTACAACCATAGACAGTGCAGAGATAACCGGTTTGAGATCGTCTAGTATTCGGATCATCAGCCCAGGAAGCATCAAAGTAGGCGGAGATGAGGCAGTCGGGGCTTCCCACGTTCAGGCAGAGTTTGATGTGCAGAGTGCCCTTCAGGTACTTCCAGTTCTTCTTGACCTCGTTCCAGTGGGGAAGGCCAGGCTTGACGTTGAATCTGGCAAGGCTGGACATGGCAAAGCTTACGTCCGGTCGTGAGTAGCACCCGATATGATTGAGCAAGCCTATGGCAGACCGATAGTTGATGTTTAGAGCCCTGAACTTCTCAAACTCGTCATCGGAAGCTGGCTTGAGTTGTAAATTTGGAGTTAGAGGAGATTTGATGGGCTTGACATCCTCAAGGCCTAGCTCCTTAAGTCCACGTTCTATGTGTTTGTGCTGGCTGAGGAGGATCTTATCTTCTAACACTTCAATTCTCATCCCAAGGACCGTGTCTGGATCTTTTGCAGTTGAACCTGAGAAGCGATCTAGGAACTTCCTTTTGAATCCATCGCCATCACCAACAAGAACCAAATTGTCAACGTGGAAGAAAAGCCAAGACTTCCCGTCGCGAGAGAGGTATAGGCACGGATTGCACGAGGATTCTTCAAAGCCAACTTCTTTGAACCAGGCCGTGAGGGTTTCGTACCAGTTCTTTGGCGCTTGCTTGAGACCATAGAGAGACTTTTGGAGTTTGAGAAATTTACCGGTTCGCTTGGAACCTTTTGGAGTCTGAATGATGACTTCTTTGTTGATGGGTGAATGTAAAAAGGCGCTCTTGACGTCGAATTGGCGAATCTTCTGCTTAGATTTGAGGGCGTAGAGAAGCAGCAAACGGAGAGTGGAAGGCTTTCCAGTAGGTGCAAAGGTGTCGGTGTAGTCGAGTCCATGGATCTGATTGAATCCTTGAACGCACAGAAAAGCCTTGTATCTGACCGGATCACCATGGCAGTTGTGCTTGATTTTGTAAATCCACGTGGTTTTGAGAATGTTCCTTGGTTCAGGCCCATTTTAGTATTCCCACACGAGAAGGTCTTTGATCGAATTGAGCTCCGCATCCATAGCTTCAATCCATTCGAGGTGTTCTTCGCAATTGAGGGCGTCATTGTAGGACTTGGGTTTGTAGTAATGATAAAATCCATATCTTTGAGGTGGCTTGATGCAAGATTGGTCACGCAAGGACCTTCCAGCTTGTCCATCGTCTTTTTGAGACGGCCGAGCGGAGGTTGAGGTGAGTTCCTCCACTGAGTTGGGATTCGTGACATCTTCGGAAGAGGAGAGATCAGCGGATTCAGATTCACCGCTATCCAATGAAGATGCGGACTCATCCGAGCTATTGCAATACTTTGTCCAAGGAGATCACTGCTGATTGTGAGAAAGGGGAGAGGGATCAGTTTGGTTGGGGAGTAGGCCAGAGTCAAGCGGTTCGGCCGTATTATTATGCAGTGAGTTGTCATTAAAGTCAAGACCAGAAGTGTTAGGTTGGGGCATGGACAGGAACTTCACGTGCTTTGTGGAGATAACAGAACCAAACTTTGTCAGCACTCAATATGAAAGCAAGAGAGGATTAAAGCCTACTAAGGTTCCCTCTTCTCCCTTAGACTCAAACTTTGAACCTTTGACTCTCTTGTTGATCAGATAGATACACGGGCTGCCGATGGGTTTAAGGAAAGAAGAAGGAAGAGGTCGACCATGTATCTTCACCCAGGGAGTTTCATCCTTGTCTTTGGGAGGGATTTGGTTCAGCATTAGGCAGCATGCTTTGACAACTTCATGCCAGACCAATGGGGGAAGCCTACCATCCTTGAGAGTGGCCCGAGTTGATTCAACAATGGTTTGATTAGCACATTTGGCTCGACCATTGTGTTCCGGGTGGTATGGCTCCGAAAAAATGTGAGTGATGAATTGTTGGTCAAAGTATGTTGACAGTTTCGAGTTGAAGAACTTGGTTCCTCCATCCAAACAGACCTCAGAGGGATATACACCACGCCGTCGATGTTCCTTTTCAAGGAGACTAATGATGACATCGGCAGTTTTGTCCTTCGAGGCCAGTGGAAAAGCAGCCAGGTAACCACTCTCGTTGTCCACGAGCAACATGATGAATTTGTGGCCAACCTTGGATGAGGGTTGGATTGGTCCCATAAGATCAAGATGAATTCAATCAAAAGTCTTCGAACTGCAAGTAGATGAATGAGGGAATGAGGCCTTCGTGATCTTGCTCTTAACACAGTCAACGCATTGGAACCCCTGAATGACGTCGTTTGGAATGTTGCGAATGAAGGGGGCAAGTCTCGACAGTGAGGCGTGGCCATATTTCCGATGAATCTCAAGGAGTGCGTCTTTGGGAGTAGTAGAGAGAGAAGAATGGTAGGATTTAGGAGAAGAGAGTGGAGTGAATGTAGGAGTAGGAAGAGTATACAGGTTGTCTTTGATTGACCCCTCAAGGATGAACTTGTCATTATGCAAAATCAAGAACTTTTTGTCACAGGAGACAATGGAGCAACCCTTGCTGTTTAGAGCGCCGGCGCTAATCAGATTGATGGTTACGTCCGGCACGTAGAAGGCGTTGGAGAGTTCAATTGTAATGTCCTTCCAGTGTAGAATTGCAGTTCCCTTCCCCTTGATCTCTAAACACGCACCTTCTTTCCCGGTTCTGATAGGATTGCCCACGTAAGGTTCCATCTCACAGAAGAATCGGGAGTCGTTTATCATGTGGACTGACGCTCCACTGTTGAGCAAGAAGCGGCAGTTGTGGTCCCCGTGTTTGATCCATTGATTCAGTAAGGCGAGGTAGTGAGCCAAGTGGGATTTGACTTTAGCTTTAGATCCATTCTTCTTCACCTTCCATTTGGCTTGGTTCTCTCTCCACCATTTGGGGGCCACATCAGGATGAATATGTCAGCAATCTGCGGCCGAGTGATTTTTGTCTTGACCGGGATGGTGAAACCCTTCAATACATCTTTTGGGTTTGGGTCCTTTGGATTGATTTGGACAAGGTGAATGCTTTCCTCCAAACAGAGCGACATCTCCCTTAGATTTTGAACTTGATATAGATGATTGAGCGATGGATTTGTTTTTCAGTTGGGTGAGGTGATTGAGGACATACTCAACAGTGAGTTCCTTGTTGGAATGCATAATCTGTCGTTTAAAGTCTTCCATGGAAGGGGGAAATTTGAAAAGAAGGAGGTATGCCACAATGTCATCTGGAAGTTTGATTCCTACTTCCGCCATCTTCTTGAGACTAACCTTGACCTTAGTGATGAAGTCAACGATGTCTTCTGGATTGAATGTGAGGTATAAGAAATTATTGAATACTCGGGCGCGATTTGAGGCTTGAGATGAGGGGAATTTTTGAATGATTGCCTTCCACAGGATTTTAGCTGAATTCCTGTTTTTGGCGGTGACAATGTTCTCATGAGCAGTTGAGTCGAGTTTAGAGATGATCAAGAGTTTGAGTTTGTTGTTGACTGAAGATTCAAGAGTAGAGGTGTCGTCATTCATCGCAATAGAGCAACCCCTGATGTCAAGAATCGCATCCATTTTGTCCCGCCAAATACCATAGTTATTGTCACCGAGCAAGGGAATGGTTTCAAGAGCCGTCTTCAGCATTGTCTGTCGGAAGTCCATTGTGGCCATTGAATCCTCCCTCATTCCGTGGTTCCTTGGTTCGAGTGCTCCAGATCTGTACAAGAGACTTTCGGCTTTTAACCGTGAAGAGCAATTATTGATTACAGATCTAACCACAAGACTGAGAGCTGAAGGAAGACATTTTGATGAGTAAGATATGACAAAGAGAAAAAGAGACATGACACAGAACAGAAGAAGAGTCATAGTTGAGAGACAGAACCAACAGAAAAGGGGGTCTGCCTAGTTGACGAGTTGACTCTGAGGGTGAATCAAGAGACGAGATTTGGAGGCTGATATTTGCAGGGAAAAGAGAAAGTTCAGATAGAGGCCTGGTAGGATTTAGACGACAAATCTCACCAGGAAGTACAGGGATATTAAGACTTGAAGGCATGTTCAAGAGATGATCGACAAGTGAGGAGGAGATTTAAAGAAGGACATCGGAAGTGATCTTGAGAGAAGGAAGGAAAGAGAACAAAAAGAAAAAGAGGAAAGAGAAACAGAGAGGGAAGTTGTGATTGAGTGATGCAGGAGCTGGGGGAGTTTGCGAAGTAGAATGGTTGTGGTGGTTTGAGTGATTGGGAGAGGGAAAACGATTGTCTTGAGACCTCCCATGAGCCTTGCCCAGAAGAGTTCAAAGAACGCTTCCCCCAAGTGAGTTTTATTCGGGGAACCCAAGAGGACCAGATGCAAACTGGGACTGGTGAGTGAAATCCAGCAAGTGAAATCCCAGCAGAGTGAAATCCCAACAATATATATTTCTGCTCTTATTTGTTTCATCCTCTTGTAAATATTCTACAGGGTCTCTTGCCCATAAAAGGAGGGGCTCTCCCCAGCCTTTTTCCTCATCATCCATTGTATCAATAAATAAATCTGTGGGGTGTGAACGGGTCTGTTCCACCCTCCCCTTATCTGAGCAATACTATCATCAGTCTTTATCCAGGTTATATCTATGATTTCCCTCTGATCCTTGAGCCCTTGAACTCAAAATCACTGATATTCTGATCTGTGGCCTTATCCCCTATCACCAACCAATAGCCTTTCTGTTTGAAGAATAATCCATTTGGTTGAATTCTTGAGTTTTTTATACCACTCTTGGATCCCTTTGTCTTTGAATATACTTTTATTGATCATTCTTCATTGCCTTTCTGGAACCAGTACATTTGACTGAGAGTTTTCATTAAGCTTAAAAGCTGGAGTGTTAACCCTCCCTTTATTTCTTTGAATTTACATTTTTCCATGCTACTCTTGAGTCCTTGAGAAGTGTTGGGTTATTTCTGTTCAAATTAGTTATTGCTTGATTCCAAAGCTTAATAAAACAAATTTCTTTGTTTTTTACAGCCTCCCACAGTTATCTGGTACCCTTCAAGCGCTTCATTGCAGAGAGTTGGGCTGGTTAATTGGGAACCTGGAGGTTGGTTGGGTTTGAGTTGATCATCCACAATCTTCTTCTGAAAATCAGAGTTATTAGCTTGTGGGTGTTGCTACTTTCAAATTACTTATTCTATTGAACTCTGAAAAAACTCTAACTTATTTTTTTCAAGTATTTTCCCGCACCATATTGCCTCAGATAGTGTTGTCCCATAGCTACTGTTCATTATCAAGTTTATCTCTTCCCCTTTGATTCCTCATTCACAAGGTTCAGGACCTTGATTCCAGTTACATTTAAATATTCTTGTAACACTTGGAAGGGCAGCCTAAAAACTCACCTTTCCCCTCCATCAAACTGCCTGCTGCTAGTGCTGTTTGTAGTCTTACAGCCTCTTACTACTATAAACCCTGTGTGATCTTATTTATAAGTAACACTCATTTGAGCTTTATTCATTCAAAGCCAGGCCCCATGCCTTTTACAAATTTTTAAGGTGTGGCTATTTCCTTGCAATACCTTGGTATTATTTCAGTGTTTATGCTTTTTGCTACTGTTTTGTTTATTTTAGTCCAGAACTGATTTAATTATTATTATTGTCTTATTTTTTCAGGTTTAACAACAGCCCAAGTATAGAAGTAGAGGTTAAATCCCTGAAAGAAGTTATGAATGCACTTAAGTGATGAATGAAATTAATTGATGAATGCAATGAAATGATAAATGAAAAAAATTGGTGACTGCAATGAACTGACAAATGCAATGAAGTGATGAATTCCATGGATTGATTAGTGTGATGAAGCTATGATTCCAACGAGTTTAGAAGTGGTATTTTTGAAAAATAAGAAGAGTAATTTATACATCCGTGAGTTTGTAATCGGTAAAAGTAGCAATGGCAAGATAGAGAGCTAAAAAATGGTATATCCAATGAGGTTGGAGATGGAAGGAAGTGAAAAACAAGGTTTTACAATGGAGTCTTACACATTTCAGATTTTCCATGTAACTTGAAATAATTAATTTTAAATGAAACTTTTTTTTTGGTAGCTCTGAAACAACTTATGTGAAATAAGCAGGATTTTTTTTATTATCAATGGTGTGTACAAAATTGTGCCATTTTTGTGAATCACACAATTCAAAAAATGATGTTTGTGATAAATCCAATCATCCTCAATTCTATTAAAAGAAATTAATTTCTTGCAAGCTACATTCATGCCTTCAAAATTATTAGAATGACAACTTTTTTGAAAGAAAGGCATTGTGTTAGCATTTTTTTTCTTCTGATAAAATCATACCAAAAATTATCATTGGCATGTTTTTTTTAATATAATCATGCCTTATGGCATGTTTTCCCACCCAAGGGAGGCATTTAGACCTTAAAAAGGTGTGCCAAGAAATAAAAGGCATGATTTTAGAAATTTAAGGTTTGTCGCATCTTTTTAAGGTTTATAGGAGTGCCTGGGGCGGGAGAACATGCCTTTTGAGGATGTGTTGGGACCCCAAAGGGATTTCAAAATTATTGAGGCCTTTGTAGACTAAATCAAGGCCTCAAGAATCCCTGTGGCGTTTCATCTTTCTCTGTTTTTTGATGTTTGGTAAAAATTTATTTGACATCCTCCAGAAATCTTCAATTTCATGTAAAAAAAGGATTCCTATTGTTTTTCTTATTTTTCTCATGATTCATGAACAGTACTTGGGGATCCCAAAAAATTCTCAAAAGGGATTTTCTCCCACCCCAGGCACTGCAGTAAACCTTAAAAAGGTTTAGAAAACCTTAAAAAGGTTTAGAAAACCTTAAAAAGGTTTAGAAAACCTTAAAAAGGTTTAGAAAACCTTAAAAAGGTTTAGAAAAACTTAAAAAGGTTTAGAAAACCTTAAAAAGGTTTAGAAAACCTTAAAAAGGTTTAGAAAACCTTAAAAAGGTTTAGAAAACCTTAAAAAGGTTTAGAAAACCTTAAAAAGGTTTAGAAAACCTTAAAAAGGTTTAGAAAACCTTAAAAAGGTTTAGAAAACCTTAAAAAGGTTTAGAAAACCTTAAAAAGGTTTAGAAAACCTTAAAAAGGTTTAGAAAACCTTAAAAAGGTTTAGAAAACCTTAAAAAGGTTTAGAAAACCTTAAAAAGGTTTAGAAAACCTTAAAAAGGTTTAGAAAACCTTAAAAAGGTTTAGAAAACCTTAAATGTATAAAATCATGCTTCTTTTTATTGGAATATATTTTTAAGGTTTACATGCCTTGCTGTGGTGCAAAAACATGGCAGAATGTGTGATTATATTAATTATTTTACTATAATCATGCAAATGAGGCATTTTTCTGTGATTCTAGAAAAAAAGCAAAAATAAGACTACTTTCAAAAAAATGTGTCATTCTAGTAATTTTGAAGACATGAATTTAGCCTTGGCAAATTATTGGTTGACATTTTTTGTTGTTATTCTTGTACTCTATGAAGGTTTTTTTTATATTTTCAAATTTTTAGATTCCTCTCCTTGAAAAAATCCTTATAACCTTTATTTTTTGTAAAAATTACTTGCATCCAATCAGGAATATTGAATTTTGTTCAAAAAAATTAATGTTTTCATCATTATTATTGTAGTTTGGGAAATTCTTTCTTGAAGTTATTTCAAATATTTAAATTATTCTAATAAGATATTTTTACTTATATTTTTTTCATTTTAATTTCATTTTTATTAAAAATGTATTAAAATACCATCACAAATATCACATGTTTTAAAAGAATTCAATTGTTGATTTCTTATCGTTGTTTTTATAATTTATGAAGTTTTTTTTCAAAGAGGGGAAATAAGAGTTAGAAAAACTGAAATTTATTTAATAATGTGTTTTATCAAAAAAAAAACAATTTAAAGCATGCCATTCCAGATTTAACACAAAATATATGGGCTTTTTCAGCTGAAGTAAATAAATGTACTTGAAAAATCTGACATGTGTAAACTAAAGTAAAATGCCTTTCTGCCCATTTCCTTCTATCTCCAACCTCATATGATAAAAAATCCCTTTTATCTCCATCTTCCCATTTCCACTTCTTATTTCCAACCTGATGCATATATAAATAAATCTTCAACTTGCTTGATATTTTCCACTTAAAATCTGATTTGACTCAAAAATTCATCACACTGATCACTTTTCTGCATTCAAAAATTCATTTAACTCATATCTTCATTTCTCAGGCTCTTTCCAAATGGCCCCTCATCAAGCCTCCCCTTCAAAATATACAAAGAAAACCTCACCATGAAACTCTTAAAATATTTTTTCCAAAAAAGTCAATTTTCTAAACCCACCAGCTTCACAATTTATCAAAGAACTAAAGAAAGAATATAATCTCATGCTTTTCAACTGGCTCAAAATTCTGGCCAACTATTAAGCTTGCTTCGCGTCTGAAAACCTAAATTGAGTTGCCCATTCTCCATCTTTCAAGTTTTATTTTTATTGTTGAATTAACCATGATCTGAAGAAGAAAACAAATGGTAGGCTTTATACTAAACAAAACAACTTGGGGGATAAAATTAATAACTTTTGGGCCAATTTTAAAAAAGCCAACTAAATTTCAATCTAAATGGGATCTTGTCTCACTGAGACCAATTAATCTAAAGGGATCAACTTTTTAGTTGATAAAATGGACTCAAAAATTAATTTTAATGTTCAGATGGTTGGAACCTTTGGAAAGAAGGACAAAATAACCCCTCTAGCTAATCTTGATAAGAAAATAGCTGTGTTGATTGATGCTGAAAAGATAGTAGCCAATCCCCTGCCAAGCAATGCATATAATTAGTGAAAATTTATCAATGATCTCTTGGAGTTACAATTATCTGAATAAAAGGAAAATATTCAAACATTAATGGGTCTGATTGGTTCCACATTGTAATAAATGATAAATTGCAATTCATTCCTTGATCAATAACTTTCCTCTCTGGATAATTTTCTTCCAAGCTTGGACCTATTCATTCACAGTCGTATAAACCCAGAGTAGGGTGATTCTGGTGCATCATCCACTTTTAAAAATGCACAATCTATGCTCATTTTAAAATTAATAATAAATTTTGTATCTTCTTCAATTAATAATTACCAGTTTCTTGAAAAAGCCCCACCATTTTTAACTAAACCAAAATATCAAGCCAATGTAGCCCCCACTTAACCATTAAATGCAAGTGATGATGCTGAAATAAATTTATCCTCAGAAAATTGAAAGAGGAAAACTTCCAATTCCAACAAACTCAGTCCCAAAAACCACCAAAGGTTGAGGAACAATCCAAGGTTTGGAGTTTATGAAGATATCCTTGAGAAGTAAGTTTGGGTGAGGAAATGAGATTCTTTCACCAAATTGGGCACATGTATACATAATAATACATTAATATACTTTTCAAAACTTATGAAATCCAGATTAAAATCAATTGTCTTGGATTGGAAAATCAATAGCTTCATTTTGAAAAGCACAGATGGGAGCCCCAACTCAAGATTTAAAAAGAAAATCAAAGAGTTGAAAAAATTGGTGAAGAAAAAAAAAACAGATTTCCACTTGAATTGTAGATTTACTGAGCTGGAAATTTTAAAATACAGAAGGAGAAGAATCAAGAGGAGAAGGGTAACAATCAACTTATATCTGGAAAAATGGATAAGGTTTCCCTAGCTGTTGCATTTATTCAGGGGTATCAGGGTTAAGATTTTCAAAAAGGTAAATGGCGGATTTCAGGGTTATGCATTTTTTTTTTCAAAATTCAATTTTGGTCAAATAAACCTATTGATTCATTGTTTGTTTTAATAAAAAAATATTTTTTGAAAAATTGATATTTTTCCAGAAAGAGGAATTTTAAATTTTTCAAAATTTTGACTCTGATATGCCCTGTTAGGATTGGTGGACCAGTGGAAAAAATGGAGAAAATCTCTCCAATACTGGGGTTTTGAATAAAGTGTTTGGTTCAATTTAAACAATAAAGAAATTTTTTCAAAATAATTTCAACACCTCCAATACACACTTCTTTATTATTATTATTGCGAAATTATTTTAATCACGCATCCAACCCTTTATTTCACACATTTCAACTTTTTTGCGCAGTCCTGCCCATTTAGTATTTTACGCAAAAAAACTTTATTCAAAACAAGTTTTGAGAATTCATTTTTTTGAATTCTGACTGCGCACAACCAGAGCAGAGGATCTTAAACCCCTAACCAAAATCTTTGGTAATTTTGGAGCCATCAGAACCCCTTAAAAAATTCAATCAAAAAATGAAAGAATTCTGTAAAAACAAACTTTTGCATGCGGTTTTGGATCCTTATTTTGGATTTTTTCATTGCTTTTTTTTTTTTTTGGTAATTTCAGCTGCCATAAATTTCAACCATCATTCAAAGAGCATTAAAAATATTCTTCAATATTTTTTGGATGTATCCTTTCACCTTGAAAAATTCATTCAAAAAACTCAAAAATTCAAAAAAATCAAATTTATCTTTGGACATTTTAATCCTTTTATTTTCCTTTTTCTTTCATTTTTTTGGGTAATTCAAGATCTTGCAAGCTCAAACCAACATTCAAAGAGCATTTAAATATTTTTTTAGATTTTTCTGAAATCTCTTTGAAATCCAATACTTCAACACTGCACGCGCACTCACATTCCCTCATCTTTGGTGCCACACCTTCACTTTCACGCTTTCCATTTATCTTTTCTGTTCCTATTGTTCCAGGGAAACTCAAACAGTCTTCATGTGATTCTATTATCCACTTCCTTTTTTCTGCTCACCTTCTTTTTCCTGCTTTTCCCTTTTCCTTGCTCCAACTCTTGCTTTTTGCCTTCTTTTCTTTTCTTTCCTCACTTGTCCCTTGTCCTCACTCTACCTCTCACATCCTCAACCTCTGTGATTCTACTCAATTATTGAATCTTTCCATTCCAAATGTTCCACCTTTGAATCACATCTGAGTCTCACACTGCTTTTTATTCATCTGGTGAGAAGTGGATCTACAAATATTCAGTTTCATTGGTCTGACCTTTCCATCCTGCTGCCTCCTAGTATTTGGCTGCTATCTTCATTCCAATAGTGACATCCTGCTTCTATCTCCACAGGGTCTCCTCAAATCTCCTAGGTGGTATGATCCAGTCTTCTCAGTCTTGTTCATCACTTCCTCATCAGGCATTCTCTCATGTACTTATGGATGTTTTATGGATGTTCTCTTGCCCACAGACTGGCTTGGGTCTTTAGCAATTAAAACATATGCCCCATAATTTTCACAGATTTTTTGGATGTATTTTTCTACCTTAAAAATTTACATCAAAAAAGCAAAGATTTTGAAAAATTCAATTTTCTTATTGGAATTTTGGATCCTTTTGTTTGCTTCTTTGATTGATTTTTTTTTTTGGTTTTTGAAAATTTTATAAATTTATAAAAAATATTAAATATTTATCAAAAAAATTTCAGAATTTTTAGATTTCATTTTTTACCTTTAAAAACTTAATCAAAAAACAAACAAATTTGAAAAATTCGCTTTTCTCACTTGATTTTTGAATCCTTTAGTTGGCCTTTATAATTGTTTTTTTTTTGGAGATTCAACCTTTCAGAATTTTAAAAAAAAAACAGTTCATTAATTCTTTTTAAAGATCATCTGCATGTATGCATACACCTTACAAACTTCATTCAAAAAATTAAAAATAAAGAACAAATATGGATACAAATATTGAAATTTATTCAACTATGATTGGTTTTATTTTTCTACTTTATTTTCTTGGAGGTACCAAAACCTCATTACCAAGATGTAAATTTCTCTGAAAAACAGTTTTCCAAGATTTGGAATCCTTTGTCACAAAGCTTTTCCAAAGTGGATCTAACCTGGGCGCAGGCCAATGATCAGACTTGAACTTGAATGAGACTATATGTTTGAAATCTTCTAAAAGAATGAAGCAAATAGGAGAAGATTTTTAATTTTGATTGTGAGTGAAATTTAGAGGAATATAAGTGCAAGTAAGTTGACTTCTGGCTTCTTGGAAAGTTTCACGCCAGATATCACCCAGTAATCTTGGGTCCTTGAAGATTGGGTTGGAATCAAGCTCTTTCACCATTTCTTTCCTGACTTCAATCCAGTCTTCTGATTTCCTCCCCAAACAAAGGGCTGCTGTTCTAAAGCCACAGTTCCCATCCCCTATGACACCTTTAACATGTGATATATGTGGAATGGCTGTTTTTGGGGAAATAAAATCTTTAAATTGGAACTAAAAGCAAAAATCAGAATTTTTTATAAAAGAAAATATGGACTAAAGATAAAAGGTGATGATAAACTCACAGCCCAAATGAGTTGTGTATACAACTCATTTGGTTGGTGTGGAAGGCTAAATAACTACAATTGAGTTGTTTAGCCTCAAAAAACGTGAGTGTTGTTGTGCCGCCCCCACACAAGGACCCAGGTTGTGTGGCACAGCACACAACTACATTTGAGTTGTGTGAGGCTGTATGCAACTCAAATGGATTTGTGTTCTGTTCCACATGACTAGAATTGTTTTGGGCCAAAAATATATGTATATATATATATATATAATAAAAAAATGAAAAAAATGAAAAAATAAAATAAATAAAATAAATAAAACAGATAAAACAGATGAAACAAATGAAACAAATGAAACAAATGAAACAAATAAAAAAAATGAAACAAATAAAACTCATAAAACAAAAACAAATAAAACAAATAAAACAAATAAAACAAATAAAACAAATAAAACAAATAAAACAAATAAAACAAATAAAACAAATAAAACAAATAAAACAAATAAAACAAATAAAACAAATAAAACAAATAAAACAAATAAAACAAATAAAACAAATAAAACAAATAAAACAAATAAAACAAATAAAACAAATAAAACAAATAAAACAAATAAAACAAATAAAACAAATAAAACAAATAAAACAAATAAAACAAATAAAACAAATAAAACAAATAAAACAAATAAAACAAATAAAACAAATAAAACAAATAAAACAAATAAAACAAATAAAACAAATAAAACAAATAAAACAAATAAAACAAATAAAACAAATAAAACAAATAAAACAAATAAAACAAATAAAACAAATAAAACAAATAAAACAAATAAAACAAACAAAACAAATAAAACAAATAAAAAATAAAACAAATAACACAAATAACACAAATAAAACAAATAAAACAAATAAAAAATAAAAAAATAAAAAAAATAAAAAAATAAAAAAATAAAAAAAAATAAAAAAAATAAAAAAAATAAAACAAATAAAACAAATAAAACAAATAAAACAAATAAAACAAATAAAAAAAATAAAAAAAATAAAACAAATAAAAAAAATAAAAAAAATAAAAAAAATAAAAAAAATAAAAAAAATAAAAAAAAATAAAACAAATAAAAAAATAAAAAAATAAAAAAATAAAAAAATAAAACAAATAAAAAAAATAAAACAAATAACAGAAATAAAACAAATAAAACAAATAAAACAAATAAAAAACTAAAACAAACTAAATAAAAATAAAAGCAAAACAGAAATCAACAAAAAATGTTGATCTCTTGGATAAAAAAAACAAATAAATAAAATATAAAATATAAAATATAAAATATAAAATATCAATTAAAATAAATTAAAATAAAAAATAAAAATAAAAAAAATAAAAAAAAATAAAAAAAATAAAAAAAATAAAAAAAAAAACTGAAGACAACCACAACACCAAAAATTAAATAAACAATGAAAAATTCAAAAAAATACAAGTAACTTGACAAGCCCTAAAGTAAAAACACCAAAAAAAGAGACAAGTAACTTGAAAAGCCATAAAGTAAAAGCACCAAAAAAAACAAGTTCAACTTGTGTTAAGCTGACCTCATCACAAGAAGTAAAAACACTCCTTATGATGGGATCAGCCCAACACAAGTTGAACTGACTTACAAATAAAATTTCATTCAAAACACTCATCATGATGATGTTAACTCAAAAAATCCAACATAATGATTTTCAAATTGTGACAACCCTTTATCTTAATAGAAGTACAAGTTAGCTGCATCAGAATTACAAGTCATATGGAAGCCCAATGATAAAATCATCTCTATAATTGAATTCTATAATATAGAATAAACATGCAGTTGATCTTTGAGATTATTAAACCAACCAGAAGCTATCTTTGAAATGAAAGCAGAGGGATTTTATTCAATGGGTGGGATTGGAATCATTTCTCCCTCAAGTAATAATAGAACCCAGTGTTTATTATTGAAAAAGGAAATATAAATAGGCTCTGATTGATCTGTAAATCCTTTTTTCATTGGGGTATAAGAGAAACATGACTCCAATTAAATGAAACATATAGGTCTGGCATATGTGTCTGCTATTATGTTACCCATACCAATTTAGTGAGCCATTTTGAAGAGGGAATCTTTGTATTTATTTCTTCAACATCAAGTCTTTTTTTAATATTTTCTACCTCTTTTTCACCACCAAAAATCTTAATTTAGCATGATTCATGTTTCTCTAATTTTTCAATCATCTCATTTCTCACTTTAAACCCACCATGTTCATCATACCCAAGCAATTCAGCAATGACTCTAAATCTGCAATTCCCATCACCAATTGGATCCAAAACCTCACCCAAGAACATATGTAATTTCTCAGGTATTTGATTGAGGTATTTCACTTTGGGTTCCTATAAAAAAACCCAATCATCCAAAATTCCAATAAAATTAATTAATCACCTCACTACTCACCAAAGATGAGCTTCTGGTTGATGCTTCCTGCATTTCTTCTTCGTGAAAGAGCATTCCAAATCCAAATGAAGTTGTGCTAATTATGGACAGCAATTAGCTTAGGAAAATGAGTGGTAATTGAAGCAAAAGAAATTCTGGAAACCTTGTGTCAATAATTGCTTGATGGGCTCTCAAAATGGGGAAACATGTTGGATGATATCCTTGATGAATTCAATTGGATGATAAATGGATTGATGGAAAACAGCAGGGAGAAGAGATCCTTAAGTAAAAAAGATTGGCCTCTTGTAAGCCCATGATACAACAAGCCAAAAGGCAAATTTTCCGCCCCAAAAGATCTCTACAGGCTCTACAGGCCTTGTTACTTGGTTTGGGATACATCAGCCCACATGGAATCAGTCCCTGAACCTTTACAAACAGCCCATTCCGGTCCATTCTGGTGTTTCCACCCTGACGGGGCTGAACCAGCCCCTGTGCTGTTCAATACCTGGGCCGGTTGTCTGTTACAACCGGTCCTATTGCCTCACACACTGGCTGGTTGCCTCATGCAACCAGCCCCTGGCCATAGAAAAGGCCAGGTGGGACCCAGGACACACCTGGGTCCGGTATCAGACTCACATGGGGGGGGGTGTGACCAGCAGACATGCTTTCCCCCCCCCCTCTTTCTCTCAGATCTCTGGAGGGGGCAGTCAATTCCCCCTACCAGGGGCCCTGGGGGTTGATACCCCCAGGGCATTGTCAATGGAAGTGGGCTGAGGGGTGATCAAATCCCCTCAGCCCCGTTGCTCCTCCCCCTTGGTAAAGGGGGGGGGGGGGGGGAGCGCCCCTGGTCTCTGCTTTACTTTGATGGTGGAGGGGTGATCAGATCCCCCCCACCGCCGGTTGCTCTCCTTGCAACTGGCCTTGTCATCCTTTGGGCAAGGGGGAGATGAAATCCCCCCTGGCCTGACCGACCGCCTTGTTGCAGTTGGTTGCTGGCTGGTTCAACCCAGCCAGACACCCCCTCCCCCTTGCAATGGCAAGTGAGGGGAGGGGGAGGGAGCCAGGGCCGCTGGCCCTTGCTCCTGCGGCGGTGGCCATTGTTTGCGACCATCCCGGCCCGCGCGGCGTTGCACCACACAGGATCCCTTGGCCGCTGCAACAGCCCCACGTGGGCCAAACCAAGGGATACAAGCAGCCCCAAGCGGGCCGCGGAACGGGCTGCAACATGGGCGGCGGCCCCAATGGGCCGCCCCAAGCCCAAAACCTGAGACAAACACACTTTGGTGGGCCAGCCCGTCTGGCCAAGTATGTCCAAAATAAACCTTGGGCCAAATTATGCCAATACAAGCCCATTTGGCTGTATTTGCCCATATCCCCCAACAGGCCCGTTAGGGTGGGCCTGTTAGGGCCCGTGTACCAATGAGCCTGTTTCACGCATTTTGAGGCCAGTTTCCCCAAATCAGTGACATCCACACAGGCCCCTATGGTCCGTGTGAGTGTCCAATGGGCCGGAGAGGCCCATATGTGCATCCCATTTGGATTACACTTATACGTAGCACACGTGTAAGTGCATATGTATTTAAACAGAAGTTAATCTAATTCAATTTCAGTCCCTTCCTCTGAACTATGAAATTCAGATTCTGATATTTGGACTTTGACTAACAATTAACATCATATCATCATCAGTTCATTAAACCAAAAAAATGAACATTTCACAAATGAAAAGACTTACAATCTTTGGTCTTTTCTTATGTGTTTCCCTTCTAATTCTCTTTTCCCACTTAATTTTCTTCTAAAATTCTTCAAATCAAGAAGGATCTCTCTGTTTATCTGTCAATTTTAGGAATCCTCTGCTTGATTGCAAGACTATAGGTTCAAGTCTTGGCTTTGATCAATAATTTGAAGTCTCCATTGTAAAGTGCTTCAAAATCCTGCAATGATCTTCTTCAGGGTATCTTAAGATCATTGCATTGAACTTATTGTTTAACTGAGAATTTCTGAGAATTTCATCAACATCAAACTTTAAAACTTCCAAAGGATCAAATATTGTTAAATTAGGAATCATCATTCAAAAAGCATTCATCAAAAATCATTAATCCCCTTAAACCAAATTAAAGAACCAGAACTGCAAGGTTCATTATCCAAACTTTGCACTGAGGGTGAATATCCTCAGGCACAACAGAGCCTCTTGACACTAGTAGTTCACCTATCTGTTGGGAAAAGGGAAAACCCGTAGTCTTGAAGTATGACGTGGTGCATGCTTCCCCATCATGGTTCTGCTTTAGCCTCTCTAATTGTTTCACAATGAGTTTAATTGACTCTGAAGACAACTTGTATCCCAATGGTAACAGTTCAGTTGGAAGAACTATTCCTATCTTAATTTGAGAGTTTTAAAGGGCAGCCTGAACCAATTTAATTTGATTAGAAACTGTTCCCTCTAGGTTTCTCCAAACATCCAACATGTTTCCAAAATAATTTGCAAGGAATTGTTTGAGAGTAGCATGGACCCCTTCAACCCAAGACATGGTTTTATTTCTAAGGTCAGTTTTTTTTGCAATTCTAAGCCATTATCAATGTCTCTTTGATAATGAATATATTATGATCCATATAATTGAGCACATCCTCACAGTCTTCCAAGAAACACTTTATACAATTCATTATGTAAGCAACCCCAAACAAGGACAATTAACAGTAGAGCTGGTGATTTGACACTTACTCTAAGTTCTGCATCATTGACCTCTGCCTCCTCCTGGTTTTTGAGGATCCATACTCAGCCCACAGACATAAACCTTTGACACCCTTCAATTTCATTATTAAAGAAAACTTTACAGTTTGATTTTATGTTTTTAGAAAAGTGCCACTGAAAACACTGTCTTGTTGACTCAGGGAAACTATTTTCTATAGCACAAATCAGATATTTTTCACTGTCCATCACAAAGACTTTGGGAAGTTGCTCAGAATAATAAGCCAGATCCCTAAGTGCTTTTACAGAACAACTGTATAAATCAAAGGTTTCTGTTGTTATAACAACAAGAGCTTTTGTGAAGGTTTTTTGGTTGGCTGTCATTCCTAAGACATGCTATGGGGGGATGTTGTAATTACTTGCTTTATCAATACAATACAACATAGCAATATGATGCAATTGCTTGCAAAGCTCTAATAACTTGGGATGGGCGAATAATAGGGCCTCAACATGAACCTCTCAACTGAATTTTGCTCAATGAAACCAACCTCAATTACAAAGTTGTTCAAAGAGGACCTCCATAACACTTTTTCCCTTGATTTCTGCTATTGTTACCTTTTTCTTAGTGTTATAGATTGCTTGGTCATCAAAATATTTGCCACCATCAATCTTGCTCAATTTTCTTTTAATTTGAAGTTTATTGAGCCCATCATTCATGCCTTCTTTTAAAGTCATCAAGGCCAACCCAGAGATTCTCATCCGGTGAGGTTGTACTGAGGGGTGTTGAGATGGTTGATGGTGATTTTGATAATGTCTGTAGCAAATTTGCCACAAGGGGTCTGCCTTTGTGCAACTTGGAAGGATTAAAAAATTTCACCCAACCTTCCTTGTGTGAGGTTTCCTTGACCGTTTGGTGAGCAATTTCCCAGAGTAGGAACAATTTCTATCACAGGCTAAATCCACATATTTATCACGCTTGGAGTTGAAAACTGTTAAAGCGTAACCATTCTTTGTTTCCCATGTTTGAAAATAGCTTTTTGCCTCTTCCCTAGTAGGAAAAGCTCTCACATTAGGTGGGTCAAGTGGATCCTGCACCAATTAAATGGTTATATTGATAGCATTCACTACATAATTTTCAATCAAATTAAATAAGGAAAAGACCAGATTAAAATAAAATTTTACTCACCACCATGGGTCATGTCAATTTTTGAAACATGTTGTTCCTCAATTGTCACCCTAGATGAGGATGCAATTGGATCTTTCAATTTTTCATTACCCAAATCCTTATTTTCCAAAGATTTTTTAATGGAACTATCAATGTAGACCTTTGATGCAGCCATGTCACAAAAAGGAGGGCTTGCCACTGTTACCATAATGCAAAAAAATGCAATGGTACTTCAGTTACAATCCAACTTTCAATTGAACAACTACATAGTTTGCTCACTTTTGAATTGAGAAAGATCAAGTTTAGTGAGATTTCTGTTTGCATTTTCACTTTAGTTTCAATGATTTTCTTCGCAGTTTCGCTTCATTTAACTTTAGATTCACTTTTAGATTTCTAGGTGTGGTCCAGCGGTCCCACATAGTATTTTTTGATCCCAAGTTTGGGGTTGATGGAGCCCAAATGTGGTCCAGGGGCTCCCAAAAATTCTGGCACAACCCCCAGGGGGTTGCATACCCCCAAGCACATGTCAAAAGGGCTGTGTAGGGGGGTACACAACCCAAAAATGCGGTTGTGGGGGGTTGTAAGACCCCCTGGGGTCACAAGTTTTTGAAACAACCTCTTGGAAGTGTGTAGATGCAAGTATTAGCCCCGCGCATGCTTTTGACGCGTCTATGGGCCCCCACGCGTCCATCAGGCCATGTAGGGCCTTACATGAATCCCACACAACTGGGAGTTGTGAATTTATGATCACCCAAAGATAAAACTCAATTTTTCAATTGATAATTTGTCAAATATTCCAGAAGAAGAATAAGAAAATGTGCAGGAAACCTAGAGAAAAACTCCCCAAAGAATCAGAAAAAATGGATAAATGAGAAAATATCAAATTGAACACCTTCTCACTGATTATGGGGGCTGTTTGTGCTAATACTTTCCTTTCAGCAGGAAAGTAAGGAGCATCACCATCTTCATAGGATATCTTTTTCCTGTTTATTTTTGTCTCAGGATTTTATTCATCAGAACCAATTTGCTTATTCACCATGGTTCCAGACCTCTGATCAAAGTTTGAATGAAAATATTGATGAAAAGTAATATCCACAAAATTAGCCAAAAATAAAAGGAAATGAAAGCTCACCATCTTAATTAAATCCACATCTTCCAGCTCCTCATCCTCTGAATCTTCCCATTAATCCATATCTGGAACCTCTTCATCTTCTTAATATTCCTCTTCAGTCAGAAATTCACTCTATTTTAAAAAAATGACAAGGAATCATTAAAAAAACAACCCATTTCAGAAAAAATGAGTATAGTTATTAAGTTACATCTTCCTCTGATTCCTCCTTCTTTTTTACCTTCCCCTTCCCTTGGATGGCCTTCCACCTTCTTGAAACCTTAACACTTAGGAAAAAAAATTAATTATGAAAGTTGATATATTTTTTTTCCAAAAAAATGGTGACTGACATTTGAATTTGATATGAATTTCTTCTGTGGCCTTCCTCTCCTCTTGTGTTCTTCTAAATATTCAAAACCAGATGGATCTCTTTTGCTTGAAAACTGAGAGATCTTCTTGAAATTATTGGCTGCTCCTTTGGTTCTTCCTCTTACTTTGTATCTTTGAGTGGAATTTGGCTCTTCAATTGGGTTAATTTGATATCTGCCACTGTAAATCTTCATTATTTCACCCAGATAATATAGCTGTTCTCCAGGTGGCAACTTTCTGAATTCTTCAAAAAGTTCAATAAAATGTAGGTTTTCATTACTTTCTTTGGTTGGAACTTCAAGTTTTTCTGAATCTTCAGTTGATTCAGGGTTCACAGTTAACTGGAGAAAGGAAAATAAAAATTAATCAGGAAATTATTAATTTGAGCCAAATCCAAAAAAAAAAAGAGAAAAACTTACTGATATGGGAGCTTTGACATGCCATTGAGGATGAAAATCATCAAGTTGGAAGATTTCACCCTTTCTGATGGCCAATTTGACTTTGTGAACACATGGTATACCCACATAATAATAGTAATCACAGTTTTTTCAATTGGTGGAATAATCAGGAACTTGATGAGATTAATTAATGATTTTGAGGGCAAAGTGGCTGATCTTTCCAGAAAGATGATCCACAAAGTGAGGAAAACCAATTAGATTCTTTAATTCTTGCTGAGAGGCTTCAATGGCTCTCTCACGGGTTTGGATGGTTCTTGAACTTTAAATTTTTTGAACTACATTATAGAAAGAGCCAATAGAAGAATTGATGAATATTTTAATGTAGGAGTGAGAACCATCTATTCTTGATGTACTTGTGTTTCCAAATTGAAAGCCTTTGTTTTCAAAATATGAGACAAATTTTCTTTTTAGAGGAATCAAGTTTTCAGGAAGGTAATCAGAAGTGGGAGGATTCCAGGCAAGAGAAAGGTTTGCAAAGTTTTCCTGATAGCTTGATTCAGATTTTTAATGGACCTACTGATGACATTGTTTCTGGAATAGCTTCCATTCATCTTCAGATTTAAAGTGCTTCCTGTAATGAGTTTGAATATTCTTGAAAATGTTCCAGACACAGAGAAGATGATTAAAGGAAGGGAAAACTGATTCAATTGAATTGATAATTTCTTTTTCCTTCTCTGTCACAATCACACTAGTTTCTTTATCTTCAAAGATTCCTTGAAGTTGAGTCAGGCTCCAATCATGGTTCTGTTTTTTCTCTTGAGATAAAAAAAATAAGTCAACTGAGAAGCTTCTAGCACATTTTTTCCCCACCAGAATATGAAGAAGGGGCATTCCTAATTTGTTTTTTTTATTGTTAAGATTAGAGTAAGGAATCTGAACTGAATTGCAAACAAATACAAATGGCCCAGGATCACTTTGACTTGTGACAACAGAAAATGAATCAGGAATGAGAAAGAAAGGAAAAGAAAATAAAGAAAATAAATAAAAGAAAAGAAAGAATTCCTGCAATGAAAAGGGAAGGATTTGGTGAGAAGAAGGAAAGTTGTATGAAAGCAAATAGGAAATTCATGTCTGATCAATAATGGAGAGATAGTTGGATAAGGTTGAGGAGGCTGGTAGGATGATGGAGATGAGAAGTTGATGATTTTGAGTGGAGGAGCAAATTGACAATCAAGGTAGCTGATTATTTTTACTTTGTCAGGGATAAGGGGTTTATAATAAAGAGCGGAGGAGCAAGATGAGTGATGTAGTTGAAGGGTAGTTAGTCAGAGACAAAGGGTAGGTTTGAGGAGGAAGCAGAGGAAAGGGGAGATGTTGAGGATGGTGAAGAGGAATCAAGGAGGGGTGAAGAGGAATCAAGGAGGTAGCCAAGGAAAGAGGAGATGTAGCTGGGGACCCAGAGAAGGAAGGGAGATTAGTGGTCAGGGAGTGGATTGATCCAGGGAATCTTGGAGGTCCCAGTGAGGGGAGCAAGGCAAGGAAGGTGAATCTAGAGTTGGGTGCTTCAAATTGAGAGATTCCGCACTGGGGTTGATTTGCGGGACTTGAGCAATGAGCGGGACAATGGGGGACAGCAGATGAGGTAGGTAAACCATCAATGCGCTTCCCTGATCAGATGTGAGGTGAAATGATGGTTGAGGTAAGGTGAACAATGTAAGAGCAAAGAGCCGCCTTGGTTAAAGAGGTGGCCAGCATTTTGTTTTAGGAGACAAGATAAATAATGAGAGACTGTTTTTCTTGCTGTTCACGCAGACACTTAATTTGCATTTCCACATGTTTTAGTGCACCGTGGTGCAATTCTTGATTGAAAAAATTTTTCAGGGCCTTGTTGTTGATAAAGGTGCATTGAGTGAACCATTGACTTGAATTCATGTTGGTGAGCAGTTGAGAGAGCCATATTTTCTCCTGAGTGGCTAGGACAATTGATTTAAGTTCCCCTTTGGTAGAGGACAGAGAGATTGTTGGCTGGAGCTTGCTTTTCCAAGACACAGGGCAGCATTAGAGAAGAACAAGGTAGCCGGTGTGACTTTGTTGGTTTTTGGGGTAATTTCCGCCATCAGAGTTGCTGAAAACTTCTATTTCATATTCAAAGGTTGGATTGTGGAGTTGTCATCCTAGCTCTTTGGATGAATTGAGGTATCTCCAGGCCTGCTTGGATTTGATCCAGTGAGGCATTGCAGGTTTATTGTTGAAGCAAGAGAGATTGGAGACAGTATAAGAGAGATCTGGTTGAGTTTGGTTGGCGATGAAGTTGAGAAATCTGGTTGAGGATCAATAATTGATACCAAGTTTGAGGAAGGATTTGTGCTTGTCATCTGTGGCAGGAATGAGCTTTAGATTGGGCATGGATGGTGTGCTGATTGGCTTACAGTCCGTAAGTCCCAGTTTGAGTAAAGGTGTTTCAATGCGGCTGGATTGACCCATGCCTATACATCAATACCGCTGATTGTATTGATGTATAGGTATAGGTAAGCACTTGACGTAGAGAAACCCTCTTCAGGCAGCCACTTCCTGTGGGTTTTGTACCAGCTTTTAGGTGCTTTCTTTAACCCATAGAGTGCCTTATTGAGTTTGAGATACAGAAAAGTCAAGTCGTAAACCTGGGGCTTCTTGATAAAAATCTCTTTTTCTAGTGGAGCATGAAGAAATGCCAATTTGATGTCTGTTTTCCAGAGATTTAACTTGTGATTCAGAGCATAGATTATTCAGACCCAAAGAGTGGTGATTGAGCCTGTTGGGGTGTATTTTTGGCCTTAGTCAAGGAATTTGATTTTTTTGAAGCCTTGGACACGTAATTGTGATTTGAACATGGTACTGGTATCATCAGGCCCCTCTTTTATGCAGTAGACCCAGACTGTGGTCAGAAAGGTCTTGCCTTTGGGGAGTGTATGGCAGATTTCCCAGACCTCCATAAGATTGATTTGGTTGAGTTTGGTTTTCATTGACTTGATCCACTACTCCTTTTTGTCACAGTTAGTTGCTTTGTAATAGCTTTTGGGCACAGATTGGACAACAAATCCATATTTTTAGGGCTTTTGCAGAGATGAGCAATCCTGAAGAGTTGGGGGAGAGGTGATTTGTAGTTGTTTTGCAAGCTTGGAGTCATCATTGGAATTGGAAATGGAGACTTCTGAGCTTGTTTTGGTCTGAAAAGTATGAATGGCGGCAGTAGGTAAGGGAGTTTTGTTGTTGTGGAAATTTTGAGGAGAAGATGAATGAGAAGAAGAGTAAATGGAAGCAGGATGAGTGTTGACAGAGAAAATGGAAGAGGAATGGGAATTGAGGGTGTCAATGAGGAGAGTTTCATCATTCAGAATGGGAATTGAGGGTTTTAATGAGAATATTTTCATTGTTCAAAATGGGATCAAAGCAGGAATTGGGGGATGAAGAGCTTTTTAGTGAGGTAAAGGGAAGAGAGGAATTTTCAAAAATTTTGGCATGTTGTTAACAAAAAATGTTTCTGAGGCTGGGACAGTAAATTTGATACAAGTGCAGTTCAAAATCAAATCCAACAAGGATGCAATCCAAAACCTCATTGTCAAGCTTTCCGGGTGAGGAGGCCTGATTGAGGACAATGGCCTTGGAGCCATGAATGGGGACCAGATTAATTTTGGGAGGCTTGCTGGTCCACAGCTCATGAGAGGAGTATTTTGATTTGAGTGATGGAAGGAGATTTAGAATGGTGCAAGTGCTGGTAATTATTTCATCCCAGAGAAATTTGGGAATGTCCATGTCAATCATGGTTTTTCTTTCCGCCTCAAGAAGGGAAAAATTACCTCTTTTGACAACCACATTATTTTGAGGAGTGTATGGCTTGGATTTTGTATTTTTAATGCCATTTTCAATGAAGAAGTTGGAGATTCAATGATTGACCAATTTTCCACTGTTTTCTGAGTGGAATTTTTTCAGCATTCTGCCTTTCTGATTGGCATGTAGCTTGGTGAACTTGATTACCTCCTCTGGTACATTGGACTTGAGTCATATCTGAAAACAGGTCTTGAATCTAGATATGTCATTAGTTAGCAGCAGGAAGTACTGGTGACCGGTGTGGAATTCAGAAGAGGACTTCTCCTAAAATGGTTCCCAATTTTGGAAGTTATTGATCCCTTGCGTCTGTAAACCTTGAGTGTGACTGTTCACCCTTCAACCAAGAGATAGAGAAATGAGAGTAAGATCCTTCCAAAAACCTATAATGATCCCCCACACCCGGGTTGAGGGTGCAGTTTAAGTAAACTACCCCTCAACCCTAACCTAGTTAAAATTGCAAGCAAAAAAGAATAATGAAATACAACCCCTAAGTACAGAAACCTAGCCCAAATCTATCCTTCCAACCCCATCCCATGATCCATATCCCATACCCCTTACCCCATATCCATCTGTATTGCCTGCCTGCCATTACGTCCACCCGTTTTGTCCTTCTTATGACAAGTCCCTCATGCCACGCCCAACTCAGAGCCCCTCATGCATGTCCGCATCCGCCCAATGCACCATTCCATATATCTGAAGTACATCCGTGCAATCCGCGCGCAATCCGTCCAACCCAGTCCAATCCACCCCATGTCTCCGGATGCTGAGCCCTTCTTGACTGCTGCTGAGCCCGCAGCGTGGCTTGCTGCGGCAAATCCGCATCCATTGCTGAGCGCGCAGCTTGCAGCCCATTCAAACTTTCATCCATAAAAGAACACCACACCGGAAAGTGAAGGGGGGTTGATGGGACTGCATACATTGGCATGGATGAGTTCCAAAGTGTTTTTGCTGATTTGAATTTGACAATTGATTTTTCCCTTTGCACATGAGACGCATTTGATTTGATCCCACTTGAGGTTGGGGAATTCTTTTGATAGAAGACGGGCTTTATCAAGGTGAGGGTGACAGCATCATTTGTGAATGGTGGAAAGAGAAATAAAAAGATAGAGATGGGAGGTGGATGATCAATTCCATTGTCAATTAACAGGAGGTTTTCTCCAATCATGCCTGATAGAATTTGAAAATCTTGATAGAGCACTGCTAACCAACTTGGGGTCAGGAGTGTCAACAAGCAACCCTTCTGAATTAGTTGACCAAGCAATGAAAGATTGATGGCTAGATCCGGCGTGTACAGGGAGTTTTTAAGATTGAGGGTTGCCAGGGAGGTTTTCAGTACTGCTGTACCAGAGCCAAGAGAAGAAATAGGGGCATTGGGATTTCTTGTTTGGATTTTGGTCCTGTCAAGATCAAGATGAGAGAAGTAGTTTGGATTGTTGAACATGGAGTTTGAGGCCCCAGAGTCAAGCAGCACTCAATTGGGTTCAAGAGTTTGTGACGCAGCCATGGAAAAATTGTAGGCTAGATGGGTGGAAGGTGACTTTTGATAGTTTGTTTTTGAGGCCTTGGGTGTTGTTGCAGAGTTGGAGTTATTTCCTGATTTGGGGCGTAAATGGGGGTAGATCCACCAGCACTTGCTCCTGTCATGATTTTCCTGAGGATTGTACCACATGTCTTGGCATTTCATGGCATCATTCTTGATCACCAAAAAGGACAAATAGGAACCAGCTACAACTTTGTTCTTGATTTTATTGAGTTTTTTCAGGAAAATCTTGGCATTTATCTTTGCTTCTCCTAGAGAATGCATGATAGTTGTCTTGACGTGGTTGAGTTGAGGGGGAAACTTGTATAGTAGAAGGTATGCAACTATGTCATTGTCCATTTGGATTCCAATTTTGGAAAATCAAAGGAGACAGGCCCTAGCATTGGTTATGAACTTCTCCACACTTTTATGATCAAATTGAAGGTTCAGAAAATTAGAGAAAACTCTGGATTAATTTGCAGTTTGCAAGGAGGTTTAATATTTGTTGATTGACTTTCACAGCTCTATTCTGTTGGTGAGGTGATGTTCATTTATGCAGTTGATGTAGGTCCAATTTTCCAGTTTGGCAAGGATGCATCCAAAAATTTCAAGATTGACCTTGGGGAGGGCATTTATTGGGCTTTGATGAGTTTAGCCAGTGCGCAATTCCTTTGAGCAAGAGTATGGTTTGGATTTGGGACCTCCATAGCAAAGAGTTTGAATTGGAGAGACTGGGGATTGAGTCCATAAAGGTTTTCAGTAGGGATTGTGTGGATTCCATTGGTCTTTGAGTTGGAAAGTTCAGTGAGTCAAGCCTTTGGCTTTCAACCATATTAAGATGAGAGTAAGGAATCTGAACTGAATTGCAAAAAAAGACCAATGGCCCAGGATCCCTTTAAATTGTGACCACGGACAATGAATCAGGAATTAGAAAGAAAGTGAAAGAAAAGAATTAAAAGAAAAGAAAGAATTCCTGCAATGACCAGGGAAGGATTTGGTGAGAAGAAGGAAAGGTGTATGAAAGCAAATAGGAAACTCATGTCTGATTTATAATGGAGAGATAGTTGGATAAGGTTCAGGAGGCTGGTATGATGATGGAGATGAGAAGTTGATGATTGTGAGCGGAAGAGCAAATTGACAATCAAGGTAGCTGAGTATTTGTAGTTGGTCAGGGACAAGAGGTTGATAATCAAGAGCAGAGGAGCAAGATGAGTGATGTAGTCAAATGGTAGTTGGTCAGAGACAAAGAGTAGGTTCAAGGAGGTAGAAGAGGAAAGGGGAGATTTTGAGGATGGTGAAGAGGAATCAAGGAGGGGTGAAGACGAATCAAGGAGGTAGCCAAAGAAAGAGGAGATGTAGCTGGGGACCCAGAGAAGGAAGGGAGATGAGTGGTCAGGGAGTGGATGGATCCAGGGAATCATGGAGGTCCCAGTGAGGGGAGCAAGGCAAGGAAGGTGAATCTAGAGTTGGGTGCTTCAAATTGAGAGATTATGCACTGGGTTGTATTTGCGGGACTTGAGCCGTGAGTGGGAAAATGGGGGACAGCAGATGAGGTAGTTGAACCGTCAACATTTATGTGTACAGTCCATCATAATGAGTGTAGGGAAAAGTTTGAGAAGATCAGGGTGTGAAATGAATAATGAATTAATTTTACTATCCACATTTTTCATTTTGTAGTAAAAAGAAGAATTCCAGAGTTACAGTATGAGTGCTTCCACAGGAGTTTTGCCATCAAGGGAATTTTTTTGTATTTGGGATCTTTTGTTGTAAATTGTATGGAGATTTGTATGGATAGGTGATGATGAGTTTTGTATACAAGAGGTGAGAATTTCTAAAGAGGGAAATTCATCTTTAGATAAATTTTAAACTACCTACTTTTTCTTCCCTTGGATTCTTCTGGGGATGGGATGAGTTGAAGGATCATTGAAAGGTGGATGGTTGTGCTCTGGACATATAACCTTCACCACCCAAACCCCCAATATTTTTGAAAAATTCCCTGATAACCTAAAAGGACAATTTTTCTTTCTTGATTTTTTTAATTATTTTTTATCTTTGCTGTGCTTATATTCCCAGATTTATCACATTGATAAGTGTAGGCCTGATTATTTCAATTTATAACTCTTTTAGATATGGCATATCCAAGGGACTTTGCCAATAATTGGATAGCCTCAACCAGCTGCTCCTTTTTATTATATGATAGCTCAGGAGGAGGGGCCAGAGGGTTGGAATCAAGAGTTTGAGTAGATGAAGAAGGAGCAAGAGTATTTGAATTGCTATTTTGATTACATGAGATAATGGAGGACAGGCCTGGTGAAATAGTTGAAACAGTTCTGAAAAGTGGGGGGATGTTTTCTTGAGCCATTGGAAAAGCAATTTTTTTGCTAAAAAATGAATTGAAGATAAGAGTTGATAGTTGGGAAATATTTTGAGCAGAAATTGAGTGAAGAAGATATTCAGAGACTTGATTTAAGAGGGAAAACATATTTTTGGAAGTATTTTGAGCATTGAGTGGTTTTGATGAGTGCTTGGTGGTGTGGTGTGGTGAGGTTTCATGAGTTGAAGTGAGGTGAGGTGTGGTGTGGTGTGGTGTGGTGTGGTGTGGTGTGGTGTGGTGTGGTGTGGTGTGGTGTGGTGTGGTGTGGTGTGGTGTGGTGTGGTGTGGTGTGGTGTGGTGTGGTGTGGTGTGGTGTGGTGTGGTGTGGTGTGGTGTGGTGTGGTGTGGTGTGGTGTGGTGTGGTGTGGTGTGGTGTGGTGTGGTGTGGTGTGGTGTGGTGTGGTGTGGTGTGGTGTGGTGTGGTGTGGTGTGGTGTGGTGTGGTGTGGTGTGGTGTGGTGTGGTGTGGTGTGGTGTGGTGTGGTGTGGTGTGGTGTGGTGTGGTGTGGTGTGGTGTGGTGTGGTGTGGTGTGGTGTGGTGTGGTGTGGTGTGGTATGCTAGTGGGATGGTGTGGTGGGGGGTGATGGGAGGGTAGAACAGTTCAAGGGGGTGGTTTATAAGATCATTGGAGCGCTCCAAGATGGGTGATGGTCCCAGGAAAAAATTTTCAGTCATACTGAATATATGCATGTGCAGGGCTCAAAGAAGAGTAATATGACGCTTGTTTGGTTTGGTTTTTGAGACACAAAAAGTGGCTCAAAAATTGGAAAAAAAAATTAAAAGCTTCAAAAATCCTTTTAAAACAGCAGCTTCAAATATACAAAGGCAAACAAAAGGATTCAAAAATTCCATGAGAAAATTGAATTTTTTGAATTTTTTGGTTTTTTGATGAAATTTTTTAAGGTAAAAATTACATCCAAAGATTCTGAAAAAAAATGTTTAAAAGCTGTTGATATTTATTTTAATTTTATCAAAGCTGGAAAAACCCAAAAAAAATTAATCAAAAAAGCAAACAAAAGGATCCAAAAGTCCAATGAGAAAATTGAATTTTTTGAAATGTTTTCTTTTTTTATGTAAATGTTTCAAGTCAAATAATACATCCAGAAAAATCTGAAAAAAATATTTAAATTTTCTTTAACTGTTTTTTTAACTTTTTTTATAGCTTGAATCACCCAAAAAAAAATGAAATAAAAATGTAAATAAAAGGATTCAAATTTCCAAAGATAAATTTTATTTTCTTGAAATTTTTTGTTTTTTGAAGGAATTCTTTCAGGTGAAATGATACATCCAAAAAATATGGGGAAAAATAATTTAAATCTCTTTGAACTATGTTTGAAATTTACAGAAACTGAAATAACCAAAAAAAAAAAAAAACAATCAAAATAGCCAAAATAAGGATCCAAATGCCCATGCAAACATTTGTTTTTACCAAATTTTTCATTTTCTGATTGCATTTTTGAAGGGGTTCTAATGGCTCCAATATTAAAAAGAATTTTGTTTAGGGGTTTAAGAGCCTCTAATAGCAGGCTGCCTAGTCAGAATTCAAAAAAAATAATTCTTGAAACTTGCATGAAATAAAGTTTTTTTGCATAAAATATCAAAGGCGCACAATGGGGCAACAACTTCAAAATGCGTGAAATAAAGGGTTGAATTCCTGAGAAAAAAAAATTTCCTATTATTATTATTATTATTCCTAGAATACATCTTTATATCTTATGAATAGTTCATTCCTGGCTATTTTTAATTTTCCTTTGATTTATTTGCATGAAGATAGCATTCTAGTATGGTTGGCTGACTCAAAAGCAGGAAAAGTGCAATTGCTATAATTTTTAGAACCCCAAATCATTTTGACAATACACTCTTTCTTGAAAAAAATTCCAACACCCAATACAGGAAAAACAAATTGACCTTCAGAGACCTTTAATTTTTCCAAGTTGTCAATGTTTTTTTACATGTGAATTTTTTTTTGAAACCACCTGGAGGTTGTGAAGAAAGATCACCCTTGTCAATGTGGGGAGCATTTTAGAAGCCATTGGCTTAAGAATTTGGGTGATTATAAAAATCAAAAGGAGTGATTTTAGTACCATATTTAAAGGTTTAGAAGGAGGGGATCATTTTTCATTCATGATTTTCTGGTTGAATTCAAAATGAATTTGTCTGAATTTTGAGAAATTGGGCACAATATCTGGTAGAACTGGTCAGATAATTCATTCCAAAATTTGAACTCTTGATTGTAAGATTAAACATTGGATTCTTTGAGTTATCAACCAAAAAAATCAGGATGATTCATTTTTTTTTTCAATTCAATCACCCAAATCTTTCCACCCAGGCTCTCAAAGGCTCAACTGGATGGAAACACATCTTGGATTGGTGAATGAAGGTTTTCAAAATTAGACATATTTCTTCTCTTCCTCAGTTAGATGATCCAAATGGATTAATCATATTACGTACACAACTGATCTGTCATAAGTTCCATCCATCACAATCAAATTAATGGAGCTGAAAAAATAGAAGCCCTGTAATTTTTGGCTTTTGCTTTGGTGAACTGATACAGGATAGGCTTCCAATTGTTGCTTTTACTTTGGTCCTTGATGGCAGTTTACAGATCCAAAGTCAAAGCTTGCCTGCCATACCAGTGGATTTCATTTTCAATAGCATCATAGAGGACCTCTAAATATATTCAAGAATCTTTATTTTGATTCCTCTTTCTCTGATGATCTGTTTTCTTCCTATTTTTATTTCTTTTTTTAAATTCATAATTACCCATTTTTTTTTCTCAACAGAAGACTTGCCTTGAGTCCAAAAAAGGATGTTTTATAAATAATTTTATGGCAGTTTAGATTTGTGGATCAGAATAGGAATTTCAAAAAAAATGGGATGGAAAAGGGGTAGTGTTTTTAAAGTGAAACAAAAAAATTAAAAAAGAAAGGATTTGAGGAAATTTTAATCACATTGAATTTAATAAAAAAAATAAAAAAGAAAGAGGCCAAAAAACTGCCAAAAGTCCTTTCATCTTCAAAGTTACAGCTTAAGAATCAAATATATACACAAAAGGGGAGGGGAAGGACAGGAAATTGAGAAAAAATAGCCACTACAGTAAAAAATAGATAAAAAATTATTATTTTCAGTAATTTTATGATTACCATATTGTGAGAAAAGGACCATAGAAAAAAAGACCAAAAAAATTAAAATTAAACATAAGATATAAAATTACCTGGTAAATTAACACAAAAATAAAATAGATCAGAAATTAGCTTTTTCTTGAATTTCAATAAAATCTGCATTGATTTTCAGATTTTATTGGAATTAATTTAGAAATATATTTTCAAATTTGAGATAAAATGGAAAACAAAGACAGGAGATGTGGGGGATAAGGGAAGGGGATGGGCGTCCAAGGAGGATGTGAGGGATACAAGGGATATTTAGGCCTGGTGGTGGAGAGGACAGGGAATTTATCAGCTGGGAGAATGACAGGTATGAATGAGGAGGGGGTACTGACCTGGAGATGGAGGGTGGTTGGTGACAGTGAGGAGGTTGGTTGTGATTGTGAGATTTTCTTGGTGAGGAGATGGTTGGTGATGGTTGAGGTGATGGTGATGGTTTTTGATGAGGTTGAAGGAGGTTTATTCCAACAATTTGAAGGGAGGAGGTGATTTTGGTTGTTGGTGAGGTGGAGGAGGGTGTGCGTCTGTGGAAGGGGGTGTCTTGTGGGCAAGAGGTGATGGTTTACTGAAAAAATTAAAATTCCCCCACCCCCCCCCCCCCCAAAAAAAAAAAAAAAGAAAAAAAGTCAGTGTAGGATTATTGGCTGAACATAAATCCTATACCAATTCAAAAAAGAAAAAAATTGGGATTGAATTTCAAACCAGTTCAAAAATGAACAATCATGATTCCAAACAAGAAAAAGTTGGAGGAATACTCTGCTGTCTTATTGCAGAAGATGGAGGGAAAATTGAGAGTGGAACATCTTAAGGAGAGTCAGTAATATATTCTTCAAATATTTAACCCCATTCATCTTTGATGTTGACCAATAATTTATGCAAACTCATGCAGCACATAATCCAGTTGATAATTATCTTCATGTATTCTTAATTCTTAAGCTTTTTATAATTTATAATGAGCTGGCCCATCTCCCCTTTCAGCACTCATATGGCATGCTCTATCTGAAATCATCATTGAGAAAGATGATAGTTGAAATTGATTTTTTCTTGATCATTTTAAGAAAAATTCTGGTATTCTGAAACAACGCATTATTCACTAGCATAATCTGAATCTTCTGGAATTTCATGATATTAATAAAATTATTTCTGTGAATCTTTTGAAATATGCATCCAATTGAAATCATATAAATCATCAGATGAAACCAGAAGTCAAGAATGAAAAAAACAAATTTCTTGTTTTTATCACAAAGAAATCAAACATAAGAAGTGTCTCAAAAAAAAGGAAAGTTTCATTCAGATTTTTATCAAAAAAAATTAGTTTGAAATGAATGTATTTCCTTTTCTTCTGATCAAAATATTTTTTGCCATCAAAATTCCACTCAAGTGGATGGTGGCTCAATCAAAAAATCTAATAAAAGCAGGAAAGACTTCTGTTTCTATGAACTGATATATCTTCTTCCAATCTTCCCTTTTTGGCCAGAATATCAATGAGAAACAGAATCCTAGGATATCAATAATAACCCTTTTGTTTTTCAATCCAATTTTTCCATATTCAAATGCAAAGATATTTCCTAATTTATGAATAAAATATTCATTTCAATTTGATTGCAATTTATAAATATAAAATTCCAGTTGAATAGCTGGATTTCATTTATCCTTCCAAGACTTATTGTGAAAGATGTGGGGATCTTCAAACATATCCATATTTGTAATGAATGAAACAAAAGAATTTTGGAAAGCTTAATGAAAGCTCAACTCAAGTAGCATGTGGAGCTTTTTCCTATGATACATGGGATGTTGAAGTGTGCTTTCTCAGAAAAATCTAGATAGTTCCATAACCAGAATGCAGACTGACAACTCTGTACCAAGATTTCAGGGTAGAAATCACCACAAAAATCCTCAAAAGATATTTTCAAACAGACATGGAAAAGGCATGCATATTTAATATGCCTGTAAATCCATCAGACATTTTGCAAAATGCTTCATATAACTTAAATATTTCAAGAAATGCATGTGGCAACCTCCAAAAATACTATTCAAGTTACAAAATGCCTCATATAAGACAGAAATTTCAAGAAATACAAGTGACAAACCTCCCAAAATATTATTCAAAAACTTTCCAAACAATTCATGGAAAAGGACAGAAACAGCATTCACAGTCTCTTCAAGCCATAATATGTGACTCCATTCCAAACTACTTAAAATAGAAATTTATGTTAAAGTTTATTTAAACAATTAATAAATATTAATCATTTGAATAAATAATAATAATTCTGTCAAAAAGATGTATACAAGCACTCCAGAGCTATTTTCCTTGCCATCATTTTGCAATAAATGTATAAAATAAAATTTTTTTTCATGAAATTTGACATGTCCATCTGGCCTAAACCACCAAGGGAGTTCTGTAAACTATGACTTTCTTCATTAATGGCCTCATTGCACTGCCCCTTCCTCCCTTTAACCTGATTAAAATCAAGGGAAACTCTGATAAAATGGAAAGGGATAAATATGGGCCTCTTCCAGGTTGTATTTCCTTTAGAATCAATTTCATAACAGAAACCTTAAACTGTAGTAATTCATTACTTACCCAATGCAGGCTGGTATTACCCTTTTTGCTTCATTTTCAGGTATCTATGCCATCATTATCTACTCTGAAAACTCACCCATTCTTCTTTTAATTTCTAATAGGTTGTCTTTGGCCATTCACAAATATAATAATTTCTTTTCTTGAGAAAAAAAGTTTCCAATCATCCTAGGATTAAATATTATTAGTAAGATGACCAGTTTTACTGTGGTTCCTCTTTTTATCTTTGTATTAGTCAATTTATTTTATAAATCCATTTCTAAGTCTACCAAAATAGCTCCTTTCACTGGATTTATCCCAATTTTTACATATCATTTCTGCATTATTTTGAATAAGATAATTATTTTAACCACCATCAATTCTAGTAGCAAAAGGATTTCAATTATCTTGGAATCTATTTTTCTGAAATATTTGATTTTTGAAACACAAAATTTGGGGGGTATTTGAATTTTGGAAACCCAAAATCAAAATTTCAGTTTTTTTGAAAATAAAATTTGCTGGTCTGCTAAATCTGATATTCCCCATATAATATATCTTATGGGATTTCAATTCCTGCATACCAAAAAGAAGAAAAATGCAGTAATTACACAAATTTTTCTTTGAATTCCTCCCACAAATTAGTTTTATTCAGAATTTTATTATCATTATTTCTGGCACTAAGTTAATCAAATTCCATGATAAATATGAAATTTTCTTCATAGAAACAAATTTTTGATATTTTTCTTTAATTTTTGTGATGAATGAGAATTTTCTGGAATTTTTTCCCCATGTCTGGGTTCCTCTAATTGAATAGGAATATTAAGCTTTAGATATAAATATATTTGAAAATATCTTTCTTTTAAAAAAGGGCTTTACATCCCTTCAGGAATATATAATTTCAAAGAAATTAATTTCTCATGTTTTTTATTTATGATTGATTTAATTTCTCAATTTACTTTGCAAATCTGAGAAAATATTTTGAATCCTCTTCAAAAACAAGAATATTTAACTTTTTTTATTTTTCATCATCTTTTTGAAAAGTGTATTCAAATCCACCAGGAAAATTCTATTCTTTGAAAAGAAACTTTTCATCATTTTTCTTATTTTCCTTATATTTGAAAAATCTTTTTTTCCAATATGGGCACAAATTTGAATTCATGGGAAAAAAACAAATATTTATGGTATTTTCATCATTTTATTGAAAAAACAAGTTCCCACAATTGGATTTTCCAAAAATAATTCTACCCCAGAAAGACCCCACACAGGGTGTCAAGGCCTTATCCCCCCCCCAAGGGCTGAATTGATGTTTGAAGACCTTGGGGGACCCTATACATCCCCAAAAATTGTATTCTACCACCCCAAGAAATCATTAAACCTTAAAAGGTGTGCATAAATGCTCAAAAATATTGTTTTCCCATTCCAGGCAGTGCTTCAAACCTTATAAATGTGTGCAAACCTGTAATTTTGTATATTCACCCCTTTTTTAAATTGAAGCACCTTTTTAAGGTTTTCATGCCCTGCCAGAGTGGGAAAAAATTCCAAAAGGTGTGGATTTAGCAAGAGAAAAAAAAAATATATTCATGCATTTTAAAAAAAGAGGGTATGATTTCAGAAGAAAGAATTCTAAAATTGTGGCTTCTTTAAAAAGGGTCTGGATTGAGTAATTCTGAATGTGCAAATTTAGCCCAGGCCTTTCAAATATTCACAACAGGGAATTATAAATTTCTGAAAATATTAAAAGGGAACTAGGGAATGTTTTATTTTCTGACCAAAACAATGAGATGTTGTGAATACAGAGAAAGGGAGGGGAGGAAAGAGAAAGCATAGAGTGCACAAAAGCAATTTGTACATTGATGCATAAGAATCATGAAAAAATTTAAGCAAAAATCCAATTTCATGTTAATCCAAGTTTTGATGTTAATACAAGGTTTCATTTTAATCTAAGGGGAAATTAACTACTATTACAACTTATCTGGGAGTTGAAAAAGCTAAGTGTGAAATTATGGGAAAAAATTTAGATTTCAAGAAACATACTTGTGCAGATACTTGAGGAAATTTAATTTTTTTTTATTCAATAAATTCCAGATTTTTTTAATAAATGGGGCTGCAGGGAGTATGGGTTTAATTGAAAGACAATTTTTTCCTAATTTTGTTTCTTGCATTTAATAATTGAATTTTACCAAGAGAAAGGTTGTAAATTCAGATTAAGAGAAAATAAGTGCTTTTCTAATCTATGGAATCCTTTTTTTTTAAGTATCATCTGAGGGTATGTCTATTCTTTATAATAATATTTTCTATGGCTTAACCATGAAAAATTTAATCATCAATTTTTCTTCTCTCATGAATGATCCCTCACTTTTTCTGGGTTCTTTTCTGATTCTGGTTCTCACATAATACCCACTCCACATCTCTCAATATTCTCTCTCCACTGGATCTGAATCTGTAAAATTACTCCAGTATGTAAATTTCTTTCCTTAGAATATTTATTATCCATGCTTTGGCCTGCTAAATTCAATTCAGTTTGGAAACTGCTTAAATTATATAATATTTTTCTTCAAATGGCCTATCATCCCCATGATTTTGAAACTGATGTCTGAATCCCATAATACTTGACTCTAATGGTCTATTCCCCTTTTGATCCTTTGAATCAAGTCTGAAGCCTATCCTAAGTTCCTCTGATGCCTCATCCTATCAAAAAATCTCTTCAATTAACCCTTTCTCAATGCTAACTAACATTAAAAATAATATCTATAAGAATTTAAATTCATGGGATGTTATTCCTGAATGTTAAAAGGAAGGATCTTTTTGAATAAAAGCCTTCAGAGATGAAACAGTAAAAAAAATCAAATAAAACAAAAACTTGGTAATAATATTCATGGAAACATGGTTTATCATATACATCGAATGTGTTTCAATGAAAATAAATGAATATTTAAACTGATGAAATATAACATTCTCACTGAAAGACAAGAATTTGGAAATAAGAAATTTCTCAAAAACCAAATACAGGATATTCATCACCCTTGTAAATTGAAGTTGGGAATTTTGACCTCAAAGATGAAACCATCACAAAATGAGGAATCTCAATGTAAATTTAATGAATAGCATAATACTCTTCAAAAATTTCAGCACAACCAGGGAACCAAATCAGTATGAATTATCATGAAATTTATGTAATGGAGGCATTCTTCATCTGATTTTTTTCTTTTTTCATCCATGAATCATCTCAAAAAATTTTTTTTACAGTTTTCATTTTTTAATGATGTGGATATTAATATTGGATATTGAATAAATATGATATTTTATGGTTGATCAATATTTCAGAAAATTCATTTCCCTACAGATAAACACTATCTTCATTGGAAATACCCCCAAATTGGATCAAATTTTGAAGTTCTTTCTTCAATTAATTCATAAAGAAAACTCCATAATTCATGAGAATTAGAATCTTGTAATTGAGCTCATTTATGTTGCACAAACCAGGTCTCAGAGCTTTTAACCACAGAATCAGTTGACTTTTTTTTTCTTTCTTTAAAGCTTTCAATAGGAAGTTTGTTTAAAGTTTGTTTTTATACTCTTTAATCCTTGGTACTAGGTCTCACAGCCACGTTATATTTTAAAATTGAATTATGAATCTGTGGGGCTCCAGTGGGCTTTAACTGGTTCAAACCACCTCTTGGGTGGTAGAGGGTCTCCTGGTGTCCTTTCCCATTCCCTCTCATTCTTTCAAATTTGAGTTGTTGTGGGCAGGTTTTAGGATTTTTGGCTGTTGATAAACAGGTAAAAAACAGTGTGAACTTTGATGGAGCCTTCTTGTTTTTTATTTTGGTCAAAAAGAAACAAAATCCAAAAATTTTTCTTGGATTCTTTATCTTTCTTACCTCTCTCCCTGCTGTTTAATAAATCATAAATATTTCAACTCAGAATAATTCTAAGTAAGAATTATAATCAAAATCTGATGAAAAGCAGGTGAAAAAAATATAATCATATAGAATTATGATAATTTCAGTTCCAAAGAATTTCCTTCCTTTTCATTGATCCCTTGGTTTTGTCCAGATAGTCAAATCCACAGGAATTCCAGCTACTCAAAGGCTCCAGTTCTTCTTCAAGTCTTCCTTCAGCACCTCCACAGTTCTTCCCCTTCCTTAATGAATTGGGTGCATGTTTTAGAATATTAAGTGTGCACAACTTGATGCTTCAAAAAAAATTAGACCATGCAATTGATTTAGCAATATGGAAAATTAAATCAGTTTCAACAGGAAATTGATAAAACCTAAAAATATCATGTCCTGGTTTGGGGAATTTTGAAGGCTAGAGGGTACTTGTGCACAATCAATATTTTTTTAAAAAAAGTTTCCTTGAGTGAGAGAGATCTAGCATTCAAGAATATGAGAAAGATAGGACCAACTTGGATGGACCTCACAGTCACTCTTGAATTTCTTTGTTTTTTTTTAAAAAAAAAAATACAAAAAATTAGAAATTAGAAAAAATGAAGTAAAAAATGAAAGAAAGAATGAAAGACATGACCAAAATTGGGACCAGTTGAAAAATTACCCAGTAAATCAACCTAAAATCATTGGTTCCCACCAGGCTTTGATCATCCAAGCTAGATATGATCATGACCAGATCATCCACCATTTACATCTCTCTTGTTACCCAAACTTACCATCCAGAAATCTATGCCCTACCTCCTTTTTTCACCCTTCCCTTTCCCCCCTATTTTTTTAGTTTCTTTCTCTTCTTCAGATTTCTCCTGCTTTCTAGTCAGTATATCCTCTGATTTTTCCTTCATATCACTTCCTCCTCCTGTTTTACCCAGATCCTTGACTGTTTCAATGGATCCTAAGTTTAAGTGCTGAGGTGTCATACCATTTTCATATTCATCATTTACTGGCAACTTGATGACCATAGCTAATTGCTTGTTAGTTTCAAGTTGGGGTAGGTAGGCAGAGAAAATTTCAAACCTTGTTTTGATGTTCCAACCTGGTTGGGTTTCCAGGCTCTCTGCTCTTCTTTCAAACTTCAAAGCCCATCTCAGCTCTTTGACAGATTCTAGTTGCCCTCCCTCATTCAAAGCTCAGTTGATGAATCAATTGCATACTTCCATGTCAAACAAACTCACTTTGCATGTTTTCACACTTAACAATCCTTCCTATCTGGCTCCAAACCTTGAAGCATTCACACTTTGTCCTTGGTTCACCTGCTCCTGCCAGACCCTCACCTGACATTTTAGTCCTCAATCACAATTGTCTCCACTGGATTTGACCAGGTAATTCTGGCAGTTTCATAAGTCACATTGCACATGATTCTTTCCAATGACAATACTTGCATGGCTTCTTCTATGTTCTTAATCCTATTGAGTCTGCACAAACCAGATTTCTGCTCAAACTCGGTTTGCGGGAACAGAGATAATTCATCATTCAGTGTCAGGAAGCAATTCATTGGACAAAAACATTTTATTGCAGGCATTGTAGCTATTGTTGCGCTTGTTGATATCTAGGAATAGCATTTCAAAACAAGAAAGATCAAGGAAGGGGCATGGAGCTAATTGCCAGAGCTCAAGGTAGTTTTTGCACTATTGTTTGTTTTCTTTTTTTTTAAAAAAAAAAAAAACGGCCAAAAGAAAAAAAAGTATGGATAATGAACCTTGGTCGTATGTTCAATTATTCTGACTTGATTTCTAAACCGACTATTTTCAAGTCATCCAAAAATGACCAATCATCAATACATTCAACCAGCTGAAAACTTTCAAGAATCTTGAGCCGTTCAGAAATGTTGAATTGTTCAGAATTCTAGACGTCGCTTGACTTGGGAGACGTGGTTGACGATGTTTGAAAGGGAATCCAGTCACTCCGTTGGCATGGTTTAATTTATCTAGTGCGAGGATCGAAAAATGACCGCTTTTTTTTGTTTTGGAAGTCAAAAGTTCGAGCCATGAACCAAAAGAATCAAATCAAGTCAACCATTACCATTTCTTTGGATGTAAATCAACCTGCTTTGAATCCAAGCCTACCCAGAAACTGGTCTATTGATGAATTCAATCCTCCAGGTCGAGCTGGGAGATCTTCCAGGAAAATCGCCTGTTTCAGTTTCATAAAGGCTAAGATTATTTTTTTACGAAACGGGCAAGGCCAGTCAATTAATTTTTGTAGGTTATTTGATTGTATCCCCCCCTCCGAAAAAAAAGCAGAACTAAACTCAGGAAACCCGGCGTTGACCTTATTGGCCTTTAAATAGTTCACTAATTTATTCAAAAATAAATCTCTGGTGTCGATTGTTAAGGCAGCACCAGCCGCAAACATTTGCCAATCCGTTTTGGCCCACTAAATCAACGCATTTGACAGAAAATAAGAACTTGTGGTAGGCCAGGCGGTGAGCAAGCGAAAAAAAACTAACGGTGTGACGAGAATCCAGTGGGACTCCAAATTTGTTGGCGACTGTGGGGTAAAATTTATCCTGAAGTTCATATATCCACTTCGGAATCAACTTGAGATTCAATAATCGATCCTGTTTGATCAAATAGTCAGATCCAAGAAATCAACCGGTTCTTCAGGCACACACTAGACTAGGCTCGCAAGGACTCAACTCCAAACAGATTGTACAAAGTACCCCAAGAGTTGTCGAGTTGATAAGCCAATTTAGTGTGAGTATGATCCTGGCTAACTGCAAATTCGATCCACTGTCCAACATATTTTTCAGCAACTGATCTTAGGCTAGATCCTTCTTCATCGAAACCGCTAGCGCGGGCGATTTCAGACATCGCGCCAATGCCGATTATAGCTTTGAGAGCCAAGTTAGTTTGATTGGCTAATGTTCCTGCGAAATCATCGGTCGATAGTTGTTTCGCTGGAATGAGACCATCATCGATTAAAAATCCAGCCCATTGTTTTAAGATCGCATAATGCTTAGTAAGCCAATCTACGTCCTTCGTAAGTTGGTAATAGGCCTTCGATGTCAAAGTGTAAGATGTCCCAACCCAAGGATTTTGTCAGCAGATGTTCTTCCGCTTTGGTCCGATTTAAAGACATGGCGACTTACTAGTGTCATGATCAAGATATCACCGGCCTCTTCGACCGGCATCGGTTCGTCTCGACCATCATTATGACCCGTAGCATCTGCCAAGAAACGAAAAAAAAACATAAGCAGTTAGTTTTCGGCTTTACTGGTGAATCATTGGAAAAGAAAAAAGAGTAGGCGCACTAGGGTATCGACCTAAATCATGCACAGTCCTAATACCACAAGATTATGAGAACCAATGAGTCAATGAAATCTTCATCAATAGATTGATCGCAAGGTTTTTGGGTGATAGTAAACTGACCATCGGTTGGGATAAAGGCCACTTTCACTGTACTTAAAAATCGGCTCCAAAAGTAACTTCAGCAAAGTAGGGTCCAGATAAGCAAGGGCTGGAAATTGGGCTTTTGAAAAGCCGGGAACGATACCAATATAAATTAGCTGAGAATATTTACAGCTTGATTCCGATGATTTCATGAGATCTGGTGGGCAAAAGGGCCGCAACGAGAGAGAACCACGCTGCTTACGGAAAATGACATCGACGGTCTGAATTATTGGTCACGCAGAAATCAAAAGATGAAGGACTTTTCAAAACGTGCACGACGAAGTATGGCTACGACCCAAGATCATGACCGAAGAGAATATTGTCGATTGCTTGCTCACACTCATATCACCGTTACTGGAGATTTCTTTCAGAAAAGCATTTACATCAGAAGGATCATAATTCCCTTCTGAATCTTTGCCAATAGTTATTTCCATGGCGCCTAGAGCTTGACGAGCACTAAGACTAGCAATAGCCACGTAATCTTCACCACCAAGTCTACGAGCATCATCTTCAATCTTCTTATCAATTTCTTCGGAGGTTCCAAGCGCGTTGGGGTAGTCATTCAAAAAAAACTTGATGGCATCATGGGTATCGTTGAATTGACATCTCCAATATCCCCATCTTTCCACCAATTTACTGTCTCGCGAATGGCCCTTGACGCGTTCGACGAACTGGACATAGGGATCACGAACGTGACCAATGACGAAGACGACCGGTTTTCCGCCCTTAATTAGGGGCACTGAATAGGCGAATCCAACGGGTCGATCTGAGATCACACGATGATCATCATCTTGACTATCTGTCAAGGTTCCATGGCTCACGAATCGCGATCGAAGCTCAGATGCAACACCGGATGCTGTGGTGAGACCTGATACCTAGGTTTAAGGGAATCACACTCTTAGCAGTCAGGCAAACTGGGACCGAAATCACGGAGAGCACGGCTTTTGCTTGCAAACAAAAATATGGGTCCCGGTCCTTACGTTTCGAGTAGCGTAAACCACCTGGCCCCATTCAGCGTATTCGTACTGTTCAGCAAAGACGAGAGGATCCCGACGGCTTAATTTGTAGCTGGGTGAATGATCAGAATGATCGAATGACCAAGTTGCGTTGACGTTGTGATCACCCGATGCCCAATCGGATTGAATATCGGTGTAGACGATCACCTCATCGGTTTCTCGAACGGTTTCTTCCACGAGGTTGATGGTTAAGTAACTGAATGGTAAACTTTGACGGAGCCGATCACCAGGCTTCGTCAAGGGGCTCAGAAATGAGACGATAAATCTGATATGACCGGCCTCGAATTCGAAGATGCTCCGACTAGACGTAAACCTGAACCCGCATTGAATGGCGCGGCGATGCCGATTTCCAATGTAATCCTCATTAGGATGGCCTAAGAATTCGTAGGTTAAACCGTTGAGATAGATCAAGCCGGCCCATGATAACCTGTAGCCAGATGGGTTTTGAGGGAATTGAATTGGCCAGAATTGAGGCCAACGACCTGAGAGATAGCCACCGTTACCACCCTCACGACCAGTTGCGAGCCAGACCGAGAGATCTGCCAGAATGAGGGAGGGATCAGTTTTGATGTTTCGAAAAGCTTTGGGATGATCTAATCATTCGAGGAAGAATGGATGACAGAAAGGGACCACGAGACTCAACAAGGAGATCTAACAGCGAGTGGGATCGCAGGAGGCAGGAGGGGATAGAAGGACGAGTTTGGGTGGGAGTATGGGCTCGAGGATGATGAATCTATTGATGATGTTGATGGGTAGTCGTCGACGGAGAAGGGTAGTTGGAGCTGGCTAGGGTTGAGACTGGGGTGATTGACGACACGGGTGGAGCGAGTGAGGAGAATGAGGGATGAAGAGAATAAGAGGATGAAGAATGGATTCCTCATCGAGCGATCGATCTCGGTTGAAGTGGGAAGACGGAGATGGAAGGCGATCGATGAGATGTCGATGATGATGTGGACAACATGAGAGGAGGATGGGCACTTCCATTGGGGGAAGAATGGTCAACAGGCTTTTATACCCTTACCTACCATGGGCGAGGGTCGTCGGCAACTTTGATGTGACGCGATCGATGGCGAGTCCAGCTGGGGCGTGGAAGGATATTGGATGCATGTATGTATGTAGATAGATAGGTGCATACATACTCTACATAAAGCTACGAAAGTCCATACGTTTTCTAGAGCCAGAGTTTTTAAACTTTAGAGCTTGGTCACCCGCCATCACTCCGAGCGCTCTCTCTGCGATCGAAGTGACGTCATCGGACCCACCCATCCTTGAAAACGAAAAAATCATCATCATCGAGGTTGTATGAATGTGCGGTGACCTTCCACCAGTCCTGGTACCTATCTAAAGACCGGTCACCACTTGGGACCCGGGAAATTCAGCCAACTTGAACCTAGTACTAATTATGAGTGTAGATGGGCACTTACGAAGACAACTTGCGGTCGAGCTGCCTAACTAAGAATCTGTCCCCATCGAGCTCTGGAGTCTGAGAATTCAATAAAATCATGGCTGGCAACATGGTAGAGTGACAGCAACCGGCCTCAAATTATCCTGGTCACTTGGCGGCCAACAGGTATCCATGTGGTGTCTCAGAGATCCGGAAAACACAGCAAGGACAACTTGACACCAGACCTGAGGCATGAAACCAACCAGCACACAACAGAGGCAAGGCAAGGCCTATCAACAATTTGCTTATTTATGTGTCTTTTTCCCCATCTTGAGTTCCTAATTCACTGATTCTACTGGGGAAACGCCCACCATTTGGAGGGAATTAGGTGGTGTGATTCAAGCCGGGTAGAAATTTATTTTCACAACTTTTGCATGAAATACTAGGGGGGATCCTTTTTTGAGCAAAAACATACTTACCTTTCTAAAATCACAGAATTATCAAAACTTTTCATGATAATGCAAAAATTGTCTGGAGCCAATGAAGTTGAATTCCAATAATAACATCCAGCTTCTCTTCCTGATCAAAAATTGCTTTCAAGAATTCCAAACGCAAACGTAATCCAAGGGTCATGCTATTTCTTTTAAAGATATTTCTGTGTATTTTGAGTTTGAATAAATAAATATTTTTGAAAAATTGATTTAAAAGTTCAAAAATTGATCCTGGAAAATGCACAATCTCTAAAACAGACTTTATGGAGATATCTCTCTACACTTTTTAGGTCCACAAATTTTGTAAAAAAGGTAGAATTCTCATAGTCATTTTCCACTTTCCTTCACTTAGAATATTGATTCCAGAAAGCAACCATTCAAACATGAAGAAGAAACATTTATGGATTTTTAAGGTTTCCCATCACAAAAAATCAGATTGTACTTTCTAGCAAGTGAAATCAAGGAGCTGAGGCCCAATATATGAACAAGCTCAGCCAAAGCGTCAACAAAGCTTGGGTGAAGTGTTAACCAAGCTCTACTTCAAATTTGCTGTGTATTGGGCATGGTGACTGAAGCAAAAATCTTGTTGAAGGATCAAGTTAGCTTTAACTATATATTGGTGAGAGCTTCAATGAGAGCATCCATGATGTGATTTGCTATCAAGTGACATCAAATTTTCCATGGTGTCCAATCCTTTTTTGTGAATTGTAAAAAAAAAAATTGAAGCCCACAAAAATATTACAAATGAATTATTTTAGGATGTTAAAGGATTCAAAAGAATAATTTTGTATTTATTTCTTTTCAATACTGTAATTCCAGTCACTTAAAAGATATAAAGAACTTGATAGGGTAAATAATTACAAAATTTTATGCTACAGAGGAGTTGAGTAGTGTAGAAACTGTGGATCTCTTTAAAATCAAAATATTAAAAGGGCATTATTTTTTTCACAAACCCAATCCTTATTTTCGCATGGTTTTTGTTGGAGTCAAATCTGCTCTTATGCAGACTGCCACCCAAGTGTTCTAAGTCTTGGTACTGAAAGCCTGAACAGCATTGTCAAACGACACATCAGGTCTTTACAGCTAAATCCAAGCAAACCCTTGTTGAGTGGACAGGCACAATGGCCCATTGGGCAATGGCGCACTTAGCTTAGTGGTTAAAGCATCACTCATGAATGTTGAGGTCATGGGTTCAAATCCCATAGTGCACAACTACATTTTGGATTCTAACAGTTTTGAAATTACCATAATGTCCCCCATGCATGTGGTTTTCCTTAAATTGAAAAAATTTTGTGAAGGTTCAAAAAAAAGAAAGAAATAAAATACTTCCATGTAGCGGGGTATCTAAAACCTCCCTATGAAAATTTGAGAGTTTTTGGTCAGTTTAAAGGCCTTCAAAATTAGAGTAAAAAATTTGAAAAAAAAAATTGTCTCAAATCTTATACATTTTTCTATTTATTTTGGAAAATCTGAAGAGGCAGAAAGTTTGAAAATATAACAGTAAATTCAAATATGGGTTTTTCAAGATTTTAGTACTTCATTCTCCTGCCAGAAAATGGGATTAAAATAAAAAATAAGAAATTATTTTCCACTTTTTTTTCCTTATATTTCCAAATCATTTTCCAAATTCTGAGCTTGAATTCTTTTAGTGGGAATCAAAAACAGCAGAAAGAAATTATTTGGGGGTTTTTAGGATCAATTATTTACCTCCAAATAGTTGATTCATCTACAGGAATAACAGAAAGTTTCTGTTTTGGGGTGTGCTTTGGAGCCATTTCTGATACTATTTGCATTCTTCTTATGGACAATAGCAGTTTATATTTTTAAATGCACCTCAAATGACACACAAATATTTTTTTTCATATTTTGTGCACCTTGTTTTGGCCCTCAAATGTCTAACCTGAAATCACCATGTTTAGACCACTTTTTGGGTCAGGTCCGCATTTTTGGGCTCTTCTATATGAATAATTCAATGTTCAATATTATTTTTAATTATTTCCTGCCTCCTCCTCACCTCTTGGGGCGATCCAATCTTCTAATCAACCATAAAATCACCTTTCAACATCCAGGCCCCACTCCACACCACACCAATCATCACAACTCAACACCAATCAACAAATCACACATCACTACTCAACACAACACAACCAATCCAATTAAACAATCCACACCCAATAAATAAAAACCCCTGAATCCAAAACTCCAATCAAAAATAAAAAAAATGACTCCTCAACAACATTTTCTAACATTCTTTTGAATCTGTTTTTTCAATCACTGAAGAATCAATCCAACATCAAAAACTAACCAAAAAATTTTTTTAACTCCAAACTCAATTCTATGCACTGTTATTTTCTCTCAAATTTTTAATCTTTTTCCTATATATAACACATCAAGCCACTTTTACTATCTGCCTCTGCTTCTTCTTCTTCTGCTCCATTATCTTCCTCTGCTTCTTCTTCTTCTGCTCCAATGTCTGCCTCTTCTGCTTCTTCTTCTGCTGCCCCAACTGATTTATATCACCCCCATGATTCCACCCCTTTGGTTCCTCCACCTTGATTGTCATATCATTCAAAGATATGACTTGTAGATGCTGTTCAAGAGTGGGAAAAGTCCCATGGATATGCCATTTACACCAAATTTTTCAAAGCTAAGGAGAAAAGATATACTTACCTATGTGAAAAATATAAGGAATAGAAACCCAATTTGGATAAAAAAACAACTTTTGACAATTAGAAAAACAACCTTTTGTTTCCAATTCTTTGCAAGATTTTACAACAGGACTGTTCTTTGAAAAATTGAAATAAGATTTCCTGATCACAATCATCCTCCATCAACTGATCCATCCACCCATCCAGTTCATAGAATGATTCAGGGGGCTCAAGAGGACATGGTCCAATCTTTAACCAAAGCTGAGGTTCATCCCCTCAAAATTCTCAATTCCTTAATGAAATCCTCTACTTATCCTATTCACACAAACCTTGGTAAAATCTATAAATAAATGTCAATAAATACCAAAGAATAACTTAAAGGAAGATCACCCATAAAAGCTTTGATAATGAAATTAAGAAATTATTCTTTTAAATATGAAATCAATAATCAAAACGGTCATATTAGGGAGTATCAGATTTAAGCAAACCTGCCATTTTCCAATGGTGGGTTTCAAACCAAATCTGTCATTTCAAACCCACCATTAAAAATCGAAAAAACCACTTATTTCACATCAGAGGTGTCAGAGTTACCTGGAAATAAGTGTTTTTTTCAAGTAAAGTATATAAAGGCTTCCATCACCTCTCCAATTCATACACCCATGGTTTTCCACCTCTGACCCCGAAAAAACTCTACCTCCAACCTCATCTGAAAAAAAATGATTCATTGCTCTTCATCTCTTCATCACTATCCTCATTGCTTAATCACTCTCATCACTTTATTGCTTTCATCAAATCCAGCTAACTCTCATTGCATCACTATCCTCATCACTTCATCACTCTCATCACTTTATCACTTTAATCACATTCTAACTCTCATTGCTTTATACCTCTTGTCACTTCATCACTCTAATATCTTCCTATCCTCTTTGCTTCATCACTCTCATCCTCTCATCACTTCATCACTCTCACCACTTAAACATTCTCATAGCCCTTCATCCCTTCATCCCTCTTACTCTTTTTAAATGGCCCCTCAGCAAACCTCCCCCAGCATATCCCCACAACAATTCAATGCACCAAAGCAAACATCCCCCAGGAACTCAAAATCCAAAAATCCTCACCTATCAGCTTCCAAAGCCTCAATTCAGCTCAAGAGAGCTGATCACATCATCCTGGTAAACTGGCTCAAAATTCTGTCCAACTACAATTATTTCTTTGGATCTGACAATGAAACATGCCTTCGCCAACCTCCATCCTCTAAGGTCAATGGTTGTCTCCTGATGGCAATTGAACTCAAGAATAAAACAAAAGGTAGGCTGGATCTGTCATCAAAACAGATGAGGGAGTGATTCAGGAATTATCCAGCCAAGTACAAAAAGGCCCACTCCATGTCAATCTCCACCGGCTTTGGTATCACCAACTCCAACAAAGCCAAGGGAATCAGCTTGGTAGTTGATAAGTTGGACTCCATTTTCCCTTTTTATATTCAAATGGATGAAATATTTGGAAAGAAGGCCAAAATCACCCCTCTTGCTTCTTTTGACGCCCAAAAATCTGATTCAGTTGATTCCAAGGACTTGGCTGGGGATGCACAGCCTAGCAATGAGGACCTTGATGAAACCGTTGCCTTTGAGTGGCCCCCATCCAATTCCAAGGAGGATATTCAAACAAAATCAGCTCCAATCACATCTACTTCCCCGTTGATTGATGAGTCAAACCCAACCTTGGACCCCTCACTTATTTTTTTTTAATTGCTCTCTTCATGGGGTTGAAGAACTGGAGAACTTGGCCAATGAGGATGATTTCATTCCTGTATCACAATTGCCATCAAGATCTGCTCAAGTAAGGAACCAAGTTATTTTTTCTTCTGTCTAGTTAATCCTGACTGATTTAAATTGTAAAAAAACAGGCTCATCCATTCCTGAATGGCTCAAAACTTACGCCAATGGGACCTCACACATCCCCTTCAAATGAGAGCAATGATGTTCCCACACAAACCTCCTCTGGAAAGGGAAAGAAAAAGGCCTCCAATTCCATCAACATCAAACCCAATAGCATTCAAAAGAGGAGAAAAAATTCAAATTTTTTGGGCTTTGAGGAGATCTTGGAGAAGCAAGATTCAAGTAAGCCTGTTGGATTCTCCTTGCTTTCAAAATCAAGCTCTCTCCTATTCCCCTCTGAAAAAAAGTGAAATTGCAAATTGAATCTGAAAAAATTCAGTTTGAAAAGGAGAAGTGGGATTTTCAACTGGCTATTGATTTTCAAAAGCAGAAAGCCACAAGTTTGGATCATCAAAAAATTGGGATTCTGAGTGGAAGTTGAAACAGGCTGAGCTAGAATTTCAAAAAGAGGAAAAGGAGAAGGATCAACAGCAAGCACAACTGGAAATGGAAAGGGAACAACTGGCAACAGAAAAAAAAGGATAAGTGGTCAATGGCTGCAGCATACATTGGTAGCAGTAGAAAAATAGATGAATTAAAGCAGATTACTCAAATGCTGGGCCTGTGAATATATTTGCTTTGATGAAAAACTTGAAAAGAAAAAAAAATCATTTTTGATTTCAACAATGCTTAAGAATACTTTTAACCCCACCAATAAAAAAATATTTTTTCTTTTAATTTATATTTTTTCCTAGAGTATATTTTCCCAGTCCCCAAGTCCCTGCAAGTGTCTTGAGTGCTTTTTTTGATTTGCATTGATATTTCCATTCTTGTATGAGTGGCACTCTCCACAGCAGGAAAAGTACAGTTCTTGTACTTATTGGCTTCCCAAACCATTTTGACTATACCTTCTTACTTGAAATCAATTCCAAAGCCCTGGTAAGGAAAATAACTTGGCCGTCTGATACTTGATATTCATCCATAGTTTCAATAAGTTGTCCATTATATTTCTTGGTTGGAACTGAAAGTAAAAAGGAATACTCAGAGATGTCACCTTTTTCATTGTGAGTTGAGTTGTAAAAAGAGTTGGATGTGAAAGTGACATGCAGAGAGCAGTCAAAGGGAGTAGGACAAGAACCAAATTAGAGTGATGAGAAGGATGGGATGCAGTTGTCCTTCATTATTTCAGGGTTTGATTCAAAGGGAAGTCTGGCCAAATTGCAAAACATTTGTCCTAAAATTTGAGAGAATTTGTCTGCCTCAAGATTGAGAAAAGAATACTCTTGAGGGGAAGATTTACTAGATGATTTCTTCAAATAGCCTCCAAATAACTCAAAGGGGTGCATCAATTTTTGCCATCCAATTTCCCACATTTTTCCACTCCAAGATCTTGAGGTAAAAACAGTTTTTAAATTTTTTTTTGAATGTTGAAGGAAAGTTGTCACAAAGTTGATGTCCTTCTTGTCTTGGTCAGGAAGTTTATCCAATGGGACAAATTCAATTATTGCAACAAGACCCTTGTGATTAGAATTATTGAGAAAAATTAATTTGCCATGGCTGAAGAAATGGAATTGCTTTATTGTCTCCTTTGCATGTTCAAGATAAGCAGGTGAGGTTTTTTGATTGTTGTTTTGGTTTAAGCAGTGATGGCAGGATACAGATCCAAAGGTTGTAGTTTCCATCCATAAAATCCAAACTTTTTGTTGATTCCCCCCTCTACAAGTTTTAAATAGATTTCAAATTCCCTCATTTGATCCCTCTTTTGCTTCAAAGTCCTCTGCTTGCCACCTCTCTTTATTTTCTTCACCTCATCTCCTTCCATAATGTTCCCTCTCAGGAAAATTCTCTGCTTGGGGTGAGGATCAAGCAGGGATTCAATTTAGAGTATAAAATTGTGAGTACAGTGGGAGAAGCAATGAAATTGAAGGGAAAGCCGTCAAAAAAGGATTACCAAAAAAAAATTTCAGTCATGTGATCACAAAAAAAAAAAAAACTGGGCGTGAGCAAATTGGGCCGGGATTATTACCAAAAAAAAAAAATCAGTCACATCATCACAAAAAAAACCAAAAAAAATTACCTGGGTGTGAAAAAATTGGGCTGGGCTTTGGGTTGGGCTTTGGGCCAGGCTATGGGGGCCAGGGAGGATGGGGCCCAGCAGCAAGGGAGGGGAGATGGCTTGGTTGGCTGGGCAGGAGGGCCTTGGGGGGTGCCTGGCAGAGACCAGGGGGGGGGCAGAGCGGCAAGTCGGCGCAAGGGAGGCAAAAGCAAACAAAGTGGGGGGCGGTGCCAGAGAAAAGGGGGTGGGGGGGGCAGGGCTAGAGCAGCAAAGGGGGGGGGGGCGGGGCCAGCAATTGAGGGGGGAGGGGCGGTCGGATTGAAGGGGGGGCTGGTGATTGAAGGGGGTGGGGCAAGGGAGCAAGCAAAGGGGGGGGGGCAAGGGAGCAGGGGGGGGGGGGGGGTATGGTGAGGGAGCAAGAAAGAGGGAGAGGAGGTCAGCAAGGATGGAGGGAAGAGGAGGATGAGGAGGAGGGGGGGGAACTTACCTGAGGAAAGAAGAAGTAAGGAGGTGGGCCGCCTAAGGTGGATGGATCAAAGGATCAGTATCTGTTGATGTGGATGGATGAGGAGGAGGGGGGAGCTTACCAGGGGTGCCAACCAAATGAGGAGGGGAGGTGGTGGGTGAGGTGGTGGAGGTGGTTGAGGAGGAGGGGAGGTGGTGGGTGAGGTGGAGGTTGTGGGTGAGGTGGAGGAGGTGGGTGAGGAGGAGCAGTGAGGTGGAGGTGGTGTGAGGTGGAGGTGGTTGGTGAGGAGGAGGAAAGAGTGGACCAACTGGTGGTTTGGTGGGGTGAGGTGGGTGGTTTGGAAGTTTTGAGTCTGTTTTGTCTAAGTCCACCCCACCAAAAGAGAAAAAAAATAACAACTCAGCCTAGGAATCTTGGGTGAACAATCAAAGCCAAAAAATATGCTGAAGGGATTTTTTACCTAATTCAAAATCAAACATTAATTATCAAAGCAAGCAAGGGTGAGAGGAAGAATCCATTCTCTCATAGAAGAAGATGAGGGAAAAGATGAGAAAGGAATGAATTGAGGCGGATCTGAAATATCATCTTCAAATATTTTGTCCCATTAATCTTTGATGTTGGCCAACAGATTGTGAAGGATTACACAAGTGACAATGAAGTTGATGAGGAACTTCATGTCTTTGGGGTTTTCAAGCTGGTTTTGAATTTCCCTTAAGCTGGCCCATCTTTCTTTCAGGACTCCTATAAATTTCTGCTGGGAAGTTTGATGGGACATGTTGAGAGAGGTGGTGATTTTGTGTGGGGTGATGAGATTATGATGGGATTTGTGTGAATATAGAGATGTCAAGCAATGGAGATGTGAAGCAATGGAGACTAGATGTGTGTGATGCAATGGAGATGGGATTGGTATGGATTTACTGAGGTGGAGGTGTGGATGGGTGTTTTGGATGTGATGGATGGTGGATGGATGATGATGCATAAATGGAGGGTTTAATGGGGGGTTTAATGCTTGAAACCCGCCATTTTGAAATACACCAGTTAGGGGGTATGTTTATTTCAGAAACCCGCCATTAAAAATGGCGGGTTTGGTAAAAAAAATGGGGGTTTCTAATGGTGGGTTTGCTAACTCTGATATGCCCTAATAGTTCCTTATTCATTTCTAACCCATATTATATAAAATTAATCAAACTCTTTAAATCAGTATTCATTTTGGACTGTACCTATAAAACCAACAAATTTTCCATGCATCTTCTTCATATTGTTGGTGTCAACAATTGTGCTAGAATTTTCTCTGTTGCTTTCTGTTTCCTCTCCCAAGAAAAAAAAAAGGAAGACTATAAATGAGCTCTAATTTAACTTCATAAAATATTAGAGCATGAAGAACTCAAATTGATTGTGAGTGAAAAGGAGAAAAACCTCATTCATTCCATTGAAACTGTATTTTGCAACTCTCATCATTTACTCTGTATTGGGAATATCTCTCAAAAAATTCAAACACACTGTAGAAAATGCTTTAAATCTTAGGAATAATGAATTATCTTCAGAAAACACTGGAATAAGCTGGTCTAATCCAAATATGAACAATCATATCAAGAAATTTTTACCAAAATCACTCTAGTCTGTATTCCTCCCACTGCTGACTAACTTTTTCAAAACTGAATTTCTCACAAAAGGAAATTTGTTTCATATGCTGAAAAAAATCAACCGAATTTTGTCAATACCAGAAAATCTAGAATATAAGGGCTCCACTATTATTTCAAAAGATTTATCACAACTTCTTCTGGTAATTTTTCAATTTAGTTAACCAAATATATCATTCCATTTAAATTTGACTCCATGAAACCAGCATTCAAAATTTACCAAAAGAATTCAAAAACTTAATTTTTCTTCCATATTAGGGCATATCAGATTTAGAAAACCTGCCATTTTTAATGGCGGGTTTCTCAAATACACATACTCCCTAACAGGTGTATTTAAAAATGGCGGTTTTCAAACATCAAACCCCCCATTTTAATCCATCCACAATCCATTGCATGCAAAACACCCATCCACACATCAACCTCAGAAAATCCATACCAATCCCATCTCCATCACATCACACACATCTGATCTCCATTGCTTCACATCTCCATTGCTTCACATCTCCATCCATTCACATCTCCATTGGTTAACGTCTCTTGCTTCACATCTCCATCTTCACAAAAATCCCATCATCATCTCATCACCCCACATAATATTTCCATCTTTCTCAAAATTTCCAATCAAACTTCCCAGCAGCACGTTCAAAATGCAAAAAAGATGACTGAAATTTTGTTACTATTTGACTCCCATTCAGAATCTGATTCAGACTCCAATTTGGAATCAACTTGGTTGGCTTTGAATGCTCTATTACAAAAGCAATAAATGGTTCCAAGAAGACAAACTCTCCACAACCCTATGTATGAAAGGAAAAAGCTTCATCTCCTCCCCAACTTAAGCTTCCAGAAACTGTTCCGAACTCTATTGCCTTCATTCATGAAACTTTTGGAGATGATTGAAGACCACCAAATCTTCCAGAACAATTCTTGGAATCCTCAACAAAATCCAGCTATCCAACTTACTGTTGCTCTTTGTAGATTGGGATCAAATGGAAATGGAGCAGCAATTCATTGATTAGAAAATATATTCTCAGTTGGTTATGGAACCATTGACTCATACACAAAAAGAGTCATGATTGCTATCCTATCTTTCTGTTTCTCAGTCCTTTCTTGGCCAACCAAAGAAGAACTTCAGGAGATATCTCAAGTAATGGATACTGAAGGCTTTCCCAGTTACATTGGTTTTGTTTATGGAACCACCATCAACTTGAGTCAAAAACCCAAGCTAGATGGCAACCACTATTTTGATTGGAAAAAGAGTCAATTGATTCATTCTTTTCCAATGAATTTGATAAAACTTTGGATTGCACACTGACCAAATACGTTTCATCTCTCTGTTTAGATACTCTGTGGCCCTACAAATTGTTTGCAACAACAACAAGAAGCTCATATCCCTCCACTCTGGCCTTCTTTGTTCTTGTCATGATTCATATGTTTTCAATTGCATGGGGATTTCCCAAAAACCAGAGAACTACTTTGACCAAGATCAATAACTTCTGGCTTATTTGGCTTATGCTAGTGGGAAATATGTAGTTCCAGCATACCAGAATGTTTCAAATGTTTTGTCCAATGATCAAGGAAAAAACAATTTCAACTATCATCTTGCCCAATCACAAGTTTGGATTGAGCATACCATAGGAATCCTGAAAGGAAGATGGGCCAGCTTATGGGAGATGCAAAACCAGCTTCAAAATTTGAAGGACATGCAGATCCTCATCAACTGGATTATGACTTGTGTAATCATTCACAACCTTCTTGCCAACATCAAGGATGAATGGGACAAAATATTTAAAGAAGATATTCCTGATCCTCCTCTAGTCATCCCCGTCTCATCTTCTACCTCATCTTTGGCCATGAGAGAGCGGATTCTGTGAGAATTTTAGCTGAAAACCAGGACCACTGGTGTTTTTATTTCATTCATCAGACAAAAATGAGTATGAGATCAGGCACAAGAAGAAAGGAAATGAATGGAAGGTGGCAGATGAGGATTTAAAAAACATAGGCATTGAAGGCTTGAGACTTAGGAATCTTGTTGAGTCATGGCAGAGCATTGAAAAGGACACATGGAGGCTGAGGAGATATTGAGGGCTGATAGGATGAGGAAGGTGAAGACCAAGTTCATTGAGCTTGAGGGAAGATGGGATGCTAGTCTATTTCTGATTGATTGGACTTTTCAGAATGAGTTGACTTGATATCAAACCAACTAATCATACTGGAAATGTTCAGGTTGTCATTGGGCCATTGGCGTGTTACTGGAGGATTGAGAAGGTGAAGGGTGTGTGGATTGGCAAAAAGTGGGTAATGGAGGAGAAAGGGAGCACTGAGAATCTTGTTGGTTCCTCCTTCAAAGAGGGAAGATGACATGGCCATAGCAAGGTGTGGGCAAAGTGGTGCTCTACGCGCGGAGTATTCACAGTGGTAGCACCCTTGTTCTTCTTGAACCCCCCCTTGGTTGGAGATCAGGTCAAGTTGTGACGTGCTAGACAAGGTTTTCTAGTGAGGGTTTTGCTGATGCCTTGGTGAGTGCGTTTGCCACCATCAGGTCCAATTTTTATTAGTTGTAGCTTGATTAACCCCTTTTTGAGATCCTCCCTGATGCCTTTAGTTTTCAAGTTGATGAATTTGGTCTTTGAGTTCCTGCCAAATTTGATCACCTTATCTTCCAATCCTTTTTTTATTGATGAGGTGAATGTTGGGTGGTACGTGGCCGGGGTCTATTCTCCAGATCTTGCTTATTAGATTCTTGATCCAGCAACACTTGAGTTGTCCATTTTTTAAGGCATTGTACTCCGCTTTTGTGGACAAATACATGATGTTTCTTTGTTTTTGACTGGTCCAGAATAGGGGGGCACCGTATAGGGAACATAGGATGCCTGATTGGGATTTCTGGGTGGAAGGATCATTGCCCCAGGTGGCCTTTCTGTAGCAGATGAGGTTGGGACAGTTTTTATTTTTAGATATTCTCAGTTTTAACTGCTTTGTTGCATTTAGGTATCTCCACGTTTGTACAACTTTGTTCCAATGATGGATCCCAGGTTTTTCTGAGTGACAAGCAAGGCTTGAAAAAGCAAATGAGATTTTGGGTCTGGCTAGTCCGGAAATGAAGTTGAGTCTCCCAAAGTGGGATTGGTAGTTGATTTCTAAGGCTAACAATGAGGCGTGTTCCAATTTGGATTCTGGGAGAAGATGTAAACCTTGGGTGCAAGGAGTTGATATGGGCTTTCTGTTGGTCATTTTGAGTTCTTCCAGACCTTGTGCAATATTTAGAGGCAATGAAAGAGAGATCAAATCTTGATTGCAATCTACCTTCATGCCCAGGATGGCATTTGGTTTGTGGCTGGTTGCATTTGGCAATTTCTTCAGGAATTGCATTTGAAAATCTTTTGTGTTGCCAACTACTAGTAGGTTGTCCACATGGAAGAATAGGGATGATTTCAAGCTGGTGTGGTTGTAGAGAAAGCATCAGCTTCTGAAGGTCTGTATCCCAGGGATTTGATCCACTCTCTGAGAGTTTTGTACCAGTTTCTGGGCGCCTGCTTGAGACTATACAACAATTTTTTTAGTTTCAGGATGGGGTATTTTCTGGTGCTTCCTTTGTGTCTCCAAATATACACTTCCTCTTCTATTTAAGCATGCAAGAAGGCATCCTTGACATCAAATTGGAGCATTGGAAGATTCTTGTAAAGAGAAAATAAGAGGAGGGCTCAAAGGGAGGTGGGCTTGCCAGTTGGTGCGTAGGTCTAAAAGTAGTCTATGCCAAATTTCTGATTAAATCCTTTCACACAAAGTTGTGTCTTGCAGGTTGGCCTTTTGCCGTGAGCATTCTCTTTGAGTTTGAATACATGGACAGTGTCAAGTACATTGGTTGGTATTTGTCCAAAGTAATCTTCCCAGACTTGTAGATCTTTGCATGTGTTGTGCTCTTTCTTCACAGACTTGGACCATGTTGGAAAACTGAGGGCTTCCTCTATGTTCCTGGGTACAGATGTTGCAACAAATCCGTATTGTTTGGGTTTTTGGAGAGTGTTTCTGTCTCTGAGTACTTGATTGACAATGGGATTGGTCAGTGCTTGATTGATTTCTTCTTTGTCATTATCCTCATTGGATGACTCTGAGGTGATTGATATTTCATCTGTTTTTATGGGAGCATTGGTTTGATTTGATTCTGGTTCACAATCAGATTCACCCATGTTTGATTTGAGGGTTTGATCCTCTGGAGTAGGATTCAAGTGGGGTAATTCCTTCAAGGAGTTGAGTTCTTCAAGGTTTTGATTCACAGTAATGCCTTCATTTTTGCAGATTCTCACATGTTTGGACTGAATGATTGCTCTGGAGTTGTTTTTGATCTTGTAGGATAACAGTTGGGGTATGGACCCAATGATCCTTCCTGGGATCCCCTTTTTTTCAAATTTGTGGAGGGTGTGTTTTTCTTTCAGGTTCAAGTAGACTACAGGAGTTACCAGCGGTTGAAGATACGTGTTAGGCAGGCTGGATCCATGCATCATTTCCCAAGGGGACAGCTCATTGTTGTTCCTAGGGATTTGATTGAGTGCCTCAGAGCATCCTTTTATAGTTTCATGCCATAAGTTCAGAGGTAACTTGGAGGTTGAGTGAGTTGCTTGCACAGATTCCGCTATGGTTCTGTTTGCTCTTTCAGCACATCTGTTATGTTCAGGATGGTAGGGCTCAGAGCAAATCCTTCTAATGCAATTTTCCTCAAGGAAGTAGGTTAAGGCCTGATTGGTGAACTCTCCTCCTCCGTCACAACAAAATTCATTTGGATAGTAGCCTTGCTTGTGATTTTTGTTGTTGATGATGAACTTGATCACTTTGGCGGCGTCACTCTTGGCGCGTAAGGGAAATACAGCAATTTAGGAGGAATAGTTGTTGACCAAGGTGAGAGAGAACCAATGATTGCCCTTGGACATGGGAGAGATTGGTCCCATGAGGTCCACATGGATTCGCTGGAACACCTTGGAGGCAGTGGTGGCTTGTTGGGTGAAGGAGGATTTGGTGATTTTGCTGAGACCACATCCAAAGCAAGAGAATTTCTCTTTTATTTTGATGTTGATTGATTCCCCCAGATAATTTTTGATTTGTCCCAAGCTGGCATGACCTAATTTGTGATGCAGAGTTTCTACCTTGTCTAGGTTCATCAGATACATTGTCTCATTTTTGGGAGTGTCTAGAACCAATAGGTTATTTAGGATCAAACCTTGTAATAGCAATTTCTGATATCTTTTTACTGTGAATTGGGGAGGTTGTGAGGCGCTGTCTATGGAGATTTGAAATTTGTCTAGAAGGAATCTCCAAAGGAGAGAAGGTTCAGAGTGGCTTCAGGCATGTAGTAGGCGTTGACCCGTTTGAGGTTAATCTTTCCAAATCTGATGAGTGCTGTTCCTCTGCCCATTATCCTAAGTCCTGCACCGGTTTTTCCAGTTTTTATGAGTTCTCAACCATCAAGTGTCTCTAGTTGAGTGGAGTGTCTCTTTGAGTTAAGGAGATGAACCAAGCACCCCAAGTCAAGGATGAAGGAGGATCTTGTCAGAGTGTTGAATGTGTTGATTCCGCAGAAGAAGGAGAAGAAGTTAGCAAATTTTTCATCTTTCTTCTCAGTTTTTTTTCCTTTTGGGTTTTTGGTCTGAGATGTGGGAATTCTTCCCAGCACTGTTTGCGTTTGTGGGTTTTCACTCTTTCATTGTGCACTCTGTTGGTACAATGGGGGTAAGAGATGTTGACTAAGCTAAGTTTTCTCTTTGATTCTTCTTTGGTGGCTTGGACTTTGTTCTTGTGTTGGATAAGATGGTTTAGGACGTAGTCAATAGTGATGGTTTGGCTCCAGTGAATTATTTGGGATTGCATCAATTTTAGAAAAATAGGAAACTTGAGCAAGACTAGGTAGGCTAAGATGTCAGAGGGCAACTCTATTCCTACTTCTGAGAGTTTGTTCATATGAATTTGGATGGAGGTTACAAATTTTTCAATCTGTTGTTTGTTGAACAAGAGGTACAGAAAGTTATTGAATACTCAAGCTCAATTAGCAGGTTGGGATGATGTGAAGTGTTTTTTGGCCGCAATCCAGATGCCACAAGTGCTGTTTTTGTTTTCAGATGTGATGATTTTGGAGTGTGTGGCTTCCTCTATTCTTGAGAGTAGGTATGCCGTGATTTCTTGGTTGAGGTCCTCATCTAGTTCTATTGTTTTGTCCTCAAGGTTCATGACAGATAGGATCTTGTGCAATTGGAAAAAGTTTTGGAATTTGGATTGCCAGATTGAATAGTTATCTTCATTGAGGAGAGGGATTGATTTGTAGATTCCTTTGAGAGCTAGAGCCTTGGACAATTTTCCTGCTGGTCCTGGTGTTGGTAAAGCCATCTTGTTGTATTAGCTGGTGGGGTTTTGGCTTTTAACCGTGTGAGAATTTGAGCTGAAAACCAGGACCACTGGTGTTGTTATTTCATTCATCAGACAACAATGAGTATGAGATCAAGCACAAGAAGAAAGAAAATGAATGGAAGGTGGAAGATGAGGATGTAACCAATGTAGGCGTTGAAGGATTGAGACTTAGGAATCTTGTTGAGTCATGGCAGAGTGTTGAAAAGGACACATGGAGGCCAAGCAGATATTGAGGGCTGATAGGATGAGGAAGGTGAAGACCAAGTTCATTGAGCTTGAGGGAAGATGGGATGCTAGTCTATGTCTGATTGATTGGACTTGTCAGCATGAGTTGACTTGATATCAAACCAACTAATCATACAAGAGATGTTCAGGTTGTCATTGGGAAATTGGTGTGTTACTGGAGGATTGAGAAGGTGAAGGGTGTGTGGATTGGAAAAAAGTGGGCAACAGAGGAGAAAGGGAGCACTGAGCATCTTGTTGGTTCCTCCTTTGAGGAGGGCAGATGAAATGGCCATAGCAAGGTGCGGGCCAAGTGGTGCTCTACACGCGGAGTATTCACAGTGGTAGCACCCTTGTTCTTCTTACAGATTCTACCCCTCACACTTTCTCACTTTGATGTGTATCATTTGGTTTTTAAATAGGTGAAATATTTTTTTTTGGTTTTAGTTGTTCAAACAAGCATCCAAGGCTGACTTGGAATTTTTTTTTTTTTTTGGTACACTTAGACAAAAAAAGAACCCAAAATTCAAACCACTCACCTCACCCCACAAAACCACTGGTCCACTCTCCTCCTCACCCACCACTTGTCCACTCTCCACCTCACCCTCCACCTCCACCGCACCAATCACCTCCACCTCACCCTCCAACTCCACCTCACCCATTGCCTCCACCTCCACCTTATCCATTGCCTCCACCTCCACCTCCACCTCCACCTCACCCACCACTCCCCCCCCCCCTGGTAAGCTCCCACCCCTCCTCCTCATACTCCCCATCATCAGATGCTGATCAAACTCTTCACCCACCTTTAGGTCCCCCCCACCTCCTTGCATCTTTCCTCAGGAAAGCTCCCCCTCCTCCTGCTCATGACCCTTTCCCCACCCCCCTCACCCTTACTCCCCACTAATGCCTCCCCCTCTCCTCCCCCTTCTTGCCCCCCCCCCACCACCCTTTCTTTGGTTGGCCCCCCCTTGCTTGCTTGGCTGCCCGCCCCCCCTTGCTTGCTTGGCGGCCCACCCCCCCCTTGCTTGCTTGGCAGTCCCCCCCTGCTTGCTTGGCTGACCACCCCCCCTCCCCTCCTTTGGCCAACCAAAGCCCCCCCCTTCCCTCCTTTGGCCAACAAAAGCCCCCCCTTCCCCCCTTTGGCTTCCCAAAACCTCCCCCTCCCCTCCTTTTGCCAACCAACGCCCCCCCTCCCCTCCTTTGGCCAAACATCCCTTGCTCAGCGGCCTGCCCCCTCCCCTCCTTTTGCCAACCAACCAAATCCCCCCCTTCCCTCCTTTGGCCAACCAACGCTGTGGAAACCAAAGGTGAGCTACACCCCTTAAGTTGTCCTCAAGTCCGGACGTTATTGATTGAAGCGTCTGTAAGGAGATTGGATGCAGCCAGTCAAGAGAGAGAGAGAGAGAGAGAGAGAGATAGAGAGTGATAGAGTGATAATAAGATGAATTCCTTCCTTTCCAATCCAATCCAACACACGTATTAAAGTGATAATCCCTCCCCCTTACAACCTGGAGTTGAGAGTGAAGTATTTAAGTCCTCCCCCTCAACCCTAACCTAAGTACAACCGCAAGTAAGCAAGAATGATGGAATACAACCCCTAAGCCACAGAACCCTAGCCCAGCCCTATCCCTCCGTCCCCCATCCCATAACCCATGCTCCACCTCCCCCTGCCCCATGCCCCATCCGTGTTGCCCGCTGGTTTGTCCTTCTCATGATGCGTCCGCCCAACAACCTGTTCCAGGTATCCAGGGTGTACCTGCGTGATCCAATCCGCGATCTGCTTGATCCGCGCAAGCCATCCAATCTGCTTGAGCCTTCCGATCCGCGCAATCCATCCGATCTGCGCAAGCCTTCCAATCCGCGCAAGCTTTCCAATCTGCACAATCCGTGGGTCCGTGATCCGCGCAATCCGTCCTTCTCCCGTCTCCAGGTGCTGAGCCCAACCCGACGCCTGCTGAGCCTACCTGACTGCTGCTGAGCCCGCAGCGCGGCTAGCTGCGGCAAGGACCTACCCATTGCTGAGCGTGCCGCCACTGCTGAGCCCGCTGCTATTGCTGAGCGCGCCGCCTGCAGCCCTTCCCCGACTCGCGTCTATAAAAGAGCACCAAAACGCCTCCCCCTCCCCTCCTTTTTCCAACCAATGCCCGCCCTCCCCTCCTTTGGCCAACCAATGCCCCCCTCCCCTCCTTTGGCCAACCAATGCCCCCCCTCCCCTCCTTTGGCTGACCCGCCTCCCTCCATTGGCCAACCCGCTGGCCAAACAACAACCTGCCCCGCCTCCCTCCATTGGCCACCCGCCGGCCAAATGACAACACCCCTCTCCTCCTTTGGTGGACCATCCCCCCCCCTCCATTGGCTGACCAACCCAAAGCTCCCCCTCCTTAGCCAGGTGACCAACCAACTGAACCCCCCTCCTTGGCTGCCCAACCGACTGACCCAGGGCCCCACCCCCCCTCTTTGACCAGCCAACTGACCCCCACCCTGGCTTGCTGATTCCCCAAGGTGATCCCCGTGACCCCCTCCTCCTTCTCCTCCTTCCGCTCTTTGATTGATCAATGACTCTGACTGACCTTTTTTTTTTTTTTGGGGGGGGGGCTATCATCATTGGCGGACCAGTATTTATTTTTCTACTTTTGTTCATCTTCCACAATGATTGAAACACGGCTGATGATTTTTTTTTTTGGGATTCTCCACAATGCAACACCTGTTTTGACCCCCATTTCTTTCCATGCCTGCCCTTTTTCTGCATGAAACATGCTTCTCCTGCAATGCTCCCAATTTTATAAAACAAATCAAATACCTTCTTGATCCTCACCCCAAGCAAAGCAGTTTCATGGGAGGGAACAAGATGGAAGGAGATGCGTTGAAAAACATGAAGAGAGGTGGAAACTAGAGGGATGACCATTGCTTCTCCCGCCATGCTCCAAATGTTATACAACCAATTGAATACTGTCATGATCCTCACCCCAAGAAAATCAGTTGCATGGGAGGGAAAAATATTGAAGAAGATGTGTTGAAAAAAATCAAGAGAGGTGGAAAGCAGAGGGCTCTTTGGCAAAAGAGGGCCCAAATGAGAGAATCCAAAATATCTTTGGAAGTGGCTGAAGAAGGGTTTTTGGATAAAATTCTATGGTCTAGACAAAAACTGCAACCTTTGGATTTGTACCCTGCTCTTGCTTCCAAAAAGAAAAAGAACAAACAAAAGCCCACCCCTGAAGAGTTTGAACAGGCCAAACAGAAGATTGAAAAGTTCCATTTCTTCACTGGTGGAAAAGTTGCCGTCCTTGAAAGAACCAATTGTCAAGACTCTCTTGTGGCCATAATCAAATTTCTCCCTTTGAATAAACTCTTAGAGGAAGAGAAGAAGGACATCAACTTTGTGACAACTTTCCTTAACCATTTGAAAAAAATTTTCAACACTGTTGGCCCCTCAAGATCTTGGGGTGGGAAGATGTGGGCTATTGGATAAAGAAAATCAATGCACCCTTCTGAACGTTTTGGCCAATATTCAAAGAAAAAAGCTATTCAAACTTCCCCTCAAGAGTATGCTTTCCTCAACCTTAGGTTGGACAAAGTCTCTCAAATCCTAGGCCAAATGTTTTGAAACTTAGCCAAACTTGCATTTGATTCCAACCAGGAAATAATTATGGACCACCACATTCCCTCCTTCTCTTCTTTGGAATTTGGATCCCACCTCACCGCCTTTGACTGTTAACAACATATCAATTTCACCTTTGATGGCTTCTACAACTGTCCTCATATTGACAAAGGCAACCTCTAAGACTATTTGTTTTTACTTGTGGTTCCAACAAAAAAATAAAATGGAAAAATGATTGACAACAAGGATGAATATCAAGTATCTGATGGGCAATTTGTTTTTCCTGACTTAGGTTTTGGTATTTATTTCAAAGAAAAAGGTATTGCAAAAATGGTTTGGGCGGCAAATAAGTACAAACACTGTACTTTTCCTTCTGTGTACACTGCCACCCATACAAGGATGGCTATGTCCATGCAAATCAACCAAACCACCAGGAACACCTGCAGGGACTTAAAAAGTGGGTCAATATACTCTAGAAAAAAAATGTAAATAAAAATAAAAAATATTTGTTTATTGGTGGAGTTTCAAATAGTCTCAAAAATTGTAGTAATCAAAAATAAATTTTTATTTTTTTATTTTTATAATTTTTAAAGTAAATATATTTACAAGCCAAGCAAAATATTTTTTTATTTTTGAAATTTTTAAATTAAATATATTTACAAGCCAAGCAAAATATTTTTTTTATTTTAAAAATTTTTAAAGTAGATATATTTACAAGCCCAGAAATTGAGTGATTTACTTGATTTGATCAACAGTTCTACTGCTACCAATACATGCCATGGCTATGGATAACCTATCTTTTTTTTCTGTGGCTAGCCTTTCCCTCTCCTTTTGGATTCAGAATTCCTCCTGATCCTTCTCCTTTTCCTCTTTTTGAAACTCCAGCTCAGCCTGTTTAATTTGCCACTCAGCATCCAAATTTTGTTGATGAGCCAAAATCTCAGCTTTTTTCTTTTGAAAATCCATAGCCAGTTGACAATCCCACTTCTCCTTTTTAAACTGAATTCTTTCAGATTCAATTTGCAATTTCACTGTTTTTCAGAGGGGAATAACAATGAGCTGGATTTTGAAAGCAAGGAGAATCCAACATTCTTACTTGAATCTTGCTTCTCCATGATATAATCAAAGCCCGAAAAGCTTGAAGTATTTCTCCTCTTTTGATGGCTATTTGGGTTGATGTTGATGGAATTTAAGGCCTTTTGCTTTCCCTATGCAGAGGAGGTTTGTGTTGAAATGGTGTTGCTCTCATTTGAAGGGGATGTGGGAGGCCCCATTTTCTTGAGTTTTTGGCCAATCAGGAACAGATGGGCCTGTTTTTTTAAAATATAAATCTTTAAGGATTAACCAGACAGAAGAGAAAAGAACTTGGGTGCCTACTTGAGCAGATGTTGATGGTAGTGGCGATACAGGAATAACATCCTCCTTGTTGGCCAAGTTCTCCAGTTCTTCCACCACAGGAAGAGAGCAATCAAAAGAAGGAAGTGAGAGGTCCAAGGTCCTGTTTTACTCATCAATCAATGCTGAATTAGATGTGATTGGAGCTGACTGTGTTGGAATATCCTCCTTGGCATTGGATTGGGGACACTCCAAGGCAAAGGTATCATAAGGGTCCTCATTGCTAGGCTGAGCATCCACAGCTAAGTCCTTGGCATCAACCAAATCAGATTGTTGTGCATCAAAAGAAGCAAGAGGGGTGATTTTGGCCTTCTTTCCAAAGGTTTCATCCATTTGAATATAGAAAGGACAAATGGAGTCCAACTTATCAACCACTGAGTTGATTCCTTTGGCTTTGTCAGAGTCAATGATACCAAAGCCAGTGGAGATTGACATGGAGTGGGCCTTTTTGTACTTGGCTTGATAATTCTTGAATCTCTCCCCATCTGCTTGGATGAAAGATCCAGCCTACTTTTTGTTTTATTCTTGAGTTCATTGGCCATCAGGAGATAACCATTGACCTTGGAGGATGGAGGTTGGCCAAAACGTGTTTCATTGTCAGATCCAAAGAAAGCATTGTAGTGGGAGGGAATTTTGAGCCAGTTTACCAGCATGATGTGATCAGCTCTCTTGAGCTGAATTGAGCCTTTGGAAGATGGTGGGGGAGGATTGTTTGATTTTGAGTTCCTGGGGGATGTTTTCTTTTTTCCATTGGTTTGTTAAGTGGACTTGCAGGGGGAGGATTGTGAAGGGGCCATTTAAAAAGAGTAAGAGGGATGAAGGGATTAAGAAATAAAGTGATGAAGCAATGAAGTGATGAAGGGATGTCATGAAAGCAGGGATGAGGCATGAAGCAATAAATTGATGAAGGGATGTGATTAAAGTGGGGATGAGGGATGAAGCAATAAAGTGATGAAGGGATGTGATGAAAGCAGGGATGAGGGATGAAGCAATAAAGTGATGAAGGGATGTGATGAAAGGGGGGATGAGGGATGAAGAAATAAAGTGATGAAGCAATGAAGTAATAAAGGGATGTGATCAAAGCGGGGATGAGGGATGAAGCAATAAAGTGATGAAGCAAAGAAGTGATAAAGGGATGTGATGAAAGCAAAAATGAAGCAATGAAGCAATGAGAGGATGGATGTGATGAAATCAATAAAGTGATGAGAGTGATGAAGCAAGGTGAGAGTGATAAAGTGATGAGGGGATGAGAGTGATAAAGTGATGAGAGCAATGAAAATCAATTTTTTTGGATGAGGTTGGAGGTAGAATTTTTCCAATGAGTCCAGAGGTTGAAACCAGGGGTGATGATGTGGAATGAAATGGTTGAACTGGTGAAAGCCTTTATATACTTTATTTGAAAAAAACAATTTATTTCCAGGTAACTCTGACACGTCTGATCTGAAATAAGTGGTTTTTTTATTTTTAATGGCGGGTTTGAAATGGAAGATTTGGGTTGAAACCCGCCATCAAAAAATGGTGGGTTTGCTTAACTCTGATACGCCCTATTATGAGGATTCCCATCCCCAGCAGCATGTCAAATCTCCTATTTCAGTATGTTTTTTTTTTGAAGAAAAAAAATTCCACATTGCTTTCTGGTTCTTTTGTGTTTCATTTTGGAATTATTGATAGCTTTCTGAGAATTAATTATATTAAAAATCTCAATCATCCAATAAATCATCTTTCCCTTCAACCAATTTAATCTGGTGTCCAAGCGAAAAATTTGAAGCATACCTTAAATTAAGCCCAGGAGAAAAACATTTTTAACTTTGAGAACTTTTGAAACTGTTGAAAGAGAAGCATCAACTGACTCCCATTCAAGAACCCCTATCAAATTAAGAAAGGAACTTTTTTGGAAGACCCAAAGGAGCCCTCAATAAATGCAAAATTTTTTCTCAGAATTAATCTAAGAAGGATCCATCTGGGTTTTAATATGTTGAAGGATCTAAGAGCACAGGAAGACCAAGGAAGCACCAAGTGGGTAAAGAAATGGTTAGTTTTTTCTTTTTCTTGTTTTTTATCCTTTTCTTTTGGATGGATTTTAACAAAATTTGGTTTGAAATTGGTTTCATCTAATTCCAGACTCTAAAGAAAAGTAAAGGAAAGGAAGCCCAAGAAATGGCAAAGGTAGAAAAGAAACAGTATTCAGAGGAAGAAATTTTGTTTTCAAGCTTTTTTTCAATTTCTTCTTTTTTTTGTAACCAGGCTGAAATTTCATTCTGATCAGGATAGATCTATATAATAATAGTAATGAAGTGGAAAAGAGCTTCCAAAGATAGAAGAATTAGATATAATAAAGAAGTTAGTAATTTCTTTTGTTTTGGGGGGGATCAGTCTAATTTTTCTAGTTTTCAGTAATTTTCATAATTTCCTTTGTCAATTGGAGGTCAGGAAACATCATCAATAAGCGGTTTGTTTCAAATAATTTGAGTCCTGGGACTTTGAAGAGGATCAAGTGAAGAAAAAAAAAGAAGATTTAGATGTAGATGTAGATGTTTATAGGCATCCAGGGAATCCAACCTTTGCTCCATCATCAACACCTTCTGAAACTGAAAAGGTGAATATTATTCTGAAATAATCTAGCTTTATGTTTCATTCATTTATGTTTCCTTTTTTTTGGTGATAAAATTCAAGGTCACAATTATCCCTACAAATATTTGAATTTTTTCCAAGGCATCCATAAAAAAAAGTTTAACATTCTCAAGATGCAATGGGTGATTGGAACTTTGGATTGAAATCAGTAGCAGTTAAACTGGCAGTAAATCTGAAGATTGGAGTTCCATAAATCAGGAAATGGAATAAAAATCTCTCCTCAATGATGATAATTTAATGTATCAAGTCTGCATTGAATATTTTGACAAAGAAAGAAGAAATCTCAACAAGTCTTCTGGGCCTTCCCTTCAAAGTTACTGTATGAAATTCCCTTGCAATAGTTTCCTGCTTGCAGATGAATAAAAAAGGCCAGTGGTAATTTTATCTAAGATGATGACATCCACTTATTTGCCCCTAAACTTCCCTCCAACTGCCAATTCTCCAAAATCCCCAAAATGTTTGGTTATTTTGGAAGATTTTTAGCACCAAGTTCCTTTACACTACCATTCTGAACTTTGGCCAGCTCCCAAATTAGATTGTCTTTGGAAGGCTTTTGCTTGCAAGGAATCACAAAAATTGCAGGATTTAATTAATAATAACTTAGAGCTCAGTTTGGAAATTTTGTTTCCTCCTAAAAGGCATGCAAATCCAAGAAGGAAATTAATAGTGATTGATACGGGTTAAATGATTATTTTGTTTTTTGCCTGAATTTTTTAAAAAGCATTTCTACCAATTATTTATGCAGTGATTTACAAAAAAATTTTTGTGTTTTTAATCATAAATTTTTTGGGAAAAAAAAACCTCAAAAAAATCCACATGGTTTCATTGTCCACTTTTCAATGCCCACTAAAATACTGAAATCTCAAAATTTTTAAAATGGTTTGGAAAGATAAATGAAAAAAAGTTGAAAAGAATGTCTTATTTTTTATGTTAATCCCATTTTCTGGTGGGAAGGTTAAGTACTAAGAGTGTTGAAAAATCATATTTGAATTTCCTGCTATATTTGAAAACTTTATTCCCCTTCAAATTTTTCAAAGTAATTAGAAAACAATTATTAAAAAAACTGAAAATATTTGAGATGTAACAGTTTTTTTTTTCAATTTCTTGGTTCTAATTTTGAAGACCTTTAAATTGACCAAAATCCCTCAAATTTGTTTTGAGAGGTTTTATATGCCCCTCTCAGTGGAAGTTTTTTCTCTTTCAACTTCAAAAAATTGCACAAATATAAGTAAAACTACACAGATGGGGGACATTGTGGGAACATCAAAACTGTGCAAAAATAAGGATTGAGGGTGTGAAAAAAGCCCTATTTTTATTCATTTCAAATTTTCTTTATTTTTAAGTTACTTTTGAGTTTATTTTTTGATTTTGTTTCTGATTTTGTTTCTGATTTTATCTCTGATTTTATTTCTGATTTTATTTTTGATTTTATTTTTGATCTTATTTTTGATTTAATTACAATTTAATTTTAATTTTAATTTTAATTTTTATTTTTTTAAATTTTTTTGTGGGGCAATAATTTTTTCATGGGTGAAAACCTTTAAATCTTGGATTTTTACCCCTGTGCTGTGTAACTCCCATGCAGACAAATACTTTATTATACAGAGGTCTCAAGAATTTATTTTTCTAAATTTCAAGGCGGCAGCCGTCTAGCTGGGTGTCTCAAACCCTCAAAAAAAAATATTTTGTAATTTTGGAAGCATTGGAACCACTAAAAAAATCATTGAAAAAAATCAAATGTTTCAAAAAAAAAAATTCTCAATCCATTTTTGGATTCTTTTTCTTTGCCTTTTGAATTTTTTTTTTGGTGATTCAAGCTCAATTTTGGATCATTTTAATTGCCTTTTTAATTACTTTTTTTGGTGATTCAATCTCTCTTAAAGTTTTTAAAAAAATAATACTTTTTCTTTACTTTTTTGGATTTAATCTTACACCTTAAAAAAATCATTCAAAACATCAAAAAAAAGAATTTTCATTGCACTGTTGGATCCTTCCCTTTGCTTTTTTTTTTGATTTTTTTTTGATTTTTTTTTTGATTTTTCTTTTGATTTTTTTTTGATTTTTTGATTTTTTGATTTTTTTGTTTATTTTAGATCTTAGAAATTTTAATAAAAAATCAAACAGCTTTTCAATATTTCTTTGGGATTTTTCGGATTTATTCTTGATCTACAACAATTGAATCAAATGTAAAAGTTTATAAAGTCATCCAAAAATGAAACTAAAAATAATTCACACTGCTTATCAAAATTTATAGCCCACTAAATATCTATCACAGTGAAAAAAATTGGAAAAACAAGTGGTAGTCTGTCTTTACTTCATTTTATTTCATTTTATTATCATTTTTCCTGAAAAAATTAATTATGATTTGGAATATTTGAAGCTGAATATTTAAATTAAGATTTTGAAGCTTTCCAAAAACCGTTTTTGATAATTTTTGAGGCACTGTGGTTTCTCAAAAACCAAACCAAAAAAAGCATTGAAATAAACCGCTTTTGGCTTGTGGCCCCCTTTTATGAGCCCTATGGCATGCATAAATTAAATATGAATTTTAATTTTTTCCTGGGATATCTATCCAACTTGGAGCTTGGCCGCTCCAATCATTCTAGAAACCATTATTTTCACCCATTCCACCCACCCATCACCCCCCACCACACCCACCCCCCCTACCACACCACACTAAACCTCACTTTGAAAGAATTTTTTGTTTTAAAAACCAGGGCCAAAATATTCTTCATTAAAAGGAAAGATCAGGAAAGGAAACATTGAAAACAAAGAAATGTGTGAAAATAATGAAAACAGCCAACAAAAGACTACTGCTGTTAGAGAGAGAAGATCAAGGACCAGGCAAGGTAAGAGGAAAGGAGCAGTGGTATATTTGAGGAGCCTTTCATTAGAATAGCCAGTGAAAATGGCAACAGAGAAGAGAGAATGGAGGAGCGCCTTGAACAGACTGGTGAAATGGAGTTAGTCAGAATCACTACCAATAGAGTCAAATCTGACTCTTGCTTTATTTGAGCTGGCTGATTTTTTCTGATTATTTTCCACTTGATAAAAAGCAAGATATTTCAATGGGATGGGTAATGAGCTGATTATTTGAAGCAAAGAGTCCAAAAAGTGACAAATCAATTATCTGACCAGATCCCTATTTGCTCATTGAATAGGTCATGAGTAGAAAGAGCCCCACCCCCTCTAGATTTGAAGTATTTTCACTCTAGAGAGTGTGCATGCATTAAAATATAAAACAACAAAAAAAGGAAGGAATTAGAGACAAAAAAGGAATAGAAAAACAGTTGGATTCAACACAAACCACACCACACAGCGGCAATCTAATCTAATCCACACCACACCACACCACACCACAACCTTCCACACCACAACACACCCTTCAACACCGCACCACACCCTTCCACAACACACCACATCCTTCCACACCAAACAACATCCTTCCTCACCACATCACCCAATCCACTTATCACCACACCAATCCACTTATCACCACACCAACCCACTCATCACCAAACCAACAGACACCCCACTCATCATCCATCACCAAACCTCAATAAAAGGAACTGAAAACTCCAAAAACACTTAATAAATCATCCTCAATTCAAATATTCAATCAAAAATTCAAAAATTAATCCCATCAAAAAGGGTTTTGGAACAATTTAAATTTTTCACCTCAAATCTTCAACTAATGAGTACTTCCAAAAAGCTCTCTTCCATCTTATATAAATTCTCTGAATAATTTTTTTCACTAACTTTCTTCTAAATCTCTTTCTGAAGTATCAAATCCTATCTTCACTTCATTTTCAAAAAGAAAACCTCTTTTCAAAATGGCTTAAGGAAACATCAACCCAATTTTCAGAACTGTTTCACCAGGCCCATTCTCTATTATATCATCTAATCAAACTAGTAATTCAAATCCTCTTTCTCTTTCCTCATCTACTCAAACTCCTCATCCAATCATTCTGTACCGTCCTCCTGAACTATTTCATAATAAAAAGGAGAAGCTACATGATTCCTTCCAATCATGGGCAAAGTCCCATTGATATGCCATATTCAACAGGGTATCCAATTGCAAGAAACATAACTAAACATGTCAATTTTGCAAATATTGGGAATATTAAAACAGAAAAGATAACAAGAGGTTGGAAAAATCAAGAAAGACCAATTTTAAATTCAGATTATCTGGCAATTTTTTCAAAGGATTGGTTCTCTGGCCATTTAAGGTTCTTTTTACATACCACAACCAGTAAAATTCAAATGATCCTTCAACTAATGTAATTTACAGAAGAATTTAAGGGAAGCAAAAGGAGAATTTTGAAAATTTAAACAAAGCTGGAGTTCCCTCCTTAAAAATATTAGATTCTCTTATAAAAAACTCCTCATCTTCTTTCTATGAAAATTTCAATACTATTTGAAATAAAAGATTAAAAAAGTAAAAAGAATCACTTGATGTCAAATATCCAATTTAAGCCCTCATACCAGAACTCTGTGATTGTTCTTTTTCTACAAATTTATCAATATGGATGGAAAAATCACTTCTTTATTTATTTTAAACCCTGATTCAATCAAAATCCTTCAATTTTTCCCTACTCTTGTAATGATGGACTGCAAAAATTAAAGAAAAAAGTTCAAAATTCCCCTTCTTCATGTAGTTTAGGTAAAAAATTGCTCAAGAAATTTCTCAGTTGGTTTCTGTTTTTTATCTCAAGAGACAAAAAGATAAATATGAATGGGGCCTCACTTAAATTCAGGAAATTTTAGAAAATCAAGAAACCAGGGTTATTGTGACAGAAAAATCAAAAGCATTGATAAGTTCCATTGAACAATCTTTCCCTTCATTTCATCATCTTCTTCTTCTCTGGAATATTTTAAAAAATATTCAAACCCATTTCAGGAAAAACTTCAAATCTGAAGATGAATGCAAGCTTTTCCAGAAAAAATGGGATCAGTTGGTTCATTCCAAATATGACTCAATCAATCATGAAAACTAAAAATTTAAAACAATCATATTTGAATAATGATAAAATTTCAGGAAATTGAATTTGAAACCAAAACAGCCTAATGGACCATGGAGGTAAGATTAAGACACAAACTCCCTTCTGATGAGATAAGAAAAAAGAAGAGAAGGATAGATATTCATATTGCCAATTGAAGAGTAAGTAGATTAGATCTGGGAGGAGTTAGGAATCTGGTTGAATGAACACTGAGGCAGGATGATGAAGTAGCTTATGGAAACGAAAAGAATAGGGAAGAAAGGTAAGAAATAAGTATTGAGAAAGGATAGGGTTGAAACTTTTGAGGTTCTGGTTCTCACCAGATGGAAGCAACTTGAGACAGTGGAACCTAGGATTTAACCAATGGAGATGATTCAGAAGGTTGGTTGTTCAGATGAGAGGTTCTGGTTGGTTGATACAGAGATGAATTAGTGATTCAGAGATGAATTAGTGATTGAGGATAGGATGGAGTTGGATTGAGGATGAGTTGGAGAATGATGGATTGGAGGATGAGTGCAGTAAGATGAGTGGATGGTGATTTACAGAAAGAGGTGATACATTAGAGTGGGTGATTTAAAGAAAGAGATGAGAAGGTGGAGTGAAAAATGAAAGCCAAAATGAGAAAAATAAGAAATAGTGATGAAAGGGAAAAGAAACAAAAGGGGATCAAGGAATGGAAGACAACAGGTGTGTGTCATAGAGTGCAAAGATGGTAGTGGCAGCGCACTGAGGAGTGTTGAAGTTTGCCTATTAATTAACAAAAAGGGGGGGAGATGTAGTCACTCAAAAGCAACTACATCCACCACACATGGGTTATTCTGATCAGAATAACTGTTGAAGCAGTCAGACCACTTTTGGCGCAATCTTGAGTTAAACCAATTGGGATAACTCCAGTAGTTGCTGGAAATTCCAATCCCCGCGCGACTACAGGCCACTTAATCTCCACACCTCGCCCCCTCAATCCATTCATCTTTGTGAAAATGATGGTTGATAACCAAGACAAGGGTTGGAACAACTGGCTGAAGGTGAGAGTCAGAGATTGAGAGAGATTGGAATAGACTTGAGTAACCGTAGCCAGTTGTGGGAAGGTGATACCTTTGACAAAGTTGATTGATTTGAACACGGCGCCTTGAAAGAACTGTAAGAGTATGTTAGAGTTTAGTGTTCTTTGACTGAACAAGGAGTTGAGTCTTAGTTGATCTTACTGAGTTGGAGCTGGCTGCCAGGTATTTTTTGATTCATGAAAGTCAAGGTTGTCTTTGCAGTTTATGGTGATGATCAAGTTGTAGAAAGTTATTGATGAGGTAAATTGGATGAGAGTTGGTGACAAAGAGGCCAAGAAAAAGTGAAGTCATGTTGTTGGACATTCACCTTCATTGGAGTGTCCTTGATGTGGAGTATCTCCAGACATCTATTTTAGCGCTTGAAAGTAATGTGGCATTTGGTTGGTCAAGGCACATTGGAACATATTGGAGAGTGAAGAAAGAAAAGAAAACATAAGAACACAAAGACAAGATACTTGAGAATGAAACAGGAAGAGAAGACATTGAGGCAGCTTGTAACTTTAACACAACCCCAAAACTCCAAGTTTAATGAAATAAATAGTTGAAAGCATTTACAAGACAAGTGTTTGAGGTTTTATTTGCAGCTTTGGTAAGCGCATCAGCTGTCATTGAAAAGGATGGTATAAATTTGATGTCAATGAGGCCATGATTGAAGCCCTCTTGGAGGCTCTCGGTTTTTATATCAATGTGTTTGGCTTTGGAGCAGGAGCCAAATTCCTTTTTCTTTTCATCCAACCCTTTGTTGTCAATCAAATGTAAAGGACAGCTGAATTTGCATTGATATATATCTTCAAAAATTTTTTGAAGCCATTGAGCTACCAGATGGAAACTAGATAACACCACGCATTCAGATTTGGTTGATGAGTGGGTGATGTTTTGCTGTTGTTTACTGGTCTAATAAAGGGTACTTCCTTTGAACAAGCAGATTTATCTGCTTTGTGACACCCAAGATTCTGGATCATTGACCCAAGTGGCGTCACTGAAACAGCTAAGCCAAGTGTATATGGAGCGCGGCCCAATTGTAAGTGTTAGATCCTTGGTGGACGCAAGATATTTCAAGAAATGGCGAAATTCCTCCCAGTGGCTAAGGCAAGGTTTCTTGCAGTGTCTTGCTAAACTTGAAACAGCAAAACTAATGTCTGATTGAGCCAGCCCAGAATTAAAGTTCAGCAATCCAATGGGCAACCTATACCAGACATTCAGTGAAAGGAACTTCTTGTGATCCTTTTCATTGGCTTTTCTGAGGTGTTGACCAGGTGTGAGAGGTTTTGATACAGGCTTGCAGTTTGTGAGGCCAAGTTCTCAAAGTCCTTTTTCTAAGTGGACCTTTAGAGACAAATGAATAAGACCATTCATGCGCACTAATTTCATTTGAAGGAGTATGTTTGGAAGATGAGCAGGGGAATTATTGAACAAACTAAGGAAGGCCTCTTTGAACCTATTGACATCCCATCACAACCAAGTTGTCAACATGGAAGAAGACAAGCATAGTCTTGTCATTGCCTATGTAGAGACAAGGGTTTCAGTCTGAATCTTTGAAGCCTTGTGACTTGATTCATTCACTTAACATTTGGTACCAGTTTTTTGCCGGTTCCTTCTACTGTGATAGCACCATTCTTCTTGCCATTTTGGACCTTATCAGCCCTTTTACTCCTATTCAGAATGGTAAACAAATAAACATCAACAATCATGTATATTAAGCAAAACTAATCCAGAATGAAACTTTTCAAGAGTAAATTGTTGGTGAATTTGATTCTGCAGAAGTAAGAGTAAAAATTAAAATTTGCCTTGCTGTTAACTTTATATTTGCCTTTCTTTCTCTGATTGTGGACATTTGGGGGCTTTAGCTCTGGGAATTTGTACCAGAACAGGTTTTCAGGATGAGAGGTGACTGCTGGATCATGTTTGCTGCTTTCACACCTAGGTCCCCTGTATAGTGCTATACTGATGGGTTCCACTTGATCAGCTTGAGCCATTTCTTCCTTTTTGTGCTGAATCAGATGGTTGAGGACTATTTAAACCTTAATTTAACTGGACAAATGCATAATCTGAGATTTCATGGATTGCATTCTTGAAGGAAACTTGAAAAAAACCAGATAAGCAACAATGTCTGAGGGTAGGTCAATCCCAAACATGCAAATTTTCTTCAAGCGCACCTTGACAGATGTGATGAACAACTTGATGTCTTTATCCATTGTTAGGTGGAGGAATCCATTGAAGAAACTTGCTCTATTTGCTGATTGTGACAAGGCAAAGTGGTTTTGAGTTGAAATCCAAATCAATTTTACGTTGTCCTCATTGACATTGTTGATGACATTGTTGTAAGTGTTTGAGTCTAATTTGGCTATAATATGTGCAAAAAATTCTTGATTGAAATCCTTTTCTAAGCGTATGTTGTTGTCAGGATTGTTCATTACACTGAATATTCCTTGCAGTTTGAAGAGTTTCTCAAATTTCTTCCTCCACATGCTGTAGTTTTTGGCTGTTAATTGAGGAGTGGATTCAGTTAGAGATTTGATTGCAAGCAAAAATCTGCGTCCCGTGTGAGCCCCACAAACAACCTTGAGCCTGAGTAGGAGTTAGAAAACAACTAGCTCTGCATCCGCACGCAAGCCTGAGAGAAAAAGCGCCATTATCCGCGCCCCATATTGTCAATGTCTACAGAAAAGGTACCTGGACGGCCCCAGATGAACTGCCTCACAGTTCCCCCAAACCCAGCCTGAAACAAAAACAAAAACCACACACCAGCGCGCGCACAACTTAAGAGAGAGAGAAGACACCAGAGAACAGAAATTCTGGGGTGCCTAGTTGTTCCAGCTGTGAACCAGCTAGTACCCCCCCTTACCAGGTCAAACTCATCCCCTATCCACCTTTCCAATCTGCGCCTTAAGAGATGGAAAAAAACAAAATATAAATAGAGATTTTTTTTCAGTGCTCTGCTCCTTGTCCCGCCTTGTATTCAACCATTTGTTGTGGGGCTTGTCCTTGCATATACGGACCCAGCATTGCGCCACGCAGGCTTTCCTGCAATCCTCTTTTTGTCCCCCCACGCTTAGCCGCTGTCCCAGTGGCTTGAAACCTTCTTCTCCGCCAGGAGAGAGAGACCCGCACGGCCTCATCCAATCCCATGCGGGTCGTGTCCACAGGCCATTTTTCCAAACTTCCATCCAGGTGCGCCTGCTGTCGCCAAAGCCCTTGGAACCCCAACTTCCTTCTCACAAGTTATACCGTTGATGCCCAGCGCTTTCCCATTCTGCACCTGAAGCCTGGCTGCGCATCTCTGTTGCACCAATGCCAAAATCTCCGCTATACACAATGGCAACGGGCCCGCCGTTTGCCCACCCATTCCTCATTCCCCGCGCTCCACGTCCTTCCATTATGCATGCATCCTCCCTGCCATTGAAGGGGTCTGACTCCAGTTGCAATCCTCCAACGCCTGGCCTGTTTCTTCCCCCACCGCTCCTATCCACTCCGCAAGACCCATCCGCCATTCATTGGTTCCCGAGATGCGCGCAATATCCACTCCCATCCCCTTCTCCGCAAGATTTGCCTGACATGTGCAATATCCGCTCCCATCCCCTTCTCCGCAAGACTTGCCTGCCTGCCATTGGTTCCCAAGCCACGCGCAATATCTGCTTCCCTTTCCGTTGTCCTTGCTTGCTTCATAGAAACAGGCTGATCCAACTCTGCTGATACCCGCTTTCCCAACATGTATCCTGTCTCCACTGGGGAAACCAATCCTGCTTTTGAATGCATTGTCTGGTACTCCCATTCTGACCTCCAATAGCCGCTATTGTCACCATAAATGCACACCTGGTGTGGAAACTAAAGGGGGGCAACACCCCAGAAGTTTTCCTTGAGTTCCAGAAGTTATTGATCAAATTGTCTGTAAGGAGATTGGATGCAGCCGTTCAAGAGAGAGATAGAGTGAGAGGGAGGGAGCAATAATAAGATGAATTCCTTCTTTTCAAATCAAATCCAATCCAATGCCATAAAAAGTAATATCCTAAAGTGCAGTCCAGTCCGTAAAGCAAAGTGAAGTGGGGTGAAGTGTTTTTCCCCGTCCTTCCCTCCCCCTTCCTTCTCCTACAACCCGGAGTTGAGAGCAAAGTATTTAAGTCCTCCCTCTCAACCCTAACCTAAGTACAACCACAAGTAAGCAAAAATGATGAAATACAACCCCTAAGCACAGAACCCTAGCCCAATCCTACCCCTCCATCCCTTGCCCCATAACCCATGCCCCTCAATATCAACGTACACCCGGCTTGCCTGCCTGCGCGCGTCCACCCAACAACCCGTTCCAGGTATCCGCGTACCTGCGTGACCCAATCCGCGCGAGCTGTCCAATCTGCGCAAGCTTTCCGATCCGCGCAAGCTTTCCAATCCGCGCGATCCGTCGTCTCCCGTCTCCAGGTGCTGAGCCCAACCCAACTGCTGCTGGGCCTACCTGACTGCTGCTGAGCGCGCCGCCTGCAGCCCTTTCCTGACTCGCGTCCATAAAAGAGCACCACACCGGGGCACAGGCGCGCAAGGAAGCTGAAGATCCTTCAAATAGATTCTGAGATCCCTTGCCAACTCTGCAAGTTCACTAACCCAAGGGATGGTCACCAGTGGTGGGGCCGGAGCACACGCTGCCATGCAATACAAATTGGCTTGCAACTGGACCCTTTTGCATGCGCCTGCCTTGTGATCCGATTCTGCTTGCAACCAGACCCCTCCGCCTGCGCCTGCCTCCGCCGTGGATTGTTTAAAATTTCCTTCCCAGAAACAAGGCTTGCACTTCCCCCACCTTTCCAGAATGCCCCCCTTCAGTTTTTTCCAATCAAGGTTTTGGTAGCCTTCCATCTCTTCCACGTCCCAAAGCTTTCCTGTGTCCATGATGAAAAGGATGACATGTTGCTCCTTGTTGGAATCCAATTCACCTTTGGATTCTGCAATCACTTCATATTATGAGATGAATCCCTCCACATCCATGGTGTTGAGTTGAATGTGAGGGTAATCATCTGGGTCAATGAGGAGATGGAATGAGGAGAAAGAAGAGGGAGAAAAAAACGCTGGTAGCATCTTGAGTACCTTTGAGATACTTGAGACAAAAGAAGTTCCTGGCCAGACCCCCAGATGTGGAAACTAAGAGGGAGATACTCTCCTAGTTGTCCTCAAGTTCCGGTACCAATGGTCCTAGCATCTATAAGGATAATGATGCTCCAGTAAAGAAAGAGAGAGATAGATAGATAGAGATGAATTTTCTTTCCTCCGCCCTTCATTCATTCATCCATCCAATCCAATCCAATCCCCCTCAATGATTCCATATCCTACAACCCGGATTTGAGAGCAAGGTATTTAAGTCCTCCCTCTCAACCCTAACCTAAGTACAAGCGCCAACAGAAAGCCTAGAAAAAAATAAAGAAAAACCTATGGCCCAGAACCCTAACCCAACCCTACCCAACCCGTTCAATCCCTCCAAAACCATTCCCTCTGTCTTTACATATGTCCAGTTTGTCCTTCTCATGGCGCAGCCCTCCGCCGCGCCCTACTCAGAGCTCCCCACGTTTATCTGTCTGCGCGCCTCTGCAAATCCTGGAATCTGCAGATTGGTCCGCAGCTATGCTTGCGCAGACCTTCCAAGCCTTTATAACCCCGCTCCTTCTTCCCGGACTATCCGCCCCCAAACTTGGTTGGGTTGGCTCCATCACGTGGTCCACATTGTCCAAGCCAGTTGCAAGCCTGGAGTAGGCCCAACCCGCACCCAGCGCTGAGCCCCGCAATTCCTACTTCTGAGACCGCCCGCACCCAAAATGCTGAGCCCAACCTACCCAACTGCTGAGCGCGCAGCCTCAAAGCTGTTCCCAATCCAAGGTTATAAATACAACACCACACCGTCTGTTTTAGAAATTGAAAGTGATGTGGCAGTCAGTTGGTCAAGGCACATTGGAAAATATTAAAGAGTGAAGAAAGAAAAGAAAACATAAGAAAAAAAAGACAAGAGACTTGGAAATGAAACAGGAAGAGAAGAAATGAAGGCAGATTGTAACTTTGACAATCTTTCCATCTCCTCAACCATCTAGAACCACCTAAGAACCCCAAAAACCACCTCAGACCAGACCAGACCCTCCAGAAAAACCAGCCAATCAACAAAGAATCAAGAAATTTTCAAACGGCCAACTGATCAAACTCTCTATCTTGCAATCTCAAGACCAAGCAATCAACCAAAGATAGAATCAATTTCAAAAAAAAAATAACAAACAAAAAGGCCAAAAAGATCAAACCACTAGCTCCCTCCAAAGCCTGAAAAAGGAAGGAAAACAGAACATCATTAACCAACATCCCAAGACCAGGAATCAAACACTCTTCCGGGTAGAACATAACTAAACCAAGGCCACCATTTACCACCTAGGCCAGAGGTCAGCCTGCCATTACACCCAGGCTGTATCCCAAGACCATCTGAGTCCAGTCAGAAAATTTCCTAGCTCACTCCAACTTTTGCCTAGACCTGAAGACTATGAATTCCTTCACTGATCACATCAAATCTTGTTCTTGTGTCATTTTTTTTATCAAATCTTGTACAGGAAGTTTTTTGTTTTTAGAAAAGAGTAATAAATCCAATTAAGACAGGAGTTTTTGAGCATAACTCAACACCATTAACAGTCAAACGCTCCACTGCGGAAAGGATCATTGACAGCTCAATCACTGCTTTAAAGAAAAATCCTTTCCAAACCAAAACAGAAACACATCAGCCTACTCTTAAAAACCAACAACCAAGATGTCTGAGGCCCTCACTAAAGCCATTATCAAAACCTCTATTGAGAGTATCTCAAGTCTCAACATTGACAATTTATCTCTCTGGAAGGACAGAATGGACAACCCTCTCCAACTACCGGGGTTCAACAATGTAGTTAACCCACCAGGACAGAACTTAACTGCGGTCAAAAACCTCAGCAAAAGAACCATCTTAATCTCCAAACTCAATACTGACATCCACGCCAATGTAATCAACCACAAGAAAAAGAAAGATGCCAAGGATGTATGTAAATCCATTCTAAATTTATTTCCCTTGTCCAAGGCCTTGAACTGTGCCAAAGTCTATAAGGAATTCCTCAGCATCTCATTCAACCAAAACAATGTCTCTAAGTTCATCACCCAAATTAAGAAAAGCATAAAAAAGCTCTACAAAGTAGGAATAGTAATCCCTGAAGATATCCTTGGATAAACTTTTTTGGATAAACTACCAGATAGCCTAGACAATATCCACCAAAAAATAACCCACTCAGACAGACTAATCACTACCAATACCATACTCAATCACCTGAGAAGATTCTCAAACAATAAAACCTCCATGAACCCAGTGAAGTTAGAACCCACCTCATTAAACTACACAAGTTCAACCATGATACACTGCAAGAAAGGGATTCATAATCCTCTAGCAAAAAAATCTCCTTCCAAATGATGGAATCTTCAACCTGATGTCAGACCAAACAGACCAAACATTGGTGAAACTCACATTACTGCCAGCTGCCTTCATAATTCTCATTCACCCCTATAAAAATTCCTAATCCTTGATTCTGGTTCTACCTCTCACATGATCTCAGACTCCAGCCTCTTCAAATAATTTTCTTCAGAAGAACTAGGATCTGTGAAAACTGGATCCAGAACTCATCTTCTGGATATTGAAGGATCAGGGACAGTCAGCCTGAAGAATGAAAATGGGCCTGATCTATGGCTTAAAAACTCTCTCTATGTTCCTGAGCTATATTCAAATCTCCTATCTTTCTGTTGTCTGTTACTTGAACACTACAAAGTCAAGTTTGAAATAAATGAATTTTCTGTTTTCAAAGAAGGGAAAGTGGCTCTCAAGGGTCATTACCAGACCAATCTACCTGTCATACCTCTGAGGAAATCCAAGGAACAGTCCTTCCTTTCAAGTGGAGAGCTCCTACAAAAGTCACTGGGACATGACACTTACCACAGAATTAGGAACAAGATAAAAATACCTGTTAAACCAGACACAGTATGCAAATAATGTGCAATTAGAAAAATAACCAAGGCATCATTGAAGAGCAGAAATAGAACAGCCTCCAGACCCTTTGAAGAACTCCATCTTGAAATTGCAGGACCTATCACACAAGCATCAATCAAAGACCACAGTTCCTTTTTTACTGTGGTTGACAGCCACTATAGGTATTTTTCAGGCATCTTTCTCAAATCAAAAGACCAACCCTTTGACTTACTCTCTAAAATTCTGGATCTGGAAGCAAAATGGTTTGGACATAATCCCAGCATCCTTCAATCTGTCAGAGGAAGCAAATTCAAAAACAAGAAATTCAACAAATATTGCAAGAAAAACTTGATAAAAAACACCTACTCCAATCCCTACACTCCTCAACAAAATGGACTGGAGTAGACACACAACATAACCATACTTGAGTCAATCAGAACCATCCTCCATGACTCTTGCCTCAACAAAAATATTTGGAACTTTTTTCTCAAGGCCAGTACTCTCACAATCAACCAAATACCCTCTCACAAATTGAAACAATCAACCTACTCCATCTTCAAGAACAAGACTCTTCCCTTGGACTACTTTCATCCCAATGGGAAACCTTTCCCCTTTCTCACTCTTCCCAGAAGAAACTTCTCCAAGCTGGAACGCAAGGGAAAAAAATGCACTCTGATTGGTTTCAACGGCGATCTCAGATCCTACCATATTCTCTCAGAATCCAGTAGAATTGTTGAAACAAAAAAATGTCAAATTCCTCACCTTTTTTCCCAAAACCAACACCAAACCTTCCATCAAACTCAAAGTTGAAAAATTGGACCAAATTAATCCAAGCAAACAATCAAGAGAGCCAACAAAATTTAAAGATTCCAACGGCAAAAGCAAACCACCTTCTGAATATAGAAAAGAAGAAGAATCTGTCAAGAACTATGATGAAGATTGGTCCCCAGATCTGAACCTGAACACAATAAATACACTTACTCCCCAACTACAGAAAGACTACCTTCTCCTCCCAGATTCAATGTTAGGGAAAGATCCTGAAGATTAAAACCTAAAAAATACACTTACCTCAGTACCCCAGTTGAATTAACAGAAGCCATCAAAATGAAATTTAAGTCTATCAAAAAAATTTCAGTATGGGAAGATGATTTCAGTATGGGAAGATGCCAAAATAATCCCTGACTCCTATCTGAAGACATTCATGGTTCTTAAGAAAAAGCAAGCTACTGCCTTGTCACCTGAGAAGGAAAAAAGGCAGACTCTGCATCCAAGGGTTCAAGCAAATCCATGGAATTGACTAAGACAACACCTTCTCATGTACTGGAAAATTTACTACTCTCCTAACACTTCTAATTCTCTCTATCTGTAATAAATTACCTCTCAGAAAGTTTTATGTGAAGGAAGCCTTTCTATACGCACCCCTCAAGGACAACCTCTACATCAACACTCCTCCAGGATGCTCAAGAACTGCTCCATTCCTCAAACTAAAGAAGTCTCTTTTAGGGCTGAAGCAAGCCCCTTCCAACTGGTACAGCACTCTCACCAAATGGCTCAAGGAAATAAAATAATTCCCTTCTAAATCAGACCCCTGTCTCTACATCCACAAAGAATCAGAATCAATTCTGTTCTAAAATGTTGATAACCTCATCTTAGCTTGCAGAAACCAAGAATTTGAAGCCCTCTTTCTTGAAAAATTTCAAAATTACTCAGCCCACAGTCCAGACACCCTCCTAGGAATGGATCTAACCAACTCATACCTCAATATAACTCTCTCTCAAAGCATGCCCATCACAAAGGAGCTTGAAGCCTTGGAATGTCCAGCTGCAAACCTGTCCTCACTCCTCTCACACCAGGTACCCAACTCCTGAAGGCTAGCAAAGAAGAAAAAGATCAATCCCAAAGACTCAATATAAACTACAGAACTTACACAGGAATGCTGAACTACCTCTCCTACCAAACAAGACCAGATATAGTACCTGCAGTGTCTATCCGATCCTAATTCAATAAAAATTCAAGAATACATCACTTCAAAGAAGTATTTAACTGCTCGAAATACCTGGCTGGAACCACCTCAAATTTTCTTTCTCTCTCTCCGACTCACTATTCATCCTATTCCATACTCAAATACTTCAGCAATGCCATCTGGGCCAATGGCATTGACTCCATAAAATCAAGAAGTGAGTATATCTGGTTCTGGATCAACTGTCACGTCTCCTGGAACAGCTGAAAACAAAAGAACATCAAAATTTCATCTACAAAAGCCAAATTCAATTCACTCACAGAATGTCATCAAGAAAGTCTATGGATCACTGAACTAATCCAAGAATTTTGACCTACAAATTCTCAAATAATTTTATTGAACGTGGAAAGCAAAGGAATTACCAAAAATATCAAAAACTTTGGCTGCAATTCTAAGAAAAATCACATGGATATTAAGATCAAATATCCTAGAGATCTGTACAAAGGCGGAAAACTGAAAATAAATCTAATCCCAACCAGAAGATATGGTTGCCAATGCTCTTCCAAAAAGCCTTCAGCTCATACTCTCTTAACAGAATCAACAGTAGAATCTTCACATCAAGGCATGGGGGGTGTTGAAATTTGCCTGTTAATTAAAAAAATGTAGTTGAAAAGATGTAGTCGCTCAAAAGAAACTACATAGACCACACATGAGTTATCCCAATTGGGATAAATCTTGAAGCAGTCAGACCACTTGTGGCGCAACCTGGAGTTACAACAATTGGAATAACTCCAGTAGTTTTGGGAATTTCCAATCCCTGCGCAACTACAGCCCACTTACTCTCCACTCCTCACTCCCTCAATCAATTCATAATTCCATGTCCTCAAAAATCTAGAACCACCTAAGAACCCAAAAAAAACCTCAGACCAGACCAGACCCTCCATACCAACTGGCCAATCAACAAAGAACCAAGAGCTCTTTGAAAAAACAACCAATTGAACTCTCTCTCTTGCAATCTCAAGACCAAGTGATTGACCACAGACAGAATCAATTGCAAAACAAACAACAACCAACTCATCCTCCAGAAACAAAACAAGCCAATAACCTCAAACAACCAGTTCCCTCCAAAGCCTGAAAAAGGAAGAACAATAGAGCATCATCAACAAAAAACCCAAGACCAGGAATCAAACACTCTTCTGGGTAGAACATAACCAAACCAAGGCAATCATTTACCAAATAGGCCAGAGGAAAGCCTACCAGTAGAGCCAGGCTGTATCCCAAGACCATCTGAGTCCAGTCAGAAAATTTCCTAGACCACTCCAAGTTGTGCCTTGACCTGAAGACTATGAATTAGGTCACTGATCACATCACATCTCATTCTTATATCATTTTTTATCAAATCTTGTACAGGAAGTTGTTAGTTTTTAAGATAAGAGTAATAAAGCAACTTAAGACAGAATGTTTTGAGCATAAATCAACAAGGAGTGTGGAAGAGAATTTCAACAAATAATGTTGAATATTTTAACAATATTCTTTCTTTTTATTTATTAAATATGAAGAGAAGTAGAATGAAAAATGTGGAAAACCCCTTTTTTCCAATTATTCTCACTTTGAGAAATATTTGGTGGGGTAAAACCTGTGATAAGCAGTGAAATATTTTTGAGTTGAATCTTTCTTTGATTTTATGAACTTCTGTAAAAAATAAATTGAGAGACACTTCCATTCCAGATGTGAGAAAAAAACATTGAAATGACTGTGTTATTTTGAGCTGTTTTTACTTTCAATTCAAGTTCTTGAGGCCAAGAATACATCCAAAAACCAAAAAAAAGATATAGAGTTATTTAATGGTGTTATTAAATATACAAAAGTTTATATCATTGATGAAAATTGATTCAAAAGGCAAAGAAAAGGACCCAAAAGTGCAATGAGATTTTTTTGAGTTTTTGATGATTAATAAGATTGAAACAATCTTTAGTTTTTTTTATGAATTAATGAGAGCTTGAATCAAAAAATGAAATAAATGAAAAATGCAAATAAAAGGATCCCAAGGTTCCAGGAGAAATTTGAATTTTTTTATTTTTTGAATGAATTTTTCAAGGTGTAAGGATGCATCCAAAAAAAAGACAAAAAAAATATTGAAAAGCCCTTTGATTTTTTTTAAAAAAATATGAGACCTCAAATAACCACAAAAAATTAATCCAAAAGGCAGAGACAGTGATCTGAAAATGGCATAAGAAATTTGTTTTTTCTGGATTTTTGAATAAATTTTTTAAGGGGCTCTAATGCATCCAAAATTACCAATGATTTTTTTTGAGATTTTGGGACAACCAGCTACAGGCTGCGGTGTTTTTTATTTTTTTTAAAAAAATTCTTGAGCACTCTGTGAAATTAATTTTTTGCCCATGTGGAGGTCACATTGTGCAGATGTAAAACCCTGGTGATCCAAAAGTTTGCACCTGTGAGAATACTAAGGCCCTTTTTTATTTTTATTTTTATTTTTATTTTTATTTTTATTTTTATTTTTATTTTTATTTTTATTTTTATTTTTATTTTTATTTTTATTTTTATTTTTATTTTTATTTTTATTTTTATTTTTATTTTTATTTTTATTTTTATTTTTATTTTTATTTTTATTTTTATTTTTATTTTTATTTTTATTTTTATTTTTATTTTTATTTTTATTTTTATTTTTATTTTTATTTTTATTTTTATTTTTATTTTTATTTTTATTTTTATTTTTATTTTTATTTTTATTTTTATTTTTATTTTTATTTTTATTTTTATTTTTATTTTTATTTTTATTTTTATTTTTATTTTTATTTTTATTTTTATTTTTATTTTTATTTTTATTTTTATTTTTATTTTTATTTTTATTTTTATTTTTATTTTTATTTTTATTTTTATTTTTATTTTTATTTTTATTTTTATTTTTATTTTTATTTTTATTTTTATTTTTATTTTTATTTTTATTTTTATTTTTATTTTTATTTTTATTTTTATTTTTATTTTTATTTTTATTTTTATTTTTATTTTTATTTTTATTTTTATTTTTATTTTTATTTTTATTTTTATTTTTATTTTTATTTTTATTTTTATTTTTATTTTTATTTTTATTTTTATTTTTATTTTTATTTTTATTTTTATTTTTATTTTTATTTTTATTTTTATTTTTATTTTTATTTTTATTTTTATTTTTATTTTTATTTTTATTTTTATTTTTATTTTTATTTTTATTTTTATTTTTATTTTTATTTTTATTTTTATTTTTATTTTTATTTTTATTTTTATTTTTATTTTTATTTTTATTTTTATTTTTATTTTTATTTTTATTTTTATTTTTATTTTTTATTTTTATTTTTATTTTTATTTTTATTTTTATTTTTATTTCTATTTTTATTTCTATTTTTATTTCTATTTTCATTGAATTTTAATTTTTAATTTTTAATTGTTTTTCAACTTTTGTTTTTAAATTTTTCTAAAGTGCTTTTTGTTCTCATGCCCCTGAAACTTGAATTTGTGTGGTTTTGAAACTTTGGGGACATAACCTACCAAATCTAGAATCCTTGAGCTCACAATTTCTTTTTGAATTTTGACTTGTAATAACTGATGCTGCAGTTTTTTGAATTGCATGCCAACGGAAAGTAAAAAAATTTCTCAAGAATTTTACTTTGTTTTATTTCCCCTTGAAAATAATTCAAAAATAAAAATAAAAGAAAGAAAAGGAGGGTTTGTCTTTATTTTAGACTCTTAACTGAATGAGTTGGGCTTGAATCCTTTTGGAATTTTCAAGCTAAAATTTTTATATCAGTGTACAAAAATACTCAAGACACATTTTTCTTGCAATATAGAAAGGTATTTTTGCCTTTCAACATACAAGAAAACTCACACATTCCACCTAAAATAATATTATAGTTCAGATTTTTCAAAAAAAAAATTATGTAAAATTTTTGAAAACTAGGAGGTTAAAGGCTGGTAGTAAACCTGAAGGCAATCAAAAATCTTCAACTATGATTTTTTTGAAGCTATATCAAACATTAAAAATTGGCCTCAAAACAAAAGAAAAATCTTGCATGTTTGGCTGGGTACCTAATAAATTTTATAAGTGTTATTTTGAATCATGAATATTTATATTTCAAACATTTAAAAACAAAAAAATAAAAATAGGAAAAAAGAACAAGTAATTCAAAGATTTTTTTATACCCAATTATTTATACATTCTAGTTTTTATTTTCTGATTTATTTTCTATTCAAATTGTTTTGCTTAATTTATGAATTTATTTTATTGGTTTTTATTTATTAATTTTGAAAATAAATTCATTATTATGAATTTCCAATATTCTTTGATTTCTTAATTGTTCAATTTGGATTCATTCTATGTTTTTTGTTGTGAATTTGCAAAATGTTCCCAAAACCCATGCCATGCCATGATGTTCCTTTTCTTTTAGGGTAGATTTGAAATGGTTGAGATAACCCTCAAAACAATTGATTGAAATTTTTTAGTTTATTTTCTATCTGTTTTAAAGAGATTTGTTATTCCAGAGATCAAAAATCCCACGGAAATCAATTAAAAAAATTATGAGAATTATGCCTTTTTTTGGTCATTTTTGCAATTGTTGAAGTTTTAGAGCCAAAAAAAACCGTTTAAATTCACAAAAAAGATAATTTTTGAACCTTTTTTTATACTGATATAATACGTCTGGCTCAAAATACAAAAATATTTTGGAAACAAACTTTCAGATAACGTTCAAAAATAAAGAAAAAAACTATCTTTTTGTTCTTTTCTTTTGGTTTTTGAATGATTTTTCAAGGAATATAAAACCAAGAAAACTTCTTCATAAATATCTTTTAGGGAAATTGGTACGCAATCTCCACAACCGCGGTTTCAGTTTTGCAAAACTCAAATTTAAAAAATAAAATAAGTTTGAGGATTTCAGAGTGCACAGATAATGTCCCTGAAACCAGAAAACCACATGAATTTAAGGGTGATGTGTGAGAGAAAAATAATTCCCTTTTCTAAATTATCCTTCACTTTATTTACTTCTGTTTTTTTAATTTGTTTTTATTTTTTCATTTTTTTCATTTTGTTCAAATTTAATTATTTTTTTGGTAAATCTTTTTGAATTTAATTTTATTAATGATAATACATATAGGGGATTCTTTTTCTGAGGCCCCTAATCCTTGAACTCATATGGTATTCATGTTGCACCCATGTAATATTCTCATGCTAAAACCCTTAAGCACATGCAGTTTTTGGAAATTGAAATGCATCCATATCTCATGCTGCAGTCATTTAGAGGGGTTTCTCAAACATCCAAGGAACCTCTATCAGAAGTTTTGAGTGGAATTAAGCCCCTTTCATATTACTTCAAAAATAAAAAAAATAAATAAAATGGCCTGTTTCTTTGAATTCTTGAAACTTATGTTTAAGATTATTTCTGAAATAATTTTGAATTTTTGAATTTAACTTCTTTCCCTCAATATAAAATAGAGCTTCAATAATCTTTTTGGTGATTTTGAAAAGTTGCTTTTTCTTCCCAAAAGGTTATCAAAATTGAAAACAGTCATTAAAAAGGCCATTTTTTTAAAAATTTTCAAGCTCCTTTTTTATAGGTGTTTTGTTTATTTTAAGATTTCAGGCCTGTAGAAAAAATTAAAAAAAGTTATGAAAAATGACTTTAAATCTTTTTGAGGCTATTAAGCACCATAAAATTCAACCACAAACCCAAGAATTGGAATCATGATGGGTTTTTGGTAAGATTTATCAACCATTGTATAGCTTCAGAATTATTTTGAAACCATTTCAAACCATTTCAACCGGATTATTTTATTTTTTCTGGAGAGGCATTTGAGGATCAGAGATGTCTTGAATAAAATTGATTTAATTCTGATTAGGGATTTTTTTAATTATCAAAATTTGTATTCTGACACATTTGAATTAGAAAAAAACAAATTGAATTTAGGCTAAGCACATAAAAAATATCTATAAATATACATCTATGATAAATAAAATCAATCATCATCTTCTATTATATTCTCTTTCCTAACAGAAATTCCAGTATTGGGATTGTATAAATGCAATGAATATCAATATTTTTCAAGCAATTTAAACCTGAACTCATATTTGAAAAAAGAATTCATCAAACCACAAAAAATCTGATGAAAGTTGCTAGCAATTGCTATCAATGATCTGGCCCAATTAATGATAAATCTTGGGCAAAGCTTCAACCAAGCTTATTTCACACTTCCAACAAGATCCACTGCACAGTCACTGTCAATTATGCACAGTGACTGGGCACCAAGAAATTGGTTGAATAAAGGGCAGAGCTTCAACTACAGATTTCTTGATGGCACTTTCTAGCAAGTAAAATAAAATTTTTGATGGTGGACCAATTGTAAGAATAAAAACAAGAATTCATTTTTTTTACACCGGAATGAATGTTTCCAGCGGTATTTGAAAAAATTTTCACCAATCATAAAAAAAAAGAAATTTTGATGAATACAACCATTTGATTCTTGGAATTCAAATATTTTTAAATATTCAAACAAAAATATCATTGAGTACATAAAAAATTACAAAAAAATATAAAACATACTTCTTTGAAGAAAATTAAGATTTGTGATGGAATGTAAATACCTTTGTACCAAGAATTAGTAATGATAGAAGGATACTAATTTTTAAAAAGAATAAATAAAATAATAGAAAAACACTAAATATTGCGTATCAGATATGAAAATTTGAAAAATTTATATAGCTTATTTCAGAAAAGTATTATAAAAAAAATGAAATTTTGAAAAAAACAATGGATGGCCCTGAAATCAGCCATTTGATTTTCGGAAAAGTTTAACTATGATACTCCCTAATTCACAAGGATAATTCAAATATGATGAAATCATTCAACAAAAGTTTCATCAAGTACAAAAATAAAATTTAAAATTTAAAAAATTGATTATTTAAAAAAAACTTTTGAAATTCCTTTGAACATCCATGCGCTGGATAGTGTTTCTTTTGCAATTTTTCACAATGTTTGAATTCCTCTCAATGAATAAAAGTTTGTGGAATTTTTTATTTTTTATTTTTTATTTATTTTTTATTTTTTATTTTTTATTTTTTATTTTTTATTTATTTTTTATTTTTTATTTTTTATTTTTTATTTTTTATTTTTTATTTTTTATTTTTTATTTTTTATTTTTTATTTTTTATTTTTTATTTTTTATTTTTTATTTTTTATTTTTTATTTTTTATTTTTTATTTTTTATTTTTTATTTTTTATTTTTTATTTTTTATTTTTTATTTTTTATTTTTTATTTTTTATTTTTTATTTTTTATTTTTTATTTTTTATTTTTTATTTTTTATTTTTTATTTTTTATTTTATATTTTTTATTTTATATTTTATATTTTTTATTTTTTATTTTTTATTTTTTATTTTTTATTTTTTATTTTTTATTTTTTATTTTTTATTTTTTATTTTTTATTTTTTATTTTTTTATTTTTTATTTTTTATTTTTTATTTTTTATTTTTTATTTTTTATTTTTTATGTTTTATTTTTTATTTTTTATTTTTTATGTTTTATTTTTTATTTTTTATTTTTTATTTTTTATTTTTTATTTTTTATTTTTTATTTTTTATTTTTTTATTTTTTATTTTTTATTTTTTATTTTTTATTTTTTATTTTTTATTTTTTATTTTTTATTTTTTATTTTTTTATTTTTTATTTTTTATTTTTTATTTTTTATTTTTTATTTTTTATTTTTTATTTTTTATTTTTTATTTTTTATTTTTTATTTTTTATTTTTTATTTTTTATTTTTTATTTTTTATTTTTTATTTTTTATTTTTTATTTTTTATTTTTTATTTTTTATTTTTTATTTTTTATTTTTTATTTTTTATTTTTTATTTTTTATTTTTTATTTTTTATTTTTTATTTTTTATTTTTTATTTTTTATTTTTTATTTTTTATTTTTTATTTTTTATTTTTTATTTTTTATTTTTTATTTTTTATTTTTTATTTTTTATTTTTTATTTTTTATTTTTTATTTTTTATTTTTTATTTTTTATTTTTTATTTTTTATTTTTTATTTTTTATTTTTTATTTTTTATTTTTTATTTTTTATTTTTTATTTTTTATTTTTTATTTTTTATTTTTTATTTTTTATTTTTTATTTTTTATTTTTTATTTTTTATTTTTTATTTTTTATTTTTTATTTTTTATTTTTTATTTTTTATTTTTTATTTTTTATTTTTTATTTTTTATTTTTTATTTTTTATTTTTTATTTTTTATTTTTTATTTTTTATTTTTTATTTTTTAAGTTTTAATTTTTAATTTTTAATTTTTAATTTTTAATTTTTAATTTTTAATTTTTAATTTTTAATTTTTAATTTTTAATTTTTAATTTTTAATTTTTAATTTTTAATTTTTAATTTTTAATTTTTAATTTTTAATTTTTAATTTTTAATGTTTAATTTTTAATGTTTATTTTTTATTTTTTATTTTTTATTTTTTATTTTTTATTTTTTATTTTTTATTCTTCATTTTTATTTCAAAGATATCTAAATCCAATCACAAATAATAATTTTTATTCCAAAGAAATAAATTTTTGATTTCCTAATTATTATAATTTTAATCAATGAATTTATTCTTGAAATACTCTGAAAATGTTCAAAACCCCCCCACATTATAGTTATAAATAGAATTTTTATATTTTCTTTTGTGTTTGTGGTAAGGTATTTAAATCTCACTGAAAATTTGAACTCTTATTCAAAGAAAACATATTTTGCATTCAATGTTTTCATTTTTGGAATTCATTGAACTTTGGTTGAGTATTTAAAAATGTTTCAATTGGCCTGGTGAAGTAGATATATTTATTATTTTAATATTATTTTTAGTTCTTGGTACCAAGGTATCTACATTCCATCCCAATCTTGAACCTTCTTCAAAGAAGTATGTTTTATATATTTTGTATAATTATTTATTTACTGGAAGATATTTCTTTTTGAGTATTTCAAAAACTTGGAGCTCCAAGAATTAAATAGGTACGTTAGGGAATATAAGAGTTGGCAAACACACCATTTTGTTTTGGAAAAAACCGCCATTAAAAATGGTGGGTTTCTGAAATACATATACCCCCTAACTGGTGTATTTGGAAATGGCGGTTACATGAAAATTTCCATTTTCAAAAAATAAATCTGCCATTTATGCATCTTCATCCATGTACCATGCAAAAAGCCCCAAAAACCTTTCATCATCATCATTCTCATCCTAATCCTCATAAGACAACAAGATTCAGATCCAAGCCAAGTTCATCAATCAATCCATATCAATCCCTCCCAGCCTTCCTCAATACTGTCCAAGCCCAAAAAGGACCCTGATTAACCAAAGGGGGGTCTAAATTGCTGGCTGCAGCCTTTTTTGAACTCTTATTCTTTGTATGGATTCCCAATAGGAATAATTTGGAAATCTTCTATTTGGATCAAAATCAAATATGTGAAGTGATTGTTTTGCACCATTTAAATTTAGTCTACCTTTTAAAATTAGGTTAGAAACCCCTTGGATCTCCACATGACACACATGTATCTAACCAGTTCTTAAAAATCCACCTCAAGGCTGTAAGCTGCTCTATTCACTTAAAATTGATGAACAAATCCCAAAATTGAGAGTCTTGCAAGTCAAAAAAAACTGAATTAAAACCTTGAATTTTTCTTAACTGGTCAATCTAAGGATGCTACATATTGAAAAAAACAGTCTGATTGAGATCACAGGTGAAAATAAATTGGGGCAACTAGAGAATTTAAGCGTTTGAGATCAACAAGGTGGTGAACTAAGCCTACCTTTGAAGCATATTTGTGATTTGAAGAAGATTTACTTGGGTGTAAATCCAATACCAGCAGCCTTCCCAAGGTTTCAATTTTACAAATTGCCTTACCTGAAACTAGCAATGTGTCAATTCCAGAACCTTCCAGCCAATTTTACAACTTTGATCCCTAACATTCAAATGCTCAATCTAAACTAAAACTTTATCAAGGACCTCAGTCTGTTTATGAGCCTACAAAGATTGGAGAGATTGAAAGTGGTGGGGTTGAGGATCAATTTGGTTGAGCAAGGATTACTGGCTGTCTTGGAAAGTTTTACATGATTGGAACAATTGGACTTACACCAAACACATTGTGTGGATTGTTCTACCTGCAACTACTATTGAAGTCTATCCCATTGACTTCAGTGGTGACTGGGAGAGATTGTCAGTTGGGATTGAGTTTGAGTGCTACCATTCCTCATCTTAATCAGTATCAGATTTTGATCAAGGACAAGTAGGATAAAAAATGGAAATTTTTCAACAATTGATTTCAAAAGGTGTTACAAAACAAGTTCTACCTGAAACAAATGACCTACCAATCCTTGGTCTTTAATTCCTTTCATTCTCAAAATTTCAAAGGGTTGAAGTATTTAGATGGGATTAAGTTTCAGGAAGAAAAACAAAAGGAGGTTGAGGGGTTCTTGAGATGATTGATTCAGAAGTTGGATCCAACCTCTAATCACCAGCCCTCCTCCTCCGCCACCTGCTTCAAACCACCTTAACACAAAATGATCAATTCCCAATCCCAACACTCACAACCTGCACCATTGACTCTTGAGAAAGATGAAAATCAAGTTCAACACAGACCTGCTGATCAAGATTGAACCCCGCCTGAGGATGATGGTAATTATCATCTCAGCTTGACCAGCCATTAAAACCCTGTTGATTTCACTACCATCCTAATTTTTCTGTCTGGAAGATTGAAGCTGGTTTTGATTCCCCACAGATATCTCATACCCCCCCTCCCTTCCTTCCCCCTAAAATAACTTGAAAATACTTTTGAAACCAAGAAGGAAAGATCATTTAAATCAGAACATGAGATATATATCTAATGCCTTTCTCATTCCCTTCAAAATAAGCACCTCTTTGAATTGTGATTCTTTTTCTAAACCATCCACCCTTTTGTGCATAACCCCATTTTTATTTTTATTTTATTTTATGTAAGATTTATTATTGAGAAGAAAAAGTCATATACATCCTCATATATATATAGATCTTCATTTTTTTCTATTTTGTTTTAATTACCGCTTTCTCCTCATAGTAGGGCCTGAAAATAGTTTTTGGTTCTTTAATTCTTTTTGTCTTGATTCCTCAACAGTTGATAGTCTCTTTGTCACCCTCCCATGTATTACCATCCAGAAGCTCCCCTTTCACCTCTCTAATCATCTCCTTCACCCCCCTCTCACTCCCTGATGGGATTGATATAGATGCAGGTATTGGTGTATGTTCATAACATATGTACGGGTCAGAGACCAATCCTCTGTGAGCTGTGGGGGTTTTATTCATATTTTCATCTCTCAACATTTTTGGATATAGAATCTTTTATTATCATCTGACTTTATAACTGTAATCCAAAGCAATTACTTTATTTTCAACAAGCCAGATCAAATTTGATTGATTTATTTTAAATCAATCAATCCAGATGAGGGTGATATCAGAAAATATACAAGTCTGAAACAATAATAGACTTGATGGCTGATGAACACAGCCCTGCTTGAAGCGGGTCCAGGCTCAAGTATGGTGAAGGGAAGGTTGTGTTAAGCTAGCAAAAGAACTGGCCAGGAGAGTTCAAGCATCTCAATAGCAATGAAATTCTTCAAATTCATTTAACAATCTGGTGATCCCATCAAATTAAGAAGCCCTGATGATTAACTAACAGATGGGTAGGATTGAAAGGGTTGTGGTTATAAGCCATATTTTGGATCAGACTGGCGTGTAAGAAATTAAGTTCAGAATTACACCTCTCCAAAAATCTGTCAAATCAATTTGAGAGATGTTTCAAGGATGTTAACAATTGCTTACTCTGACATGAGGCCTGATTTGACATAGGGACTGATGATGGTTTGGGGGCATCCAGGTAACCAAAATTGGCTGTAGGGAGGGCATGACAAATCAAAGAAAGATTTCAATTTTAAACAAGAGCCGCAGGGGTGGATGATGATGGGAGAGGAGATGAGATTAAGTTGTGAAGGAAGGATCAAGAATACCTGGGAGATATTTTACCTGAGATGTGGTAGGATTATTTGATGGCTGGATTTTATTTTGGGTTTGAGATGGTTCAGAAACAGTGTGGCAGGATGAAGTGCTCTTCCTGAGTCTTGAATTTATATACTGTATTGAAAAACACTTTTTTTTGGGTAACTCTGACACCCCTTTTGTGAAATAAGTGGGTTTTTTCATTTTTTAATGGCGGGTTTGAAATGGAAGATTTGGTCTGAAACCAAACCCGCCATTAAAAAAATTTCAGATTGGCTAACTCTGATACACCCTATTTATTTTTCCCATGTTTTTTTCATGTTTGGTAGAAAGGATTTTAAATTCCACAAGGAATCTTCAATTTTGTGTAAAAAAATGAACTCTTATCATTTTCCTTGTTTTTCTTGCATTGGGTGAGTTGTTTTTTCAAATCTATGCTCAGATTTTAATTTTTTAAAAAAATTATGTTTGTTTCATTATTATTACCCAATTGGAGTCCATAATTGAATTATCCAAAGTATTATACCTGATGCAGAACCCACAGGGAGTCTGGAGGCCTCAATTTAGCCCCCAGGGCCTCAGTTGATGTTAGGAGGCCTTTGGGACCCAAATTTATCTATCAAATGGTGTTTTCTCCTACCCCAGGCACTCCTTTAACTCTTAAAAAGGCTTCATTCCTTCCTGGGATGGGAAAGCATGCAAAAAGAATTCATTTTAGGAAAGAAATTACTATAATGAAACCAGTGATGCCTTTTGTAGTAATTTTATAAAGTTTTTTTCTGGGATGAAGAATTTTTGCATCATTTTGCTGATGTTTTTAATTTTATTGGTTTTATTCTAGCCTTGGCCAAACAAAAAATTCATCAAGTAAGCAAATGATGATTATATAAAGAGAAAAAATTGATTTCTTTGAATTTGAAGTGATACTTTGGATAAAATTCAGATCAATATTTAGCAAAGAAAAAAAAAAACAGACACCAAATATACATATTTTATGATAGGAATCAAAATCTTTCAGAAAAATTCACCAAAAACATTTTCAAGTGCAAGGGTAATCAAAAGAAATATCAAAATTTATTCATTTGAAAAAATAAAAATCATTGTTTTTTGATTTTTCTGGTGCTTGATGAATTTTATTTTGGAATTTTTGAAAATATTTTAATTTATTTCTGAGAATAGTTATATCTATCATGTTTGTGTTATGTTTTAAATTTGGTAAAGATTTATCTAAATTCCATATAGATATTGCATTTTGATCTCAGAACTTTTTGCTTGATATTTTCTTAATTTTTTTTTACTTGATGGATTTTGAGTATAAAAATTTTAAAAATTTTAAGTCTTTTCATAAAATAAGCATATCTATCATTTTATTTTTTTATATTTTTGTTACTTATGTATTTATATTTAATCAGAAATATGAATTTTTTCAAGGAAATCAATCTTTAATTTTTCCTCTGTTGTTGTTGTTGCGCTTGATTGAGTTTTTATTTTTTCAAAATATTCAAAGGGCTTAATTTTCTCACACATAAAACCCTTTATTTCACGCTGTGAAATTTTAGAGCTTAAGCTCTGGTTGAAAGAGTTTAAGAGAGGATAAGGAGATGTCTTGTGTCGCCAAGAGGAGGGCGGATCCAAGGAGTCAGGAAGAGGAGCACTCCAGTCCAAAGTGAGGAAGAATGGATGTGGATTCATTCACTTGAAGTTCAGCAGACTTCAGTAGAATAATTACAAAATAGGCTGAAAAGTGGTTGAACAAATAGGTAGAAATGAATAAGAGATATTCAATACTGGCCATTAGAGACTGGAAATTTTTGGAGGACCACAACACAGGTTGAACTCATGATTCAGGCAACACTAACAGTAGACCAAAATTCTAACACATGCATTTTGAAATTGTTGCGCCATTGCACCCCTTTGATATTTCACGCAAAAATAATTCATTTCATGCAAGTTTCAAGAATTAATTTATTTTCAATTCTGAATCCGCAGCCCCGTAGCAGTGTTCTTGAACCACTCATCAAAATCTTTGTTAATTTTGGAGGCATTAGAACCCCTTCAAAAATGCAATCAAAAAATGAAAATTCTGTAAAAACAAATCTTTGCATGGGGTTTTGGATACTTATTTTGACTATTTTAATTTTTTTTCTGGGTTTCTTCAGCTTCCAGAAATTAAAACAAACATTCAAAGAGCTTTCAAATTCTTTCCTCATATTCTTTGGATGTATCCTTTCACCATAAAAAATTCCTTCAAAAAACACAAAAAATTCAAAAAATTCAAATTTCTCTTTAGAAATTTGAATCCTCTTTATTTCATTCTTTTTGGGTGATGCAAGCTATCACAAAAATAAAAAAAAAAATCTAAAGAGCATTTGAATATTTTTCTCAGATTTTTGTGGATGTATTATTGTACCTTAAAAATTTACATCAAAAAAAGATTCAGTAGATGAAGAGCTGCCAGAGGTGGATTTTATAATTAAGATGGTTATCTTTCATTTTCTTTTATTTTTGGTCAATTTTTTGGATATTATTTGTCATTGATATTTTAATTCCAAATTCAATCAGAGGTATGGAACCATTGTGAATAAGAAGGTTGGCTCTCCTGAATACAATCCTGGGACAAGAATCACCAGGGAAAAGGTGCCCTATGAAGATGGTGATGCTCCTTACCATCCTCCTGCAAGGAAATTATCAGCAAAAACAGCCTGAAAAATCAGTGAGAAGGTGAGTAAATTTGATATTTTATGATTTATCCATTTTTTCTGATTTTTGGGGGGTTTTTCTCTAGGTTTCCTGCACATTATCTTATTCTTCTTCTGGAATATTTGACAAAGTATCAGTTGAAGAAGTGATTTTTATCTTCATACCATATTTTCTGTTATAAAAAAAATTCTGATTTTTGGTTTAAGTCCCAATTTAAAGATTTTATTTCCCTAAAAACAGCCATGCCACATATATCACATGTTTAAAATGTCATAGGGGATGGGAACTGTGGATTTAGAGAAGCAGCCCTTTGTTTGAGGAGGAACTCAGACAACTGGATTGAATTAAGGAAAGAAATGGTGAAAGGGCTTCATTCCAACCCAATCTTCAAGGACCCAAAATTACTGAATGATATATGGGGTGAAACTTTACAAGAAGCAAGAAGGCAACTTAACCACCTTTATGGCCTAGCTCCCATAATTATGTGTTTAAAATTTCCATGCCATGATTTCCTTCTGGCTGAAACATATAAGTGTCCAGTGTTTCTGTTTTCTTCATCAATGTCTTTCATTCATCTTTCTCTGAATTCCCCTCCCACTCCAACACCCAAATCTTCTCCTATTTGCTTCATTATTTTAGAAGATTTCAAACATATATTCTTATTCAAGTTCAAGTCTGATCATTGGCCAGCTCCCAGGTTAGATCCACTTTGGAAAAGCTTTGTGACAAAGGATGCAAAATTTTGGAAAACAATTCTTCAGAGAAATTTTGATCTTGGTAATGAGGTTTTGTTCCCTCCAAGGAAGTCAGGCAGAAAAATAAAACCAACCATACTTGAATAAATTTTAATATTTGTATCCAAATTTGTACATTATTTTTAATTTTTTGAATGCAGTTTGTAAGTTGTATGCATACATGCAGATGATCTTTAAAAAGTATTAATGAAATATTTTTTTTGTTTTTTTAACATGCTGAAAGGTTGAATCACCTAAAAAAAATCAATTATAAAGGCAAAAAAAAGGATTGAAAAATCCAGTGAGAAAAGTGAATTTTTGGAATTCTTTTGTTTTTGGACAGAATTTTTAAAGGTAAAAAATGGAATCAAAAGATTCTGAAAAAATATTGAAAACTTATTTAAAAGCTTTTTTAAATTTATAAAACCTTAAAACACCCAAAAAAAATTAATCAAAAAACAAAATGAAACGATCCAAAAGTCCAATGAGAAAAAGGAATTTTTGGAATTTTTTGCTTTTTTTGATGTAAATGAATAAGGAAAAATGATACATCCAAAAAATATGATGAAAAAATTTAAATTCTCTTTAAATGTTGGTTTTTTTTGATAGCTTGATTTGCCCAAAAAAATGAAATAAAAGTAAAATAAAAGGATTCAAATGTCCATAGATAAATTTGATTTTATTGAATTTTTGTGTTTTTTGAAGGAATTTTTTGAGGTGAAAGGATAAATCCAAAAAATATTAAAAGAATATTCAAAACCTCTTTAAATTATTTTTGAAATTTATGGAAGATGAAGAAACCAAAAAAAAAAAATTAAAATAGCCAAAATAAGGATCCAAAAACCCATGCAAAAATTTGTCTTTACAGAATTTTTCATTTTTTGATTGAATTTTTGAAGGGGTTCTAATGCCTCCAAAAATTCCTAAATATTTTGGTTAGGGATTCAAGACCCTTGCTACAGGGCTGCGGATTCAGAATTCAAAAAAAAAATGCATTCTTGAAACTTGCATGAAAGAAAGCATTTTTTTCATGAAATATCAAAGGGGCGCAAGTGCACAAGGATGTCAAAATGCGTGAAATAAAGTTTTTGATGAATGAGAGTAATAATGCTTTATTTAAATTCATCTGAAGAAATATTTTTGTGTCGATTGTTTTTCTGTTTTTGGTAAATATTTATTTCCATTTTATCAGAAATATCAATTTTTATTCAGAGAAATCAATTCTTTGCCTTTCTATTATTATTCTATCAACTAATTTGTTTTTGATTTTTTTTGGAAAATTCAAAAATATATGAATTTGACTCATAAAAATAGGTTTTTTTTGATTTTTGATTTTTGATTTTTGATTTTTCATTTTCATTTGTTTTTATTTTTTATTTTTGATGCAAAGGTATTTAATTGACATCCAAGATTTTGAATCATATTCATTTTTTTTGTTTGAGCATATTTTTGCTTGCATATTTCAAAATAATTGGATTCAATTCATAAAATAGGTGAATTTAGAATTTTTCCATGTTTTTCTTTTTTTTTCTTTTTTTTTATGTTTGGTGAAAATTAATCTATATTCCACAGGCAATATTCAATTTTCCCAAAAACAAATAATCAATTTTTATCATGGGAGGTGTTAAATTCAAAGCCCAGGGTTAAAAAAGGGCATTTAAAAACGCTCACAACCCATTTGAGTAATGAACACAGGTTCACAACTTAACAAGTTGCAAGCAAAGTTTCTTACAACTCAATTAACCCCCAGGGGGTTTCAAACAAGTAGTTTGTGGCCCAAATAGGTAGCAAATGGGTACATTTCAACCAATGTAGATTGCAAACAGGTATTTTGCAACGAATTTGGGTTTAAAAGAAGTATTTTATAAACCCACTGGGGTTTCCAAATTCATCAAAAGTTTCTTGCATGTCTTCCCTGACAATTTTTGCCCATTTGGACCAAAATAGCCCCAAATGGGCCATTTGAGGGGGTAATCAGGGGTATTTAGGCACTCCTGGATCACATTTGAGTGCCTTCAAACCAAATTTGGGGATATCCCGCACATTTTGTAATTATTGGACCACAAAAAGAAATTGAAAACTGTTCCACACATTCTTTAAATTGGCAAAACAAAGTTTTGTCACAAACCATACACACACAATACTTTCTCATTGGATATTTTTCTTTTTGCAAACCCAAAACAGAGCATACTGGATTTGTTAATTTGAATTTTTCATTGAATATTAAATTTCTTTTTGTTTTTTTGGTTTATGGGAACAGTGGCAAGTTCAAGCCCCACTGGTTTAAACATGGATTCCTTAAAGGACTTAATTGATAGTGCTGTTAACAAAGATGTGACAGAAGCTAGGGATTTGGGTAGTTATCTGGGAAATATAACATTTGAAGGCCCCATTGCATCCTCATCTAGGGTCAAAACTGAGGAACAAGGTTTCTTCACAACTGGAATTGACTCAAGCTGGTGGATCACATTTCATGTGCCATTTGAATGATTAGGCTTAATGGATACTAATTTAATTATGGAAGATGCAAATTTTTAACTATGAGACTATGAGGTTCAAGAAAATCTTGACCCTCCTCCTATGAAAGCCTTTCCTAGTAGGAAAGAAGATGAAAATAATTTTAAAAAATGATGATCTATGCATGGCTATTCTCTCACAAAATTCAAGTGAAAGAGATAAAAATATTTAAACCTAGAATGCAACATAATATAAAGGGCCAATGCTCACCAAAAAGCAAAGGCAAACTCACATGAGGAATTTTGGGTGTCAATTTATGATCTTTGCAAGTTGGAAAGTAGCAGAGCCCACATGGCAACTCTCCATTAGAAATGACCAACAAAATCATCAACCATCTGCAAACCCCTCAGTGCATCCTCAACTGAGGAGAATCTATGGTGTGGCCTTAGATCAACTGAAGGAAGGAATGAAAGATGGGCTAAATACAATTTTACTCAAAATTAAATTCAGGAAGATTGAAGGTGGAGAATAAATTGACAATAGGAAAACCTAAAACAGTAAGTGCAAGTTTAAAGCAGATGATTGGATGAGAAAGTTGTATGTGGATGTTTTATTTGAAATGATCCAAGAAACTCAGTGGGCTTCCAGGTTAAATTTCAGTGGAGAGGGTCACTTAGAGGCACTTTTCTTGGCTCATCCCAAGTCTATAAGACTTTTTAAAAAATTCCATTGTATTTCTTTTTTGGATTGTACTTATAAGAAGAAATACTTGAACAATACCTCTATTCCATGTTTTAGGAATTACAGCCAACAGGAAAATTTGTTTTTCTAACAAAAGAAACATTTGAGTTCTACAGTTGGGCATTGAATGCACTAAAGTAGTTAGCTTGTGATCCACAGAGGCTTCCAAAAGTGTTTGTGATGGACTTTGAAAATGCTCTGATTTGTGCAATTGAACATTGTTTCCCTGAGTCATCCAGACATTTGTGATTTTGGCACTTTTCTTAAGGTATTCAAGCAAATTTCAAAGTCTGGTTCAGTAATGATGCTTAAGGATGGCAAAGTTATATGTCTCTGTGGGCAAAGTATGAGGCTTCTAAAACCAAGGAGGAGGCAGAATTCAATGATTTGGAACTCAGAGTAGGCCAATTTTTTGCTTCTTCTGTTCATCTATTCTGGGATTTCTTACGTTGAAACCCATGTACAGTGTTTCTTGAAACACTATGAAGATATACTCAAGTATATGTAAAATATCATTTTCCCTATCAAAGGGAATTTGTAACAGTGTGGACTTGTTTCAACCCTGACTTTTGAAGTAAAAAAACATCTTGGGTAGAAGGGGCCCATGCTACTTTCAAACAATTATTTTCCAATCTTTGGGGAACATTTTGGATGTGTGGAAACAACTGGAAGGAACCATTGATAGCCAAATCAAATCATTTAATTTGTTGGGAAGGCTATTTGTAGACACAAATGCAAGTAGTCTCAGCATTCAAAATTTCTATTACACTCATGGCGGTGGCAGAAAATGCAGAACAACAGGTTTAAAGAGCAAAGTCTGGCTAATTGCCAACTCCAGCAGAGGAAAATCTCTGGCTCAGCAGCTGTGTGGGTGCAAGTTCCACATTGAAATAGTGGGGCTGAGCCAGGGTTTTGCCTTTTGTGGAGCAATGGCCATAGTTTTTTTCTTTTTCAGATGGATAGTTGAAGTTTTTCCTTTTGTAGAACAATACTTGTGGTCAATAACTAACCCCCTCTGCAATTATGGGATTTGGAGTGAGAATGCAGCCACAAGTGATTGGAAATATGGAGTACATATCCAAGATCTGAATATGGGGTATGCATGGAGATTTCAGAGGATAAATAATTTTTGGAACAATCAAAACTAGATTCAAAAAGGTGGAATGCAGATGAATGGGGATCTTCTGTGATGCCATATGCAGAATCAAAGGGGATCTGCCAAAGGGAGTTCAACAAGGATCCGACTTTAGAACTGCATTGGGGAAAATAAGCTGGTAGGGTCATTGGAGATTAAAAGAATATCAGTGAATCTAATTTATCCAGACCAATCAGAGCTAATAGAAAACCAGGTCATTGCAGAACGTTTTAGGGAGGCAGTGCAGGGGAAGTCATTCTTTGTTTTATTCTTTTTTTTGGAGTTGTATTGTTTTTTACATAAAATTGGATTGTTACGTGAGCAGGGATGGGGGGGGGGGGGCGGGATCCTTACAGAAAATGGGGAAATTTTTTATTTTATCATAGCATCAGCGAAATTAACAAGTTTTTATTTGCCTATTTTATTATCCAAGTGTCTTTATTTGTGCCAAAAGAATTGTTTCATAGGAGTAACTTAGATTCTTAGCCAAAGAATAGCTTGTTGAAGAGCTTGTTTGGGAGTCTGTTTTTTATTATTATTGTTATTTTATTGCAATTTAGCCTAAGGAAGTTTCTGTAGGACGCGGAGGAAGGATTATTGTAATATTTGGCCTGGAGAAGATACTGTAAATCAAGGGACTAGAAAATTATCTGGTACTGGATCAGAGTTGTTTCAGAAATTTAGTGTAGCACCAAATTTATTTCCACAGCATTGCTTGAAAAATCTGGATAAAAGTTAGGAACAGTCCTTCCAAAAGGACTGTTACCTTTGGGATACAAATTTTCAATTGAAAAAATGAACCTCATTGGGGAACAATTCAACCAGTTAAAGCACAATGTGAAAACAAGAGGTGAATACCCCTAAATTTTTCCTAAGGTTTGGTAGTGATTGTCTACTTGCGTCTGTAAGGAGCTGAGTGCACCATTCAGCCAGAAACCTGAGATTTAGAATGAGAATAGAGATAAAAAGTGTCTTCTGTCATTCTTAGCTTCCAGGAGCCAATCTCAATTATGCTATTGCCTATCTACAACTTGTAGTTGAGAGCAAGGTATCAGGACCTCCCTCTAAACTCTAACCCAGGTACACAAACATCTGAGAACAACAACCCTAAGTTATCACCCTCTCCAACCCTTGCCATCTTCCTGCCATTAAGTCCATCTGGGTTTTTTGTTCTGATGGCAGGGAAGTTTCTGCACCCTACTTGGAGCCCCCCAATGCTGTGGAAACCAAAGTTGAATATCCCTCAAAGTTTTCCTTAGTTTGGAGATTATTGGTCTCAAGCGTCTGTAGGGAGTTGAGTGTGCCATTCAAACAACAAGAGAGAGAGAGAATGAGGCTTCCTTCCTTTAAACCCGATGTTCTGATTGTATGATGATCCTTCTACAACCCGCAATTGAGAGCTAGACTTTAATTCCTCCCCCTCAATCCTAACCTAGATACAAGTTCAACGATTTCCCAACAACTACAAGAAGAAGACTATGCAACAGAAAGCCCTAACCCACCCCTATCCCTTCCTCCAACCCCCGCCTGCCTTTAGGTTCATCCGGTTTTTCCTTCTCATGGCGCATGTGGCGCCCTACTCAAAGCCCTCCATGGCTGTTTATATCCACCCAACACACCATCTTCAAAAATCCGGAGTTCACAAACCAGTCCCCTCTTATGGTTGCAAGTACCCCTCATTCCCCCATGTCACACACATAGCTGCCACTGCTGCGGAGCCACTGTACTTGTGAATGCTGAGCACACAGCTGCAACACAGTTCCCAACTCATGGATATAAAATGCCACTGCAACACCTGTGTTTGGGTTCCCTCCTTGGATAGCCAAGGAAACTGTCCCACTTCTACTTTTCCCAAACTAGCAATACCCACAAACTCTACCATATATGCTTTGTTTCTGGGTCTGTTTACCAAGAGCCAATTTTGTATCTGCTGCAGCCAATGCTGAGCCAACCATGCACCAGAGGCTGAGCCCGCAGTAGCTATTTCTGAGCCCACCTTGCACTTAAAGCTGAGCGGTCATCCCGCAACACAGTTCCCAATCCTAAGGCTATATAATTCCACCACATCCCCCCTCCATCTTAAGTTCTGTCCCCAGAGGGCTTCCCATTGTTACCTCACCAGTCATCTCCCATGCTTCCACCCCTTCCCTCTTCCTCTCTTCTTTCCCTAAGTTTTAAATGCCTATCTGTGCCCAAAAGAGAACAGAATTTTTTTCTGCGCCACCCAAGCCAAATGAGTCAATTTTGAGAGCAGCCTCCAGCATGAGTAAGAGATAGAGAGAGCCCAAGTGAGAGACAGAGATAGATTTGAGCAAGAGAATTTTGGATATTGGTCCTTGTCCTTGCACATCCACCCTTCTTTGTCTTGAGTTCCCAGAGAGGTAACTGGACTGCCCCAGAAGAACTTCCACAGAGTTTCCTGTACCCCTTCTGCAAACAAAAACAAAAAACAGACTGCCAGAATGCGGGAAAAACACACAAGAAAGAGGAAAGAAATAGGGAGACAGAAACTCTGGGGTTTCTAGTCATTCCAACTTTTTAGAAAGGCTAGAACACCCCCTCACCAATTCAGACTTCATCCTCATCCAAACACTACTAGCCATACCACATTTATACAATCCTATATACACACATTTCTTTTTGCATTTCTTTTCTGCTGCCTTTCCCAACACTTTCTCTTTTTTCTGCCTGCTCCTGGAAGGGCTTTTCCTTGTGCGTACAGACCCAGAGTTGTGCCACACCTGTGTTTTTCAAAACAATTCACAAACCAAAGCCAGCAATAATCCAAGGAACCATATCAAGTCAAAATAAATAAGGAAAGAAACATTATGGGGTGTCTAGTTGTTTGGGATTTTTATACAGGCTAGAAAAACCCCTCACCAAATAAAGGATAGTCCATCAACCCCCCCCCCAGCTTGGCAGCTGTTCCCAGTGGTTTGCAAACTCCTACTTGTCTCAAAAATCCTCTGGGGAAAGCCCTTTACAATTGGCTCCTCCATTGGAGTTGCCGCAGCTGCCAGTTGGAAACCCTTGCACCTGTTACCCCCACGCATGATCATAAATTTTGGTCTCAAACTGCCCCCCAGAAAAGTACTCCAATTTCAAAGCCTCTTTAAATGCCTTGGAATTGAAGACCATTTGTGCCTGGAATCCAAACATAAACCGCTTCACCAAGATAATATCTCCACATTCCACCAAAAGGAAAGACAAGGGTCCCCAAAACCTTGCAACCTTAAAAAACCCTTCCATGCATCATTCCCCTCAGTTCAACACCCAAATTCCCATTGCACACTTCTTCCTAACAAAACCCAATTCATCCACCAGCTTTGAAAGAAGAAGGTTTACCATGGATCCACTTTCCTTCCCACTAACTTCATTGAGACGCAAGCAAGTGGAATTGAGACTGATTTCAACCAGCACAAATTGAAATTGGCCTTTTACTGTGCCAATTTCACCTTTTGTATGGTTGAAGGGATACACCCCTGGGTGCAATCCTGCAGACCCTAGAACATTTTTTCAACAACAACCAGGGAAAGCACCACCAACTCCTGCAGGTTCAAGGGGATTGGGGCTTCATTTCCCATCACCATCCGCACAATTTTTGCAGCCTTCTTCTTCCTAAAAGGTTTCATCAGTTGTCCCACCATAAATGGGTGAGTTTAAACTAGTTTTGGAGTGGTAGGAACGTTTTTATCTTCTTTCCACATCCATCTTTTCTGCTAAAACCTTTTTTCCTGCTGCCAATTCCCTTACTTTGGCTTCTACCTGTGGAGCATGCAATGATCCTTGCGCCATGACAAGGCAAAGAAACACTTGCACATTCTCCATTGGTCTTTGTCTCTGCGCCTACACTTGCTGCATGGGAGTGGGCTGATCTGCTTCCAGAAAGATCCCCTCACCCCTTGGGAACATGAACCCCATCCATATGGGTCAAACCAGTCCGGCGCGCATGTCCTTAGTGAAATTGTTTCATCCCCAACCTCCAGTGTCTGTTCCTGCCACAGTAATTACAGAACAAAGCCATGAAAAAATTGGAAGATGCATTAGGAAAGTGGAACCCTTCCACTATGTGGGGTGGAAAGTTGTGCAACAATGTAGCCATCCAAATCAAACAGATCTTCAGGTCCTTTAAGATTTCCATGAGCTTGCTCACTGGCAGGGCCATTTCTGGTTGCAATGCCAGAAGGCATTCAGATTGGGGCCACAGCAGGGTGGGAGCCTGACCCCTTTGCAGCCTCTGGAAAAAATTTTGACATGTAATCAATAAGCTCATACAAATCAATCTTGTTATCCACAGCCTGATGGATGGTTGCCAAGTTGGGGAGGAGCACAATGCTCCCGTCCAATGACTGCTTCACCAAGTAATGGTCATACAGATTCCATTGCAACCATGCCTGGAGCTGAGTTGCTAGTCCTACCAAAAACACCTTCTTCCTTGCAACCGGTTGACCCGCAGCCACCTTGTTCTTTGCCAGATACTGGTAGATTCAATCAAAATCCACCACTTAATTCATCAATTCTGCTTGCTTCCTGAAACCACTGCGCATTCTTCCCTCTGTTTCCACCCTTCAAATTTGCATCCCTGGAACCAGGGTTTGTGCCTCCCCCACCACGTCAAGCTCGTGGCCTTCATCTTTGGACAGTCAAGGCTCTTTTACCCCTCCATCTCTTCCATTTCCTGGAGCCCCGCCTTGTCTGTGATGAAGAAGACAACAAGGGAATACTTTCCCAAGTCAGACGCTTCCTTGGCTTTGGTAATACCTTCATACCTCAAAATGAACTGCTGCATGTCCTCAGTGTTGAACTGGATGTGGGGGTAGTCTTGCAGCCTTATGCAAACTGGTTGAGGAGAATCATTGCCTTTGGATGGAGGAGGGGTAAAAGGTGGATGGCTTAGTCCCTCAAGTAACTGGAGGAGGAGGGGGAAGAGGAGTTGGGGCATTGGAAACCATAGAGGTTATTGGGAGGTAAAAATTAGAAATTGCACCCATTTACCTTCAAGAGACAAGGAAAAAAAGATTACTTCCCTGCCAGACCCCAAGATGTGGAAACAAGAGGTGAATACCCCTAAAGTTGTCTCAAGATTTGGAAGTGATTGGCTCCTTGTGTCTGTAAGGAGCTGAGCGCGCTGTTTAGCCAGCAACCTGAGAAAGAGAAAGATAATAGAGAGAAAAATTTTCTTCCTTCCTTCCAAGCATCCAGGAGCTCATCTCCAACACAACAGATTAATTCCCCGCCAGACCCCCAGATGTGGAAACAAGAGGTGAATAACCTAAATTTTTCTCAAGGTTTGGAAGTGATTGGTTCCTTGTTTCTGTAAGGAGCTGAGAGCGCTGTTCAGCCAGCAACCTGAGAGAGAGAATGATAATAGAGAGAAAAAGTGTCTTCCTTCCTTCCAAGCTTCCAGGAGCTCATATTTGTTGAAGTTAGAGTAGAATTCTCCGGTTGAGAGTATTGAAAGAGGCTGAGGAGGAATCTTATGACGCCAAGAGGAGGGGATCTGGGGATCCAAGGAGGGCACTCTGGTTCAAGTTGAGTAAGAAAAGATGATGTTAATTGAATTGATCAGGCATCAATATATATAGACTAATTACAGGATGGCTGAAAAGTGGTTGGAAAGGTGAATGTAAGAAATAGGTTTAATAAGCATAACTGTGACACATAAGATATCACAACATAAAGAACATTGATAGACACTGATGACAGTACAATTGCAATCAAGATTTAGGCAACACAAAGATCAGGCAAAAATTCTAAAAATCTCCAATATGCTATTGTCTATTTACAACTCAGAGTTTAGAGCAAGGTATTAGGACCTCCCTCTCAACCCTAAACCAGGCACACAAACATCTGAGAAAAAAAAACCATCAGCTTCCACCCTCTCCAACCCTAGCCATCTGCCTGCAATTAAGTCCATCTGGGTTTGTTCTTCTCATGAAAAAAAATTGCCTGTGCCCTACTTGGAGACCCCCTGCACCTTTCTGCATCCACTCAATCCCCCCATATTTGGGTTCCCTCCCCAGATAGCCCTGAGCAACTGTACTTCTCCTGCTTTCCCCAAACTAGCAATACCTGCAAAATCAACAAGATATACTTTGTTTCTTGGTCCATTTCCCCAAAGCAGATTGTGGATCTTCTGCAGCGAATTCTGATCCAACCAGGCACTGGATTCTGAGCCTTTAGAAGCTCTTTCTGAGCCATTCCCACATCCAATGCTTGGCCCGCCTTGTACCTGAATCTGAGCATACATCCTGCAATGCAATTCCCAATCCCAAGGCTATATAAAACCACCACAACAATGATGATGTAAAAGTGTGCACCAAGTCATATTCCAAGACAATGGGCTTTCCTTGTTCCAAAATATTAGCAAAAATATTTCAATTGAGAGGATCTGTTGTGCCTGAGGATGTTCATCCTCAGTGAAGGTTAGAATATAACCCTTCCAGTTAAATAAGCTGGATTGTTGGATTGTTTGAAGGGCTTGAATAGTTCCTGAATTGATTGAATAATGAGTGATTTTTTTGCATTTTGAAAGCTTGAAACCAATCCATTGCTTGACTCATCTCAGTTTTTTGAAAATCTCATTCCAATTGTTACGGGACTACCTGAAGAAGGTAAAGTAATGATTTGAAAGCCCTTGGTCAAGCATGAAACAACTTTGGTTTCTGGGCCAAGGCTTGAGACAAAATTCTTACAATCCAGCCGCAGTCAACCATAATTGGAAGACACCTCATGTGAAATTTCAAGATTTGAGAATGTGGAAGGCAACATGAGAAGAAAAGAAAGGTTTGAAGGGCACCAAAAAGACCAAAAATTGTAAGTCTTGTATTTTGAGAGGTTTTATTTTTTAGGGTTTAATGAACTAATGGGTAAATGATATTTATAGTGCAATTCAGGCTTAGAATCTGAATTTCATAGGTCAGAGGAAGATACTGAAAGTGAATTAGGCTCCCTTAATTTAGAATCAGAATCATTTTCTGAGGAAGAAGAAGAGGTGGAAAAGTCAACAAGAAGCTCATATTTGGTGAGCATTGATTTCATTAATGTGATTAGAATGTTTTCTAATTGAGTTTTTTCATAGGAACCAACAGTAAAATACCTCAATCAAATACCTGAGATGAACATAAGTTGTTTGGTGAGGATGGGAATCCTGTTGGTGATGGTAATTGTGGATTTAGATTCATTGGAAAATTGTACAATCAATATGGATGGTTTAAAGTGCAAAGGGAAATTATATAAATATTAAGGAAACATTAGGCATGCTATTCTAAGATACTTGGGGGTATAAATTAATTTTTAATATTGAAAAAAGACTTGATTTGAATAAATCAATGAAAAGATTCCCTCTTCAAAGTGGCTTTCAAAATTGTATATGGGCAAAATAATAGCAGATAATTGTTGAAGTCCAATCTGTTTCATTTCATTGGCTTCATGTTGTACTTATAAATCTGTAAAAACGGGTGTAAAATAACCATAAGATGCCATCTTAATTTCCTTTGTTCACAATAAACACTGGGTTCATTTATTAATTGAGGGAGATATGATTCCAATCTTGCCAATTGTATCAAAAACATCTTCTTTGAATTCAAATAAAAGTTCTGGTTGGGTTGATCATCTCAAAGATCAACTGCATTTGTATTCCAATTTATATATATCATACCATTTCCTCATTTGGGTTTTCATTTCATCATTTGGTTTTGGTATAACATGTATTTCTGATGCTGCTCTTGTACTTCTATTAATATAAAGTTTTATCAAATTTTGAATATCATTATGCTAATTTTTTGAGCTAAAATAGTTATGTTGAGTGGTTTGAATGAGATTTTATTTTTAATTCAGTTCAACTTTTGTTGGGCTGATCCCATCATAAGAAGTATTTTTACTTCCTATGATGGGATTAGCTTCACAAAAGTTGAACTTTTATTTTGGAATTTTTACTTCAAGGCAAGTCCATTGAGGTGGACTTGTATCAATTCCACCTCAATGGACTAGCCAATTTTTTTTTTGGGGGGGGGGTTTATTTATTTTGGCACTATTCCTACGAAATAAGTTCAAATTGTGTTGGACTGATCCAATAATAAGAGGTCTTTCTAATTCTTCTGATGGTATCAGCGTAACACAAGTTGAACCTTTTTCAGAATTTTTGATGGGCGGCTAGTCCATGGAGTTGATTGCATTGTATTTTATTCAAATATTGTCTTGATTCTGGGATGTATTGTATGTAAATTGTTCCTTTTTATTTTTATTTAGCCTTTTTTTGTATTTTTTTGGGGGGGGGGAATTTTTCTATTTTTTACAATTTTTTATTTTTTATTTTTTATTTTTTATTTTTATTTATTCATGGTTAAATGAATGTGCATCCATGGCCCTGGATTTGTGAAGTTGTCACAACTTTTTTTTGATTTGTTTTTCAATTGTTTTGGATTTTTTTTTTAACTTTTTTTGGTGTTTTTTTCAGTTATTTATTTATTTCACAATCCTGGAGTTTTGAAAAAGTTGTGAAATTTCAGGGATTCAACCTATACTTCTAAACATTGCCATGGTTAAACCTGCAAAAATTGTAGAACAACCAATCATTCAATCATTTGATGACTTAAATAAACAAAACAGTAGCAAAAAGCATACACATTCAAAAAATAAAAATGTATTGTTAGTAAAAAAGGCGAAATGTTAAATTCACAGCTACAGAGCTGTGTCAAAGGCTCAATGGGCCGTGTGGCACCCTACACAACTCAAATGAGCGGTGTGGCATGCTACAAGGCTCAAATGGGCTGTGTGGCATGCTACACGTCCCATTTGAGTTGTAAGGCACGCTAAACAACAAAAATCAAGTTGTGTATCCTCCACCAAATCATAAATAATGAATAATAAATTATAAATTATAAATTATAAATTATAAATTATAAATTATGAATTATAAATTATAAATTATAAATTATAAATTATAAATTATAAATTATAAATTATAAATTATAAATTATAAATTATAAATTATAAATTATAAATTATAAATTATAAATTATAAATAATAAAAAATAAATAAAAAATATAAAATATAAAATATAAAATATAAAATATAAAATATAAAATATAAAATATAAAATATAAAATAAAAAATAAAAAATAAAAAATAATAGATAATGAATTATAAATAATAAACAATAAACAATAAATAATAAATAATAAATAATAAATAATAAATAACAAATAACAAATAACAAATAACAAATAATAAATATTAAATATTAAATAATAAATATTAAATATTAAATATTAAATAAGAAATAAGAAATAATAAATAACAAATAATAAATAATAAATAATAAATAATAAATAATAAATAATAAATAATAAATAATAAATAATAAATAATAAATAATAAATAATAAATAATAAATAATAAATAATAAATAATAAATAATAAATAATAAATAATAAATAATAAATAATAAATAATAAATAATAAATAATAAATAATAAATAATAAATAATAAATAATAAATAATAAATAATAAATAATAAATAATAAATAATAAATAATAAATAATAAATAATAAATAATAAATAATAAATAATAAATAATAAATAATAAATAATAAATAATAAATAATAAATAATAAATAATAAATAATAAATAATAAATAATAAATAATAAATAATAAATAATAAATAATAAATAATAAATAATAAATAATAAATAATAAATAATAAATAATAAATAATAAATAATAAATAATAAATAATAAATAATAAATAATAAATAATAAATAATAAATAATAAATAATAAATAATAAATAATAAATAATAAATAATAAATAATAAATAATAAATAATAAATAATAAATAATAAATAATAAATAATAAATAATAAATAATAAATAATAAATAATAAATAATAAATAATAAATAATAAATAATAAATAATAAATAATAAATAATAAATAATAAATAATAAATAATAAATAATAAATAATAAATAATAAATTATAAATTATAAATTATAAATTATAAATTATAAATAATAAATTATAAATTATAAATTATGAATTATAAATTTGAATTATAAATTATAAATTATAAGTTATAAATTATAAATTATAAATTATAAATTATAAATTATAAGTTATAAGTTATAAATTATAAATTATAAATTATAAATTATAAATTATCAATTATAAATTATAAATTATAAATCATAAATTATAAATTTGAATTATAAATTATCAATTATAAATTATAAATTATAAATTATAAATTTTAAATCATAAATCATAAATTATAGTTATAAATTATAAATTATAAATTATAAATTATAAATTTTAAAATTTAAATTATAAATTATAAATTATATGGAGTAGTGTATGGGCCCCCACGGGTTCAGGGGCCCTAAACAACTCCCACACGGCTGGAGACGTGAATTTATCATCACCCTCTAAATAGGGAGTATCAGAGTTAAAATTCTGAAAAACTTAAATTATTTATTGCAGGAAAAATATCAATTTTTCAAAAAAAATTGATATCAAAATAAGAAAGAAACCAATGGCTTTAAATGAAGAAAAATAAAATATTGGAAAAAAAGGATAAGCCTGAAATAAGCCATTTAATTTTTGAAACCTTTAACTCTGATACGCCCAATTGATTCAATTTAATTTACTTGAATCCTCGAAGAATTCCCTTCCAAGAAAAATCAAGGCAGTTCATAGAAACAGGAGCTTAAAAGTTTTTAAAATATTTTCTGCTTTTGGATACATTTTCAGGGGATTCTCAATTACCCTTTGGGAAATTCTACATGGGTTCCATGCACCCAAATTGAATTTAGTTTTCTAATTTTAGTTCAAATTTCATCACTATGAACCCCATCCTGATTGGATAATCCATATTCATTGATTTCAGAATTTTTCTTTCAACTCAAACCTGCATTTAGACCTTACAAACTGGTAAACCTATCATGTTTTTAAGAAGAAATAATGTACATTCAATGGAATTATAACAAAGTTTCTATTTAAAAATGATAAATGAAATTGAGCTTTAAAAAGTAGTCAAAAGAACAAAATCAAGAAGCAGAAAAAAAATTAAAATTATAAAATTTTTCCAGAACTAAGTACAAATTTAAACTGAAGAAATATAAACTTGGTAATACAATAAATTGAAAGATATATCAGTTGAAAAAATAAGAAATTTTAAAAAAAAATCTTTTCAATTTATTGAATTGACTAATGTTTCTGCTGATGAATTTGAAATAAGAACATCAATAACAGCAGAATCATTCAAATTAATTTTATTTAAAAGATCTACTTAAAAATAAATTTTAAAATAATTTCAAATTGAATTAATTCTAGATTCCAAATTTACAAATTGCAAGAATTTGAAAAATTTGAAAAAGAAATCCCACCTTTTCCTAACTTTTTTTTGAGCCAAGATGAAAAAAGGAAATTAATAGAAGGATTCAGATGAAGATGTTTTCTTGTTTTATTTATTAAAAATAAAAACTCTAATCCAATCTACATCAAGTTTTTTTTTCTTTCCTGAAAATAAATTAGAATTCAAATGTGTTCCCAGAACTACATTCATTGAATGATGAAACAAAGGGATTGAAAAAAATTTCTTTTATAAGAATCTTTGATATTTTAGTTAGGGTGATGATAAATTCATGATTCATTTGAGTTGTTTACACAACTCAAATTGGCCGTGTGGCATGCTACACAACTAAAATAAAGTTGTGTAGGCTGCACACAACTTGACTGTAGTTATGTAGCCCCCACAAAATGGGTCAGTTTTTTGTGGCATCACACACAACTACATTCAAGTTTTGTGGGGTTCTTTACAACTCAAATGTAGTCGTGTCTTGTGCCACAAAACTGAAAGCAATTTGGGCCAAAAAAATCAAAAATAAAAACTAAATAAAATCTAAAATGAATTGAATAAAAATTCAAAAAAAAATAACAAAATCAACCAAAAAATCAACAAATCTCATTTTTTGTTTAAAAATAAATAAATAAATCAAAACAGGTAAAAATAAAATAAAATAAAAATAAAATAAAAATAAAATAAAAATAAAATAAAAATAAAATAAAAATAAAATAAAATAAAAATAAAATAAAAATAAAATAAAAATAAAAATAAAATAAAATAAAATAAAAATAAAATAAAATAAAATAAAAATAAAAATAAAATAAAAATAAAAATAAAATAAAAACAATATAAAAAAATAAATAAAATAAAATAAAATAAAATAAAAATAACAATAACAATAACAATAAAAATAAAAATAAAACTAAAAATAAAAATAAAAATAAAAATAAAAATAAAAATAAAAATAAAAATATAAATCAAAATAAAAATAAAAATAAAAATAACAATAAAAATAAATATAAATATAAATATAAATATAAATATAAATATAAATATAAATATAAATATAAATATAAATATAAAAATAAAAATAAAAATAAAAATAAAAATAAAAAATATTAATAAAAATAAAAATAAAAATAAAAATAAAAATAAAAATAAAAATAAAAATAAAAATAAAAATAAAAATAAAAATAAAAATAAAAATAAAAATAAAAATAAAAATAAAAATAAAAATAAAAATAAAAATAAAAATAAAAATAAAAATAAAAATAAAAATAAAAATAAAAATAAAAATAAAAATAAAAATAAAAATAAAAATAAAATAAAAATAAAAATAAAAATAAAAATAAAAAAAAATAAAAATAAAAATAAAAATAAAAATAAAAATAAAAATAAAAATAAAAATAAAAATAAAAATAAAAATAAAAATAAAAATAAAAATAAAAATAAAAATAAAAATAAAAATAAAAATAAAAATAAAAATAAAAATAAAAATAAAAATAAAATAAAAATAAAATAAAAATTAAATAAAAATTAAATAAAAATAAAAATAAAATAAAATAACATAAAATAAAAATACAATAAAAATAAAATAAAAATAAAATAAAAATAAACTAAAAATAAATTAAAAATAAAATAAAAATAAAATAAAAATAAAATAAAAATAAAATAAAAATAAAATAGAAATAAAATAGAAATAAATAAAAATAAAATAAAATAAAATCAAAATAAAATAAAAATAAAATAAAAATAAAATTAAAATAAATTAAAAATAAAATAAAAATAAAATAAAAATAAAATAAAAATAAAATAAAAATAAAATAAAAATAAAATAAAAATAAAATAAAAATAAAATAAAATTAAAATTAAAATAAAATTAAAATAAAATTAAATACAAAAAAATAAAAAACAAAAAAACTGAAAACAACCAAAACACCAAAAATTATATAAAAAATGAAAGAGTCTATCAATCAAGCAGCCCTAAATTATAAGTGCCAAAAATTACAAGTTCAACTTGACAAGCCCTAAATTCAAAATGCTAAATAAAAAAAAGAAGTTCACTTTGTGTTATTCTAATCCAATCACAAGAAGTAAAAATACCCCTTATGATGGAATCAGCCCAACGCAATTTGAACTGATTCAACAACTAAATTTCATTTGAAACACACAAAATAATGATGTTAACTCAAAACATTTGACACAATGATGTTCAAAATGTCATAAACCTCTATATTCATAGAATTACAAGATCAGCATGTTATACCCCACCCAAATGATGATATAAAAATGATGTCAATAAATTTGAATGCAACTCAAGTTGATCTTTGAGATGATCAACCCAATAAGTACAAGCGGAACTCCATGGTTTTAATTAACAAATGAAATGAATATTTGGTCTGATGCTTCTTTTACACAAATTTTCATAGGAGTATAAGTACAAAATGAATCCAATGAAATAAAACATATTGGTCTTCCATAAGTATCAGCTATTATTCAACCAATGTCAAGGTTGGAAAGCCATTTTTCAGATGGAATACTTTCATTAATTTCATTAAATTCAAGTCTTTGTTCTATCTTTTCAAGATTTTTACCCCCAGTAAGGATCTCAGAATATGATGTGTTATTTTTCCTCAATGGTTCAATCATTTCCTTTTTTTACTCCAAACAATCCATGCTCATCATACCCCAGTGATTTAGCAATTAATTGAAATCCACAATTTCCATCACAAACCAGATCTCTCACCTCCCCCAAGAACTTATGTAAGTTCTTGGGTATTTGATTGAGCTAATTCAATTTTTGTTCCTACAATCAAAACTTAATTAGCCAAAATTGTAATCTCATCAAATAAATTGATACTCACCAAAGATGAGCTTCTATTTGACTCCTCAATTTCTTTTCCTTCCTCCTCTGAAAAGCAATTTGATTCCAACGGAAGAAACCCTAATGAGCTTTCAGTCTCTTCTAATGAACTATGAAATTCAGATGAAAAGACTTCCTTACACTACAGAAATCATTTTCCCATCAGTTCATTAAGCCATAAAAATGAACATTACTCAAAATAAAATACTTACAATCTTTTGTCTTTTCTTATTTGCTGCCCTCTGATTCCCTTTTCCTGCTTAATTTAATTTTCAAAGTGTTCAAATTGAGAAGGATCTCTGTGGTTATCTGTAAATTTTGGTAAACCTCTACTTGATTGCAAGACATTTGGTTCAAGTCTTGGTTTTGATTGATAATTTGAAGTCTTCTGAATCAGGCACTTCAGAACTTGCAGTGATCTTATTCGGGATATCCCAAGATCATTGCATTGAGCTTGTCATGTAAGTGAGAATTTTCGAGCATTTATAAACATTGACCTTCCATAATTCAAAATGATAAAACATTTTTAAAGTAGGAATCATCCATAAAAAAGAATTAATGCCATTAAACCAACTTACAGAACTAGAACTTCAAGGGTCATAATCCAACTTCCACTGAGGATGAACATCCTCAGGTACACCAGATGCTCTTGATACTACTAGGTCACCTATCTTGTGGGAATAGGGAAAACCCATAGTCTTGTAGTATTAATTGGTGCACACTTCTCCATCATGGTTCTGCTTTGATTTACCAAATTGTTCCACAACAATTTTAAGTTCCTCTAAAGAAAACTTGTATCCAAATGGTAGCAGTTCAGTGGGAAGAACTATTCCTAACTTTATTCAAGAGTTTCAAAGCAGTTACTGAACAAATTTAATTTGATTGGAAACTGTTCCATCTAAGTTTTCCCAAAAATCCAAAATTTTTCCCAAAGAATTTTCAAGGTATCATTCAAGAGTAGCATGGGAGCCTTCCACCAAAGACATGGTTTTATTTCAAAAGTCAGGGTATTTTCAAGTCCAAGCCATTAAAAATTTTTCTTTGATATGGAATATTTTATTTTCCATATATTTAAGCAAATCCTCCTTGTCTTCCATGAATCACTATAAACAAGTAATAACGTAAGCAACCCAAAAATAGGAAAATTTACAGTAGAGGCAGTGATTTGGCACTTACTCTGAGTTCTGCATAATTGACCTCTGCCTCCTCGTGTGTTTTAGAGGCCTCATACTTTTCCCACAGAGACATAAAGCTTTGCCATCCTTTAAATTCATTATTAAAGCAAAATTTACAGTTTGCTTGTATGTTATTAGACAATTGCCACTGAAAACACTTCCATAAAACATAGTTTCCCTGAGTCAAACAGACAGAGATTTTTCAAGGTCTTTCACAAAGTCTTTGGGAATTTGCTCAGGATCATAAGCCAGAGCCTTGAGTGCTTTTAAAGACCAAAGGTATAAATCAGAGGTTTCTCTTGTTATAAAAGAGATCTTTTGTGAAAGTTTTTTGGTTAGCTGTCCTTCCTAAAACATGCAATAGGGGGATTTTTTACTTATTTGTTTTATAAGTACAATCCAACATATCAATATGATGGAATTGTTTGCAAAGCTTAAATGCCTCAGGGTCAGCAAAGAATGGGGCCTCCAAGTGTCCCTCTCCACTGAATTTTATTTTTCTTGGAGGACCTCCATAACAATTTTTCACTTGAGTTCTTCAAGCAATACCTTTCACTGAGTCTTATAGATGGTTTTGTCTTCAACATATTTGCTTCCATCAATCTTGTTCAATTTTCTTTTGATTTTGAGTGTATTTAGCACATCATTCATGCCTTCCCTTAAATTCTCTAAGTCCACCCCAGTGATTCTCCTGAGTTGAGGATTCATTGAGGGGTGTGGAGATGGTTTATGGTTATGTTGATCATTTTGATGAGGTTTACTTAGGTAGCATAGAGTAAGAATGGAAGGATGATTCATTTCATATGAATATGAATAAGAATGAAACATGATTTGGAGAGAGAGAAGAGAGACAGAACCTGAAAACAAAGAAGAAAGGCAACAACATACCTGAGGTAGCGTAGAGTGAGAGTGAAAGGATGAGGAAAAAAAGATCTATCCACTCTCTTGGAGATACACCAGGTATACGCAAAGACTGGGGACAGGTGTGTGATAGATGTCTAGCACACAAGACAAGGGTTTAGTCAGTGAAACTCAACACATTTCTGTAGGAGATTTTCCACAAGGGGTCTGCCTCTTTGTGCCTTTCACAGATTAAAAACTTGCACCCAACCTTCCTTGTGTGAGTTTGTCTTGACCATTTTGTCAGCAATAGCCCAGAGTAGGAACCATGCCTATCACAGGATAAATCCACATTTTTATCAATCTTTGAGTTGAAAACTGTCAAAGCATAACCATGCTTCATTGCCCATGTTTGACAATACTTTTGTGCTTCTTCCTTAGTAGGAAAGGCTTTCACAGGAGGTGGGTCAAGTGGATCTGGAACCAATTAAATGGTTATATCATATTTCCATAGTTAAATTATCAGTTTCCATCAAATCAAATCAGCCAAAGGCCAGAGTAACATAAAATGTTACTCACCACCAGAGGTCATATCCATTTGTGAAAAAGAAATTTCCTCAATTTTAACCCTAGATCAGGATGCAATGGGGGCTTCCAATGGTTCATTACCTGAATCCTTCTTTTCCGCAGCTTTTTTAATTTGACTATCAATATAGTCCTTCAATGCAGCCATGTCATAAACAGGATGGCTTGCCACTTTTTCTATAATGCAAAATAAATGCAATGTTAATTCACTATTCAATCCAACTTTTAATTGAGCAACTACAAAGTTTGCTTACTTTCTAGTTGAGAAATATCAAGTTAACCAATGGGAAGTAAAAATTTACTTTTCTGTTGCCCAAAGGGCCAGTTGAGAGTGTAATTTGTTGGACAGGGACAATTTCAAAGATTTTATTTGCCAAAGGCAATGATTGTTTTTGCATTTTCACTTTAGGGTTCAATTTATGATCACTAGGTGTGGTCAAATAGTCCCACATAGTATGTGTGGATCCCAAATTTGAGTTGATGGAACCCAAAATTGGTCTAGGGAGTCCCCAAACTTCTGGCGTTACCCCTGTGGGGTTTTACACTCTTGTACACGTGTCTTAACGTTTGTGTATGTGGGTAAACCACTCAAAAACAACATTTACGGGGGTATACAAACCGCTGGGGGTTGTGCATTTTTGGAAAAAAATGTTCAAGTCATGTCTGGGGGTTGCGTGTGTTTGGGGCAACTTTTTTGATGTTTTTATGGGCCCCCATGCATTGAATGGGCCATGTAGGGCCCCACGCAACTCCCAAATAACTGTGGGTTGTGAATTTAGCATCACATTTTAGTCATATAATTTTCATTGAAAATTCAATTAACTTCTCTTTAAAAATTGTAATTCAAAAAATTCACAGAAGTAAATATATTTGAGTGTCATGATAAAATTAGATAGAATTCACACCCAGAACTTTGATAATAGTGCACCACAAGATTTTGATCCAAAAGAAGAAATATAAGCATTTTTGATCTTGTTAAAATGCGGATGCACTCAGGTAATGTGCATAGGAGTGTGTAATCCAAATGGGATGCAAAAATGGGCCTCCACGGCCCATTGGACATCACGTGGGCCACGTGGGCCTATGTGGGTGTTATTGGTGTTGGGCATTTGGGCGCCAAAACACGTTTTTATGGTCTTGGGGGACACGGGCCCTCACCGGCCCGCCAGGGTGGATGGGCCACCCAAGCCAGATGGGCTTATTTGGGCATAAAAGGGCCCAAGCTTTATTATGGACATCCTTGGCCAGACGGGCTGGGCCGCAAAAGTATGTAATTCGCACGATTCGGGCTTGGGGCGGCCCATTGGGGCCGCCGCCCCTGTTGCGGCCTGCTAGGGGCCGCCGCCGTGTTGGGGCCCGTTTGGGGCCGCCTGTGTTCCTCGGTACAGCCAATATGGGGCCCAACGGCCCGTGCAGGGCTGTCGTGCAGCCAAGGGATCCCGCAAGGTGGGATGCTGCGCGGGCCCGGCAACCAGCGCTGCGGAGCCAGGGCTCGCGGCCCCGGCTCGCTCCCCCTCCCCTTGCTTGCCGTTGCAAGGGGGATGGGGGCAAGCTGGCTGGGTTGAACCAGCCAGCAACCAACAGCAACAGTGCGGTTGGTCAGGGCAGGGGGGACCTGACCACCCCCTTTACCAAGGAGGTGGCGGCGCCAGCCGCAAGGGTAGCTGCCGGCAGGTGGGGGGGAATTCATCATCCCTCCACCATTGATTGTGTGAAGCAACCAAGCAAAGGGGCGCTCTCCCCCCCCTTTACCAAGGGGGAGGAGCAATGGGCCTGGGGGGACCTGATCACCTCCCAGGCCAACCTTCTTGACAACACCCTGGGGGTATCGACCCCCAGGGCCCCTGGTGAGGGGATTTGCCTCCCCCACCAGGGATTTGAGAGAAAGAGGGGGGGGAAAGCATGTCCGCTGGTCACACCCCCCCGTGTGAGTCTGAGACCGGACCCAGGTGTGCCCTGGGTCCCACCTGGCCCATTTGAGGGGCCAGGGGCTGGCTGCATGAGGCAACCAGCGCGTAAACAAGGTAATGAGGTCATCATGGCTGGTTTTAACAGACAACCAGCCAAGGGGATTGAACAGCAAGGGGCTGGTTCAGCCCCGTAACGGTGGAAACACTGGAATGGACCAGAATAGGCCGGTGGTAAGGGTTCAGGAACCAATGCCATGCGGGCTGATGTATTCCCAACCAAGTAACAAGGCTAGTAGAGCCTGTAGAGCTCTTTTGGGGCGGAAAATTTTCTTTTTGGCTTGTTGTATCATTGGCTAACAAGAGGCCAATTTTTTGTACTTAAGGAGCTCTTCTCCCTGCTGTTTTCCATTCATTCATTCATCATTCCAATCAAATTCATCCAACATATTGCCCCATTGTGAGAGCACCATCAGCCAATATTGACACCCAGTTTCCAGCATTTCTTTTGCTTTAAATACTGCTCATTTGCCTAAGCTAATTGCTGGCCATAATTCTAACACATTATCCGTACCATCATCATAATTATTTCCAAGCAAGATAGACCCTTATACCTTACTTTGGACAACCTCAAGGACCTCAAGTTTTCCAAGAAGATGTCTTATATCCCAGATTCAAGCTCCACCAAGATAGTTTTGAATAGTCAGAACTATAATGCTTGGGCTGTCCTTATGGACAGTGAGTTGGATAACATCTGTTGTGGGGATATTATGAAAGGAGATGATACTTTGATCAGTTCAGAGGTGGAGAAGAAGGCCTATCATCTTATTCTTAGACACTTGGATGAGCATCATATAACATGGGTTGCTGATACTCTTTTGGAGGAACAGAAGAGGAAGGGGAGTGTTTTATGGAAAATTCTCAAGTCAAATTTTGCTGGTGACTCTGTTCATCAAAAGGAGATTGCTTTCAATAGATTGTTTAAGTTGAAATTTGGCAACTGTAAACAATTTGTGGGGGAAGCTAGATCTAGTATTGCTAGGTTCAACTCATCTGCGCTGAACATGGATCCTGAGTGTTTGTCACTCTTAATTCTTCAAAAGCTGCCAAAAGAATATGAGTCCTTGGTCATGATCATATCTCAGTTGGATCCCCTTCCAGGAGAAGAGGATGTTCTTAGAGGGATTGAAAAGGATGATATTCAATTCAAGATGAAGGAGAGCACAGGAACTGCTCTGGTGGGCAAGACAGGAAAATCTGGGAAGAAGGAAAAGGCCAAAAAGGATTTATCAAAGGTCTTGTGTTATAATTTTCAGAAGAAGGGGCACTATGCAAAGGATTGCAAGGAGGCCAAGAAGAGGAAGAAATCCAAGTAAAGTGAAAAGGAAGACAAAGAGGTCAACCTTGCCATGGAAAATGTTTCTATGGTGGCAATGGATGTTTCAATGGAACAAGCTGTTGTGGAACAAGTCCCAAACAAGAAGGCTAACATTGAAGAGGATCAAGAGATGGACTTGATTGATTATGAAGTATGTAATCTTAACCTTGAAAATGAGAACTTATCAGTGGCTGATAATTCTTAATTCCTTACAGGAGGATTGTTGAAGGAGGATGTTCTTGTTTTGATTGATTCTGGTTGTACAGACCACATGTTTTTTGAGCCAAATTTGTTTTCAAATATTAGAGATTTTGATGGTGTTGTAAATATTGGCCAAAAAGGAAGAACAATCCAGATTAAGGGGATTGGAAAAGTTATTCTTGCAAATCACATGGGTTTCAAAATAATTTTTGAGAAAGTGTTCTATGTACCAGATTTGCCTTGTAACCTTGTGTCTCTTGGAGTGCTTTTCACGCCTTGCACTTAGGAATTATTGTCTTCATCACTTTGACATGTCCTCTCCTCAGTATCATCTACCTCAGTCTATAAGCATGACACAAATAAAGCACAAAATCAATGGTGCAATTGGCTACTTCCTCTGGCTTGCGTTGACCTTCCAATCTCAGCGACCAACTCAGTATATACTTGCAAACTTTGCGGTTAACTCCATACCGGTCGGCCATCCATTACAAGATCCAATCTCCTTCCCTGGCCCATCAACAGCCTTGGACTTCCATATTTGGTCACTCACTGTTTGTTAGTTTGCATCTATGTCTAACTAAGCCATCATTACTGTACAGTTTGCAATTGGACTATTCCCTACCCTGCATACACTATTACTTCTCACTTGTATTACCTTCAATGTCATTTGCTCCTGTCCCAATTCATCATACATTTGTATGCTCAGATTCTATTGTCTCTCACTTACGGCATGGCCTCAGATATGATTGTACTATTGCTTTATTTCCTATCCTGTTCCTGTCACTCATTGCCTCACCGCCTTCAACTGTAGTTAGCTCCTCATCAGGTTGTATCTAGTCACTTTGGATTACCTTTTAAGGGCTACCCCCTTGCCTGATGATTGTCTCCTCAGTTAGTTAATTTCATACATTCTCGCATTTTGCTACAACCTAGTTATCACATTGGACTCAGTTTGAGTTTCCCTCCTTGGAACACACTCCATTCCTCTTGCCGTTTGTCAAGTGGCACCACTAAGTTTGCACTTTGCAACTGAGTCTTGCTATTTGCACTTGCCCTCGCACTCAGCATTCCTCCGCGCTCACAATCATCTAAGAATTGCCCTATAGTACGTGGGGTGGTCGTGTGACAGTAAATTAACTAACTCAACTCATCTATTGTAGCTTGCCAACCTATAGTAGACCTCTTTTTCTCAATGTCACGTACTCGCTCAACCGGGAACGCTTCCCTTGCCCCTTACAATGATGGTATCCATTGGGTAGGGAGAACCAGCGCTCCTTGGGCCCAACAACCCTTAGATCCCGTTCCTTCTTCTAAATAGCCATCTGTTGAACCCCTCAATGATCCTCGGACTCCTCCACGGGATGTTCCGACGGACCCTCTCGCAGAATTTGCCAATTCCAACCATTCTTCCAATGAAACCTTGGCTTGTGGTAGACCAGGGGTTTGCACTACTGCTCCCAAGCCCAATGCTTCAACCCTGCTTTTGACATTGATCCAGGCCCTCACTCATGGTGCCCCGCGATCTAGTCCGAGTACTCCTAGCTTTTGCACCCCGGGCATGAAGAAACCTGATCACTTTACGGGAGAAAACTCTCATAAGCTTAGATCCTACCTACAGTCTTGTAAAATCATCTTTTCAAACAACTCCAACAATTTCCCTTCAAATAGGCATAAAGCTATGTATGCTTTGTCCTTCTTAGGATGTAGAGACTTGCAGTGGTTTGAACTGTACCCCAAACTTTTGTCCAGCAACAGTCCCAAGTGTATTCTCAACAACTGGGACAGGTTTGAGCAACAACTGTTCACCCTGTTTGGCAACCCCAATGAAGTTCAAAACGCCAAATACGAACTTAATAGTCTAGTTATGAAGGAAAATAGTAGAGCTTCTGTTTATATTTCTCACTTTCAAACCTTGCAGTCTTGCATCCAGTGGAACAAGGCCGCCCTTCTATTCCATTTCCAAAAGGTTCTACCAGAACGCTTAATCAAACAGCTTGCAGTTGGGGGGCATAAGACAACCTTGCTCCAGCAGCTAATCAATCGAGTGATTGAGCTTGATAATGGCTATCACGACAAGAATCGCTCTTGGTGAAACAACCATGGAACGTCCACCTTGGCTCCAAGGGTGGACGACTCCTCAAAGCAAAACGCAAGGAACCCAAAACCATCCAAACCAACCCCAACTTTGAGCTCCAACTCAAAAGGGAAAACCGTCACCAAAACTCCAAAGTTCTTGGACAAAGAAAACGGGATGCTACGGAACGAGGAATGGCTACGGAGGGAGAAGAATGGGCTGTGTATGTATTGTGGAGGAAAACATGATGTTGAAAGTTGTGCAAAGCGGTTAGCGCCTGAAGCAGCTAAGCAGTCAAAAAATTAGCTTGTAGTTTTTCTGATACTTGAAAGGAAAACTACACATTATCTAAATCACCGCAAGTAAATCTTTGCACTTGCAAGTCACTAGGTGCTCCTTTTTTGAGATTTATCCTATTCCATTCCAACAACACCCCTTATCAACTCTTACTTGACTCCGGCACCAATGTTTCCTTCATCAGTGAATATTTTTCCACTTCCAAAAATCTTACGCATTCCGAGATAGATAAATTTCCTATCTATTTAGTAATTAGTGCAACTGAACCGTCTTATTGGGTCTCCCAAAAGGCAAAATGGACCTTTGCATTCTCCAATTTCCCCAGCTTCAAATGGGATTTATTTGTCTTGGCTATACCCAGAATGGATGATACCATTCTAGGCCATGATTTCCTAGTTTACTGGAATCCGGATGTGAATTGGCAAGAAGGAGTAATTAAACTTTGAACCTTGCACCCCCAGAATGCTAATCTTTCCGTTAAACAGGAATTAAACAGCCTACCTGACACTGTCATTGAGTTGGATGACACTTTTCCGCCAGGAGATTTGCAATATCCTGACCTCCATTCCCAAGTTCCCTCTTCAGATTTAGGAGTCATTGCTTACCTATCCAGCTTACCTCTTTCCTGTTCCTTTGAAGAGAAACAGACACCAACCAAACAGTGTATCTTGAGCTCCCTAATCCTCTCGCACCATGGGATCACCTCAAATCTGGTGCTCAAAGATGACAAGATTGAATATTTATAAATCATTCAAGAGTCTTTACCTTCAGTTTATCACAACTTTGCTGATGTCTTCTCAGCTGCAAGAGCAGATAAACTGCCTCCATCCCGTTCTTACAATCACAAGATCAAACTTACTGGCCCACCTCCGGCACTGGGACCAGTCTACTCTCTCTTGATGCAAGAATCAATTGTGCTTCAAGACTACATTGCGGAAAATGTAGCAAAAGGATTTCTTCAATCAAGAGATTTGAATACCGGTTCACCTGTCCTATTTGTTCCAAAAAAGGACAGTGGACTTTGCCTTTGTGTTGACTACAGGAAACTGAACCAGGTAACCTGGAAGAATGCCTATCCAGTACCGCCTATGTCACATCTCCTCACCCTCTTCCATGGAGCTGCTTATTTCTCAAATTTAGACCTTCAAGGTGCCTATAACCTAATTTGCATTATGAAAGGTCATGAGTATTTGACCGCAATGAGAACCTGGTTCAGCAGTTATGAGTATACCGTCATGCCTTTTGGCCTCTGTAACGCTCCTTCCACTTTTCAACATTTTGTCAATGACATTTTTTCCAATCTTGTAGGTAAATAACTTGTGGTATATCTAGATGATATACTAGTCTACTCAAGGAACCTCAAAGATCACATTGCACATGTGCGAGAGGTGCTGCAGCAACTTTGCAAGAATGACCTGTTTGCGAAAGCCTCTAAGTGCGAATTCCATTCCTCTTCCCTTTGGTTTCTAGGTGTTGTAGTCTTGCAGCAAGGACTATTGATGGACCCAGCCAAGAGCGAACGCATATTGGACTGGCCCCCACCTTCTTCTGTTAAATCCCTTCAAGTTTTCCTTGGTTTCAGTAATTTTTATAGGAGGTTCATTGAGCGTTACGCTGAAAAAACTGTGAATCTTACTAACCTTCTTCAAAAAGACACTCCTTTTTTTTTACTTAACAAGCTGCTTTGGAGTTTGAAGCTCTGAAGAAAGCTTTCACCACTGCTCCAATACTCGCTCACTTCAACAAGCTGGCTTGCACTATTGTCAAAACAGACGCAAGCAACTATGCAATTGCAGGAGTAATCTTGCAGTGCACTTTCACCCCGTAGCTTTTGAGTCTTGCAAGTTGCTTTCTGCAGAGCTTAACTATGAGATTCATGACAAGGAACTTCTTGCAATTGTTTATTGCTTAAAGAAACGGCATTCATACCTTTTGAGCCTTAGGGAATCCTTTGAGGTTTTAACTGATCATAATTCTTTAAATTATTTCGTGAGCTCAAAATTCCTCACACGTAGTCAGGCACGATGGGCCAAATACCTCTCCAAGTTCTAATTTACAATCACGTACCACCCTGGGAAACAAGCAGTAGTCCCTGATGCTTTATCACGTTGGGACAACGTTTACCCAGGGGGGGGGAGCACCTTTGCCAAAAACAACCCTGAAAATGTTAGGGCACTCTTCTCAACCCAATCTGCCCAACTCAGTTCAATCATTGCTCACTTACAAGATTTGGCTTCCAAACTCCAACAAGATCAACGCGTCAATCCCAAGTGCATTGAACTTTGCAAGAGTGCAAACCTATTAGATAGTAGTTACGGTATTGATGATAATGACTTCTTAGTCTATGATAATTGTATAGTAGTACCAGATAATTCTTGAATTAAGTTGGATATCTTCGATTCACGGCACGATTCTCCGCTTGCTGGTCATCATGGGCAGGATAAAACCTACCAATTGATTGCACGAGACTTCTACTGGCCTGGTATGACCAAAGAAGTAAAAGACTATGTTAGCGCGTGCTATGATTGCAATTGTAGCAAGTCCTCAAAACACCGCAAGTATGGGCTGCTCCAGCCACTTCCAATTCTGCCTCATCCTTGGCACTTGCTTTCTATGGATTTCATCTCTCAATTACCTTCTTCTAGTGGATATGATGCTATTCTAGTAGTAGTAGATTGCTTCTTGAAGATGGCGTTATTTCTGTGCAGTAATGTGACGGCCTCTTCAGAAGACTTAGCTAACTTTTTCATAGAATATGTATTTTCAAAACATGGTCTCCCTGATAATATAGTTAGTTATCGTGGATCTCTGTTTGTCTCAAGCTTCTGGACCTTGCTATGCCAACATTTGAAGATCACTCGCAATTTATCAACGGCGTACCACCCGGAAACAGACGGGCAAACCGAGAAAGTTAATCAGATTCTTGAACAATATCTTTGAATGTATGTTTCCTATCAACAAGACCACTGTTCTCAATGGCTCCCACTAGGCGAGTTTGCCTACAAAAACTCCACTCATTCCTCCACCAAATAGTCTCCCTTCCAAACTCTTCATGGTAGAAACCCAACTTTCTCTTCCCTTCACATAGCACCTTCTCAACCTGCTACTGATTACCTTGAACAAATTCAATCCCTTCAATCACAACTTTGAACCAACCTTGAAGAAGCAAACCAGCGCTATAAGGAGCAAGCAGACTGATTTCGCACTACGGCTCCAACCTTTGCAGTAGGAGATCAAGTGTGGCTCAATGCTCCCAATATTTGCAGTACTTGCCCAACCCGTAAACTCTCCAAAAGAAAGCTTGGCCCCTTTAAAGTAGAATCAGTCATCTCCCCTAACGCCTTTAAACTTACTTTACCTGCGAAATGTAAAGGTATCCACCCGGTCTTTCATGTGTCTCTCCTAGAGCCAGCTTGAGTCCTATAGCCGGGCAAGACTCATCCCCCTCCCAAACCGGTCACTGTCCTCAATCATCAAGAGTGGGAAGTAAGCCGTATCCTGGATTCCAGGTTACGCAAAGGAAAACTTCAATACCTTGTTGAATGGTCTGGCTTCCAGTCCGACAAATATTGCACCTCGTGGGAACCATCCCATCACCTTCGCAACTCTCCCAATCTGATTCAAGATTTCCATGCAATCTACCCTTGCAAACCTTGAAAATCATGATTCCATCCCATCCAATCCCATTTCATTCCACATTCCATCCCATCCAATCCCATTCCATTCCACATTCCATCTCATCCAACCCCATTCCATTCCACATCACCATTCCATCAATCAACCCCTTCATCTCACCGTGTTATTCCTTCTTCTCATCCCCCTCTCATTCCTACCAAATAAAATTCCCATTCCTTATATACAAAAAAAAAAGAAAAAAAAGAAAAAAAAGAAAAAAAAGAAAAAAAATATTTATAATAATAGTTACAAAGTCTCCTTCACTTCTTTCTCTGCATCTTCCCAATTAGCAGTCAACTCTGCAACCATGGACCAAAAGGTATCCAGATCTTCATCATTTATCAATGATGACATCCTTCAAAGAACCAGCACCTCCATTAAGATGTGCCTCTTGACTATCTCCTTGAACTTTGAAATTTGCGCTTGCTTTGGCCAAGCATTCCATCCACCTTCCTCCAAGAGTTCTTTGTATGCTCTTTTCCTTTGGCCTCCCAAAGAACCTTCCCCAACATCGCCCGTCAATTGCCTTGCATCAGTCTTGATTGGCCCTTTGACTTGCAACGGATTTTCTTTGCCTTGGCCCTCCATTCCTTCCATTCCATCCATTCCATCCCTTCCATCTCCTCCATTCCCTTCTCCCAATTCTCCCGTTACAGCCTCTTCTTCTCGCTCTGTTCCCTCTCTTTCTCCACTTCCGTCTCCATCTTCTCCGTTTCCCAATTCTCTTTCCGTTTTGTTCCTTCCTTCCTTCCTCCCTCACTTCCTCAGCTATGACCCCAACCGGTTCCATACCGAGCACTTCATCTTGCACCTCGGCATTCATCTGGGCTCCCGGAAATTCAGTTGGCGGTCCCCAATAAGGTGGTGGTGGTGGTGGTGTGTTCGTGGTATATCTCTGGAAACAAGGCAACACTAGCAAGACGAGTGAAATTAGTCACTACCTTTATTATCACTAGTCAGTCCCAATTAGTACTCACCGGGAACTTGAGTACCCAGGAATTTGATCTCTGGCAATGGTGGTATCTTGTAATTAACCCTTGGCGCGGACCTACGACTCCGCATCTCCCTTGATGACTCCGCGGGAGCATCAACAGTTGACTTGCTATTTATAGGAAAGTTACAGGCAACCTTGCAAAGACAACACTGCTCGCACTTGCCTCAAAGACCTCTGACGGCAGTACTAGGGATACATTGCTTGTTTTGAAAAATACAGTTTTTGCAATGGCGGGACAACAATGACAAAATTTTATATAACTTATAAATCTAACAAGTAATGAATTAAAGGGTATACAGTATTATCAACAACTTGAAATCAATGGGAAAATTTATCTGAACGCTTGCAGGAGCTTGAGTCTTTATACCTGGGCAACTGTCACGCCTCGCACTTAGGAATTATTGTCTTCATCACTTTGACATGTCCTCTCCTCAGTACCATCTACCTCAGTCTATAAGCGTGACACAAATAAAGCACAAAATCAATGGTGCAATTGGCTACTTCCTCTGGCTTGTGTTGACCTTCCAATCTCAGCGACCAACTCAGTATATACTTGCAAACTTTGCGGTTAACTCCATACCAGTTGGCCATCCATTACAAGATCCAATCTCCTTCCCTGGCCCATCAACAGCCTCAGACTTCCATCTTTGGTCACGCACTGTTTGTTAGTTTGTATCTACGTCTAACTAAGCCATCATTACTGTACAGTTTGCAATTGGACTAGTCCCTACCCTGCATACACTATTACTTCTCACTTGTATTACCTTCAACTTCATTTTCTCCTGTCCCAATTCATCATACATTTGTACGCTCAGATTCTATTGTCTTGCACTTACGCCATGGCCTCAGATATGATTGTACTATTGCTTTATTTCATATCCCATTCCTGTCACTCATTGCCTCACCGCCTTCAACTGTAGTTAGCTCCCCATCAGGTTGTATCTAGTCACTTCGGATGACCTTTTAAGGGCTACCCCCTTGCCTGATGATTGTCTCCTCAGTTAGTTAATTTCATACTTTCTTGCATTTTGCTACAACCTAGTTATCACATTGGACTCAGGTGGAGTTTCCCTCCTCAGAACACACTCCATTCCTCTCGCCGTTTGTTGAGTGGAACCACTAAGCTTGCACTTTGCAACTGAATCTTGCTATTGGCACTTGCCCTTGTACTCAGCATTCCTCCGCGCTCACAATCATCTAAGAATTGCCCTATAGTACGTGGGGTGGTTGTGTGAGAGTGCTCTGGAAAAAGGGTTTCCAGATTTGTTATCTTAAAGAAGATAAGTTTGTTATTGATTTGAATGGGAGAACTATCCTGAGTGGACAAGTTTGGAATAAGTTTCTCTGTGCTGACTTGTTCAAGATTTCAGCTCTGAGCACTGTTGCTCACAATAGAAGTGGCCATAAGGTAAAGTACAGCAGCTGTGAGAGTTGTACCTTAGGGGCCAAGACCAGGAATGTGTTTTCAAAGAGTAGAGACCACACAGAAGTTCCTAGAAAGGAATTCTCCATTGATTTGGCAGGGCCATTTTCACCATTGTCTCTTGGAGGGGCAAGATACTTCATCAATTTGGTTGATACAGCAACTAATTTTGTTTGGGTAAAACTAATAAGATCAAAGGATCAAACCACAGAGGAGGCTTCAGTAATTTTCAAATTCTGGAAACAGTATGGTTTGATGAGGGAGATCAAGAGGGTTATTACTGATGGAGGGGTGAGTTTGTGAGTAAAGATTTTGAGAAACTATTGAATGATTATGGTATCACTCATATAGTTACTACTGCTAGTACTCCACAAAACAATCGAATAGTTGAGAGGATGAATAGGAATTTATTGGACAAAGTCAGAACTATTATGGCTATATCTGGTCTACCAAAGTTTTTATGGGCTGAGTTGGTGTGCACAGTGTGTCTGTTGCACAATATTGTAAGTGTTAATGGGAAGTGTCCTCATTATCAGTTTTTGAAGTTGTACCCCAAAACATCACACCTAAGAACAATTGGTTGCTTTGTGTATTATAGCGTCCACCATAATGAGATGGTTGGAAAGTTAGATCCTAGAGCCAGAACAGGGGCACTTGTGGGCTATGACTTAATAAGTAAGTCATACAGGATTTATTGCCCAGGGACAAGAAAGGTTATCCGTAGTAGGGATGTAAAATTTGAAGAAAGTACCTTTCCACTCAAAAGGGGTGAACCTAGTGCTGTTCAGGAATCACAGCATGAAAAAGAATTGGAGCCTATTTCCCCATCAGAGGCTGGAGAGAATATCATTAGTGATGATATTGAGGTGGCAGACATGCCACAGGAGGGTTCAGTACCCACTTCAGGGGAGTCTGTGGAATCAGAACCTGATGAGCCTCCACCTCCAGTTAGAAGTAGTGGCAGGATGAGAATGCCTGTTGATAGTTATGGGGAATGGAAGTCCCATTATGCTTCTGCGGAATATGAGGAAGATATACTTCAGGAACAGTGTATGCTTAATGAGATTCTACAGTTGAGTTCAGAAATGGGTAATAGAGTTAACCCAAATAGCTTTGGCCAAGCTATAAATTCTGATGAGAGAGCCAATTGGAAGACAGCTATTTTTGAGGAATTTGATTCTCTAGAGAATAATAGTGTGTTTGAAGTGGTTAAGCGGGATTCAGTTCCAAAAGGAAAGACCATTGTTGGGTCTAGATTAGTGTTAACAAAGAAGTTTGATACTAATGGAGTTTTGAAGAGGTTCAAGGCTAGATGCGTTGCACAGGGCTTCAAACAGAGAGAGGGTATTGATTACCAGGAGACTTTCTTGCCAAATGGAAGGCTGTCCACCTTCAGGTACATCATTGCTTTGGCAGTGGAGTTGGGTGAAGAAATCAGACAGGCTGATTTTGTGACTGCATACTTGAATGCAAAACTTGGAGAGGAAGAGACTGTTTAATATATGTCAATTCCTGATGGTTTCAAGGAATGGCTGGTCAAGACCAAGCCAGAAACTATGAAGAAAATCTGTGTGAGAAGTTTCCTCTCAGCAGATAAAGGGGAGTATTTTCTCAAGCTGTGTAGATCCCTGTATGGATTTAAGCAAGCAGCTAGGTAATGGTATAATACTATGAGCATGAAACTGATAGAGATTGGTTTCAAAACAAGTTTGGCTGACCCTTGTCTCTTTGTGAGAAAGGATGCAATTTTGTTTGTATGGGTCAATGACATTATCATTATTGGAAATTGTAAGGAGAGAGTCATGGAGACACTCAAAAAGGAGTTCAAGATAAAAGATCTTGGTCTGGCACAGCAGGTGCTGGGAAAGAAAGTTAGTAAGAGCAAGAATGGGATCAGGTTGGGTCAGAACCATTATGTGTCAGCTCTACTTAAGCAGTATGGCTTAGAAGATGCAAAGGAGTTTGGTACTCCAATGCAGTCTAACATTTGGTTAGAAAAGTCTACAGATGAAGAGCATCTAGAGTTTGTTCAATCCCGGAATGATTATAGATCAGCTATTGGATCTTTGAATTATTTGGGGCAGTGTACAAGGCCAGATATTACTTATGCAATTGGGATTTTGTCACAACACTTAGAGAAACCATGCATGAGGCATTGGTCAGCCTTTAAGAGAGTTATGAGTTATCTTAAAGGAACAAGCAGTCTGGGACTGCAGTTTTCAAAGTCATCAAACTTTGACTTGGTTGGTTATTCTGATGCAAGTTGGGCAGATGGTAACACTAGGGAATCAACAAGTGGTTTTGCATTCTTCTTAGGAAAGAATCTAGTGTCTTGGATGTCTAAAAAGATGTCAGCAATAAGTCTTTTGTCAACAGAAGCAGAGTACAGAGCATACTTGTCAGGTTCACAGGAAGAAAAATGGTTGAGAAAGGTCTTAGAGGATACTCATAAACCACAAGGGTTTGCGTTGTTGTATTCTGATAACCAGAGTGCCATTGCGTTGGCAGAAAATCAAGTGTTCCATTCTAGAAAAAACTATATTGATGTTCATTATAACTATATAAGGGATGCAGTTAACTGCAAAGAGTTAGTGTTACGGTACATGCCTACTGGGGCAATGATTACGGATATCTTAACTTAGGCGTTAGATAGGAACAAACATGAAGGTTTTGTGTCTAGTATGCATATGACATCCCTTTCAGATTAAGGGGGTGTGTTAAAATGCGGATGCACTCAGGTAATGTGCATAGGAGTGTGTAATCCAAATGGGATGCAAAAATGGGCCTCCACGGCCCATTGGACATCACGTGGGCCACGTGGGCCTATGTGGGTGTTATTGGTTTTGGGCATTTGGGCACCAAAACACGTTTTTATGGTCTTTTGGGACACGGGCCCTCACGGGCCCGCCAGGGTGGATGGGCCACCCAAGCCAGATGGGCTTATTTGGGCATAAAAGGGCCCAAGCTATATTATGGACATACTTGGCCAGACGGGCTGGCCTGCCAAAAGATGTAATTCTCACAATTCGGGCTTGGGGCGGCCCATTGGGGCCGCTGCCCCTGTCGCAGCCCGTTTGGGGCCGCCTGTGTTCCTTGGTACGTCCCGCGCGGGGCTGTCGTGCAGCCAAGGGATCCTGCGCGGTGGGATGCCGCGCGGGCCCGGCTGGTTGCGCCCGGCGACCAGCGCCGCGGAGCCGGGGCTCGCGGCCCCTGCTTGCTCCCCCTCCCCTCACTTGCCGTCGCAAGGGGGATGGGGGCGAGCTGGCTGGGTTGAACCAGCCAGGGACCGACCGCAACAGTGCGGTCGGTCAGGGCATGGGAGACCTGACCACCCCCTTGCCCAAGGAGGTGGCGGCGCCAGCCGCAAGGGTAGCAACTGGCAGGTGGGGGGGAATTCATCACCCCTCCACCATTGATTGTGTGAAGCAACCAAGCAAAGGGGCGCTCTCCCCCCCCCTTTACCAAGGGGGAGGAGAAATGGGCCTGGGGGGACCTGATCACCTCCCAGGCCAACCTTCTTGACAACACCCTGGGGGTATCAACCCCCAGGGCCCCTGGTGAGGGGATTTGACCGCCCCCACCAGGGATTTGAGAGAAAAAGGGGGGGGACAGCATGTCTGCTGGTCACACCCCCCGTGTGAGTCTGAGACCGGACCCAGGTGTGCCCTGGGTCCCACCTGGCCCATTTGAGGGGCCAGGGGCTGGCTGCATGAGGCAACCAGCCCATAAACAATGTAATGAGGTCATCATGGCTGGTTTTAACGGACAAACAGCCAAGGGGATTGAACAGCAAGGGGCTGGTTCAGCCCTGTAACGGTGGAAACACTGGAATGGACCGGAATAGGCCGGTTGTAAGGGTTCAGGAACTGACGCCATGCGGGCTGATGTAGTCCCAACCAAGTAACAAGGCTAGTAGAGCCTGTAGAGCTCTTTTGGGGCGGAAAATTTGCCTTTTGGCTTGTTGTATCATGGGCTCACAAGAGGCCAATCTTTTTTACTTAAGGAGCTCTTCTACCTGCTGTTTTCCATCCATTCATTCATCATTCCAATCAAATTCATCCAACATATTGCCCCATTGTGAGAGCCCTATTAGCCAATATTGACACCCAGTTTCCAGCATTTCTTTTGCTTTAAATACTGCTCATTTTCCTAAGCTAATTGCTGGCCATAATATTAACAGATCTAAAACTCAGAAATTTGCTTATTTTTTTTTTATTTTATAATTTTTGAACTTATCATATTGTTTTCATTTTCCATTCAAAATTTGGAAATTTGATCATTTTCAATATTTTAATTGAATTGAATTTTTGAATTCAAATAATTGATAATTCTACAAGTGTACATTCTCAAATAATTTCCAGAATTCCTGAAGATCACCTTTATGTATTTTTGTCATTTGAATGTTTCAATTGGATGAAGATGGTATCTAAAAAGGGCATTATTTTTCTCATGGGCAAAATTGTTTGAATCACAGATTATGATTTCTGTGAAAAATTGCACCTCATTTCTGCTACACGGACAAATAGTTTATTCCAAGGGTGTTTGAAGAATTAATTTTTTTGGAATTCTGAAACTGCAGTCTGCTAGCTTGGTTGCACTAAACCTAAATCTAAAAATTTAATATTTTTGGAGGCATTGGAACCTCCCCAAAAAATGTAATCAAAAATTTGAAAAAATCCTCAAAAACCAGTTCTTCAAGGATGTTGTTGGTTTCTTTTTTTGGCCTTCTTTTTTTTTTTTTTGTTTCAGCTGTGAGAAATTTAACAAAACATTCAAAGATATTTTTAATAATTCTTTTTATTTTTTGTATGTATTCTTTTTTTTGGTAAAAAATTCCTTCAAAAAACAAAAAAAAATCAAAAAGAACCAAATTTATCATTGGAAAATTGCATCCTTTTATTTTCCTCTTGAATTCTTTTTTTTTTGGTTCTTAAAGATATTAGAAAGTTAAAAAATGGTTAAATAAAATTTCAATTTTTTTTTTTAGAATTTTTGGATGGATTTGTTGACCTTAAAAACTTCATTCAAAAAATCAAAAAACCCAAATTTCTCATTGGACCTTTGGATCCTTGTATTTGCATATTTAATTATTTTTTTTTTATTCAAGGTTTTATTAATTTAAAAAAACTATTTCAGAGATTTTGAATATTTTTAGAAGATTTTTTGGCTTTATCCTGGGCCTCAAAGGCCATTAAGGGAAAGGGTAAGGGAAGGAAGAAGGAGGATGTAGAGGAAGAGGTAATTGTATATCTATAATTATGCTTTCTGAAATGGAATTTTTTCAATGAGTCCTTGTCATTTTTTTGAAATAGGATGATTTTCTGACTGAAGAGCAACATTCAAAAGATGAAGAGGTTCCAGATTTGGAATATTCAGCCAATGAAGATCTGCAAGATTTGGATTTTATTAAGATGTTGAGCTTTCATTTTGATTTAATTTTATTAATTTTTGGATATTTTTTTCATAAATTATTTCAACCAAAATTTCATCAGAGGTCTGTTACCATTGAAAATAACCCAGTTTCTTCTCCTGAATACAATCCTGGGACAAGAATCCTCATAAAAAAGGTGTCCAATGAAGATGGTGATTCTCATTACCAGAATCCTGGAAGGAAGTTATTAGCAAAAAAAGAAACAAAAATGAGTGAGAAAGGGATTAAATTTGATCATTTCCCTTTTTTTCATTTTTTATGATTTTTTGGGGGTTTTTCCTTGAGGTTTCCTGCACATGATCTTATTCTTCTTCTGGAATCTTTGAAAAAGTATCAATTAACAAAGTTGGTTATATTATTAGATTGTTTTTTCTTTTATAAAAAAATCTGATTTTTGGTTTTAGTTCCAATACAAAGACTTCATTTCCCCAAAAACAGCCATTAAACATATATCACATGTTCAAGATGTTATAGGGGATGGCAACTGTGGATTTAGAGCAGCAGCCATGTGTTTGGGGAGGAGCTCAGAATACTGAATTGAAGTCTGGAAAGGAATGGTGAAAGAGCTTGATTCAAACCCAATCTTCAATTAAAAGAGATCACTGTGCAAAATCTGGGGTGAAATATTCCAAGAATGAAGGAGGCAACTGAGCCACCTTTCTGGCCCAGCTCCCATAAATATGCGGATGACATTTCCATGCCATGGTTTCCTTCTGGCTGAAACATATAAGTGTCCTGTTGTTCTGTTTTCTTCTTGAATTTCTTGCACTTATCTTCCTCTAAATTCCCCTCCCACTCCAATTTTCCAATCTTCTCCTATTTCCTTCATTCTCTTAGAAGATTTCAAACATTTATTCTCATGCAAGTTCAATTCTGATGATTTTCTAACTCCCAGATTAGATCCACTTTGAAAATGCTTTGTGACCAAGGATTCCAAATATAGAAAAAATATTATTCATAAAAATCAAGAGCTTTTTAATTAGTTTTTTTCCCTCAAAGAAAATTCAGCCAAAAAATAAAAATTATCATAGTTGAATAAAATTTAATATTTGTATCCATATTTGTTCTTTATTTCTGATTTTTTGAATAAAATTTTCAAGGTGAAGGCCTACATCCAAAAAATCTGTAGAAATTATTAAAAAGCCATTTTTTTAAAAAAAAAATTTATGAAATCTTTAATCACCAAATGAAATTAATTCAAAAGTAAAAAAAGGATCCTAGAATTTCAACAAGAAAATTTAATTTTTTGAATATTTTGGTTTTTTGAAGGAATTTTCTAAGGTAAAAAAACACATCCAAAAAATCAGTGAAAAATATTGAAAAGATCTTTGATAGTTTTTTCAAGTTCAAAAAACCTTGAATCACCAAAAAATAATTAAAAAGGCAAAGAGAAGGATCCAAAAATCCAATGAGAAATTTGGTTTTTCCAACTTGTTTGATTTTATGAATGATTTTGTAAGGTCAAAGAATACATCCAAAAATTCTAAAAGAACTATTAGAATATTCCTTTAAGACTGTTTTAACTTCCTGATAGATCAAATACAAAAAAAAATGAATTCAAAAGGTAAATAAAAGGATTCCATTGTCCAATGAGAAATTTTTTTTTGATTATTTTGGTTTTTTGAAGAAATTCTTTAAGGTAAAAGGATATACTCAAAAAATCTGGAATAAATATTTGAAAGCTCTTTCGATTCTTCTTTGAAATTCTGGTAGCTGAAATAACCAATAAAAAAATTAAATGAAATAGCAAAAATAAGGATCCAAAAACCCACTGAAAAATTGGTTTTTGAATTTTTTTAGTTTTTTTGATTACATTTTTGGAGGGATTCTAATTCCCCCAAAATTACCCATAATTTATTTTAAGGGTGTATGAACCCCAGCTACTGGAATGCAGCTTCACAATGCCAAAAAATTGAATTCTTGAAATGCCCATGAAATAAAGTCTTTGTCTGTGTAGCATCAATGGGGTGCAATGGTGAGGGGATGTGAAAATCCATGGTTCAAAGAATTTCACCCATGAGAAAAATAATGCCCTAAAAATATTGTCAGATTTCCTTGAAACATTTTCTAATTGTGGACTCAGATCCACCACATATCTTTGAAAATTATAAATCCCAATACCAGGTGCTAAAACTTCTGCAAGTGGTACACCTTTATTCCATGGTCACTCCTCAATGAATCTACATAAAATTAATTACCCCAAAAGTTACAAATTTTCTGAATTCCATGCATGCAGTAGAATTTTTAACAAAACTGAAGAAGCAATAAAAACAAGTTTTCTCAAGTTCTTACTAAAGTTTTAAGTGATTCTCAACACATTCTCAACAAGCTCAACTCAATTTCCTATTGCTACACCTGGAGGAAGGTCGAGCCTTTTTTTTATGATGATTCTTTCAAAAAAGAAAAAAAAAGGCAGTGCAGCATCCAAAGAAAAAAAAGGAAATGAGATTCTGTGAAAAAAGGTGTACATAAACAATTTGAATGATGAGGTTGGAGGGGAAAACTGAGTGGTGATGAGATGGTTGCAGCTGGGAAAACTTGAGGGGAGGGATGGGTGTGTGGGAATTGTGGTTATTTCCAAGTCCACTCACATTTTCAGGAAATACCGCACATTCTGACCCTCACCCCTCCAGGCCAGAAGGCCCATGGGGGTGTCTGTTAGTATGTTTTTGTGTAAGACATAAATATTTAGGTTATTCCTGTTGATATATGTGCTGCTAAAGGGAAAATATGGAGTATGTTCAATATATATATAACTATTGCTCAACTGATTGGAATATTCCGCAACAATGTTCCTGTGTATATTAGTATGGATTAAGTATTTAGGCAGACTTCTCTAGAATTTTGTATTGAATTTGTACCCACACCATACCGTGTGTTAAAAATATAGAATAATATATTTACATAGTATGCATACAGAAATATGTGATAAACTAGAATATTCTAGATTATTGTAGATACACAACAAAAAACCTGCACAACACACATATATAAGAGATGGATAAACTTGTAACTAGAACCGCAACCTTGGGGGAAATACATATTTCTAATTTTCACAAATAACCAAACAGGTTATGAGCATTCCTGTAGTCCTGTATTGAAAATCCATCTAGAGCCTTTTTATTTTGGCTCACTTCTCCTATTTCTAGGCCATTACTTTGCTAATGGCCACTAGATTTTGGACTGTCACCTTGCTGACACCCATTGCTTGGTCCTTACTTTGCTAACAACCTGAGAGCCAGCAAAAACTCTTTACCCCAAACCGCCCCATACCCACCAGAGGGGGCTCAGCCTGGAACGGCAGGCATATTCTCAATTTTCTTTCTCCTTACCCACGCTCAGACCTGGCCATTCTGGCCCAGAAGTGAGTGATTTTATTAGTGTGTGCATCACCTGTAGTCTTTCAAACAACTAGCCATGTTTGTGAGCATCACCTATCAATCTGTCAAAGTTTCAGGATGGATCACCTAGGACCTCAACAGCAGGCTTTGGACAATCCCTACGCCCACCGCAGCCCTTGGAAGTTATGCTGGAACAGCAAACCAACATTTCCAGGGATGATGGTGGCAGAGAGGTCAAAGCCAATCTCTCTGTGGATGATCTCACCACCATTCAAGCTACAATTAAAGGAGGAAACAACCCAGCCAGAGTTGCAGAAGTTCACCTGCAATATCAGCAGGTTGAGCATGGGATACAACCAAATATCCGAGTGGATGGTACAAATTTTGCCAAATGGTCCAAAGCTATTCACCTTGAGGTATTATCTATGTTCCAACTCCCCAATTATTTCAATTTGGAAGATCTGGAAAAGTCGGAAAAAGAGGCAAGGTTCACCAGGACAATTTGAGAATACAGCATTGACCCTTCTCTGTCACCGTTTGTGGCTTTGAAGACCAGGAAGGATGGATACTGCATCCACCAAGATTGTTTTAGCTTGGTATCCTGGTTCTATCTCATGGGGAAATGGCTAAAGTTCCTCAACTTGCCTAAGGTTTCAAACAATCCCAACAAGACGTAAAACTAGATTAAGAAGGCACTCCAGGATGTTGAGATGCACTTGGGTGGTTTCAGCATGGACTCAATTCTGGCTATGTTAATCCACTCAAACTTTTGCCACCTCTTCCATGACATCTCCAATGCCCTCAACAGTTGACGGGCTATCAATAAGGACTTCAATTTTACTTTTCAAGAGGTCCTGGAGCTGATCTTGCGCCAAGTAATGTCCCATCAGGACATCCATAACAGTTCTTTGCTCAGTTATAGGGTGGGACCTCCAGGGATTCAGCAAGGTTGGAAACCCATAGGTCAACAATGGCATGCTAACTCTTCTAAAGCAGTCCATGACCAAAATGAATTGGTAATGTTGCAAAGCAATGAATGGGCACAATCAAACCTGACTGGGAGGAACCCCTGCCTTTACTGTTATGACTGCCGTCATTGGGCCTACAACTTCCCAAGACTCCAGTCCAAGCAACTGTTAGAACTCTGGCCAGCAATTAGCTTAGGCAAATGAGCATTATTTAAAGAAAAAGAAATGCTGGACAATGGGTGTCAATATTGGCTAATGGGGCTCTCACAATGGGGCAATATCTTGGATGAATATGATTGGAATGATGAATGAATGGATGAAAAACAGCAGGGAGAAGGGCTCCTTAAGTACAAAAGATTGGCCTCTTGTGAGCCCATGATACAACAAGCCAAAAGTCAAATTTTCCGCCCCAAAAGAGCTCTACAGGCTCTACTGGCCTTGTTACTTGGTTTTGACTACATCAGCCCACATGGCATCAGTCCCTGTACCCTTACAACCAGCCTATTCCGGTTATTTCTGGTGTTTCCACCTCAATGGGGCTGAACAAGCCCCTTAACTGTTCAATCCCCTTGGCTGGTTGTCCATTACAACCAGCCATGATGACCTCATTGCCTTGTTTACGGGCTGGTTGCCTCATGCAGCCCGCCCCTGGCCCCTCAAATGGGCCCCAGGGCACACCTGGGTCCGGTCTCAGACTCACATGGGGGGGTGTGACCAGCAAACATGCTGTCCCCCCCCCCTCTTTCTCTCAAATCCCTGGTGGGGGCGGTCAAATCCCCTCACCAGGGGCCCTGGTGGTTGATACCCCCCAAGGCGTTGTCAAGTAAGTTGGCCTGGGAGGTGATCAGGTCCCCCCAGGCCCATTGCTCCTCCCCCTTGGTAAAGGGGGGGGGAGAGCGCCCCTCTCGGTTGCAACACAAGTTCAATGGTGGAGGGGTTATGAGTTCCCCCCAACCTGCCAGTTGCTACACCTGCGGCCAGCGCCGCCACCTCCTTGGGCAAGGGGGTGGTCAGGTCCCCCCTGCCCTGACCAACCGCACTGTTGCAGTCGGTCGCTGGCTGGTTCAACCCAGCCAGCTTGCCCCCATCCCCCTTGCGACGGTGAGCGAGGGGAGGGGGAGCAAGCCGGGGCCGCAAGCCCTGTCTCCGTGGCGCTGGTTGCCGGGCGCAACCAGCCGGGCCCGCGCGGGATCCCTCGGCCACGCGACAGCCCCGCGCGGGCCATCGGGCCCCGCGTGAGCCACACCAAGGAACAAAGGCGGCCCCAAATGGGCCGCAACACGGGCGGCGGCCCCAAGCCCAAATTGTGAGAATTACATACTTTGGTGGGCCAGCCCGTCTGGCCAAGTATGTCCATAATAAAGCTTGTGCCCTTTCATGCCCAAATAAGCCCATCTGGCTTGGGTGGCCCATCCAACCTGGCGGGCCCGTGAGGGCCCGTGTCCCAAAAGACCATAAAAACGTGTTTTGGCGCCCAAATGCCCAAAACCAATAACACCCACATAGGCCCACGTGGCCCACGTGATGTCCAATGGGCCGTGGAGGCCCATTTTTGCATCCCATTTGGATTACACACTCCTATGCACATTACCTGAGTTCATCCGCATTTTAACAGCAACCTCCCAAAGGAGATCCACAATTGATGAACCAGGTGGCTTGCCTCAATAAATCCTCAGTATTTCATTTGGTTTTCCAGCGTCAAGGACAGGAGGCAAATGTTGCATTGGTTGAACAACAACCAGAGAGTAACGGGATGATTCTCCTTGACTCAGGGGCAATGCATAGTGTTACAAATGAATTCAGTGTGTTCAAATACCTCAAAACATCCAACCTCAATCTTACTGTTGCATTTTCAGACCAATTTCCCCTAGAGTCTGTTGGCAAAGTGTTCCTGGAGACCATTTTTGGTGAGTTAAATGTTACAGGAATGCTGTATTTTCCAAGCATCAAGGGGACCATCCTTTTGTTGGGGAAGTCCAACAACAACCTTTCATTGGGGAAGTCCAACCACATCCTTTCATTGGGGAAGTCCAACCAGCTGAATGGCATGGTGGATTATGATGGTACTACATTCACCTTGCAACAGAAGGGGATTGTTTTCATAGCATTGGAGGTAAAGGATCACTTTTTCTTAAATTTAGCCTTGGAAAAATGTATATTGGCCATCAATACAACTTGTCATCATGTTCAAAACCTCATTGTCCATCTCTCTCTGAATATGCTCCAAACGACAATTAAGAATGACTCTGTGTTGAACCTACCCCCTTTGCCAAATGGAGAGATTGTTCATTGTTGCTCTTGCTCCATCATAACAGCAAGGTATGTTCTGCCTGAGGAGGACTCTAGGGTCGTTTGCAATGAGCTGGGTGATGTAATTGTGGCCAAAGTTATAGGCCCTTGTAGTGTGGGTGTTGAGGTGTCTTTGTACATAATCAACATTGTTGATGTCAAATCTGGGATGATCTCTGCCATTCCGCTAAAGGCAAGATCAGAAGTTCCATAGGACATGGTCAAGTGGATCAAGAATTTCAACAAAATCACAAAGTACACCATGAAAATGATTAGAATGTATAATGAAATGGAATTTGTTAAAAGCATCATGCTACAAAAGGAACTTGATGAGCTAGGAATTATGCATGAGAAGTCAGTACCCTACAAACATCACCAGGACAGGTTTGTCAAAGGGTGCAATTGGGCAGTGTTGGAGATGGCCCAAGCAATGCTAAACTTGAAAGCTTTGCCATTCAAGCTCTGGCTGTATGCCTTCAAGCATGAAACATACATCTTCAATCAACTTGTGCACTAGGGCCAGACAACTAAGCCCTATGAGCAGGTGCTTGGCAATAAACCATCCATTGGTTTTTTGCAGCTGTTTGGTGGGGGGTGCTATCTATACAACCATACTCACCTTAAGCAGAATTCACCCTACTTGACCAACTTGTGGCACATTGGTGTGGCACCAGATGCAAAAGGATGGCTTTTATGGGACCCAAGTACCAACAATATCCAAAATAGCCTCTTGGTCAGGTTTGTAGCGGAAAGCAAGCATTTGCAAGAGGAAAAAAAAACCAATGGCAGAGATTGAGAATGCTATCTATGACATCACTGTCTCCAAACTGGGAAATTTCTGGCTAGGTGATGAACTATATCAGCAGGATGCAGTTGTGGAAAAATTGCAGTCATCTGCAAACGTTGGGATAAATAGCCCCTCAGTAGAGGAGGCCTTGTGTGGCAAGCATGCAGAATAATGGAAGACTGAAATTTCTGAATGAAAAACAGACTTCTTAGCATGGATGTGTATGAGATAACGGATCCACCAACAGACAGGAGGAAGATTCTGGGTCAGGGCGCAGGCTTCTGTCCAGAACCACAAACACCAAAACCTTTTTTCTGCTTGCAAATACTGAAAATCCTAGTTACCCCCCCAACCTCACGAGCCTGTATTTTCCCCCCTCCCCCCCCCCTCTCCACCCCCCTCTAATCCCCCCCCCTCCCCTAGCTGTGCCCCCTCCAGTGGCCCAGATGCCCACCTTACACCCGCCGGATCCTGCGGATGATGATTCCACCATGGATGCTCCCGGGATGCCCGGGTTTCCGCCCCCCTTTGCCCCCCCCACCTTGGTCCCTCTGCCCTTGGGCCTAGCCTCCCTTCTTTGGGAACTTGCTCAGGACCAGTCGGTCATCAGCTCAGATGGATCAATAAATATCAATCAGAGGATGTTCAATCTTATCATCAACATGGTTGACGAGTCCAATTGGGCCAGATCCAGACCGGAACACACCATCGACCTCCTGAATACCAGGATGGACTCTTTTGTCTCCGGCCTTACGGAAATGCAAAGGAAGATAGATGCAATAGGATCTCCTAGTTCTCTCCCCTCTGCCCCCACCCAATCTTTTGCCAGTGCGGCGGCCTCAAAGCCAGCAATCCCTGTTTCCAGACCCACAACCTCCCCTCCTGCTTGCTCAACACTCCCCAGTCTACGACCCAAGAGGGTCCTCATTCACTGAAACCCAAATAATACCACTCTGAAGGACCTCCCGAGTTGCGCTCTGGTGCAAACAACCAACGAGGCCCTGGAAAAATTGGAAGCAAAGGTCGACAGATCCCCGGTTGCAATCAGGGGCGCTTGTGTTCTCCCCTCCGGGGATGTTTCTTTTTACACTCAAAAAAAAGAGCATCAAAAGTGGCTAATGGACAACAAACACATCTGGTCTAAACAGGTTCACCCCAATCTAGAGGCCACACCCCCGGTCTGGTCAGTTATGGCTCATGGTGTACCACGCACATTCAATGTTGAGTCTCCAACCAAAAAGGCTCATATGGCCTCCAAGAATGGATTCCAAGTGTCCAATTCGACCCGCCTCCGGTGGATGGGTTCTAATGACTCCAATGTTAAGAAGGCGGGCACTCTTGTGCTCTCATTCACCAATCAAGACTTGGGCATCCGGGTCGAGCAATCCGGCATTTTCCTTCACTATAATTACCACCAAACGGAGAAATTCAAGCCCCAACCCTCCCAATGTTTTAAGTGCCTCCAAATGGGCCATTACGGTAAATGGTGCAAGGACCTCTCCAAGTGTGCCAAATTCAATGGCAAACACCCAACAAATGAGTGCCCAAAGGGGCCAGGCGGTGTAACAACCTGCGTTCTGTGCAAAGAAGGCCTCAAAAATAAGACCCCAGGGGTCACCAACATTAACCACACTCCATTCAATATCCTCTGCCCGTTTAAGAAAGGCTGTTTTGATTGTCAACCATTACCTCGCTCATGTTAAGAAACCCTCATACAACCCCTGTTAACCCCCCTGCTGCTTCCTCCCTGTCCCAGGGTGACATCCCTCCAAACCAACTTAATGATAAGTGGACTGCCTTCCTCTCCAGGGCCAAAGAAGCTTTGTGCCCGGCCCCGGACCAAGACGCTTTTTCTATCCTCCAACTTAACTGTCATGTTTCCAAGTCTGTGACCCTCCATCTACTCAATGCAGCCAACCAGTTCAAAATTCTGGCTCTTCAAGAACCCTGGATCAATCCATTCACGCTATGGCCACCCAAACATTGGGTGTGGCAAGCTTTCTCTTCTTTTGAACACTCTCCGGATTGCTGGTCCTCCCGGCACAAGGCAATCTTCTACGTGAAATGTTCAATCCCATCGACTCAAATTTGCCTCCTTGAGGGTGGCTCTCAGTGCCTTGTGGCGGTAGAGCTACTATTTGGTTCCTTGGCAACAAGACTAGTTAATTGCTATAACCCAACCCCTTCCTTTTCTTCTATTCCTATCCTCACTGAGTGGCTGGCAACATTCAACACCAGATCCAAGGGGACTTGGATTCTGACTGACTCTAACCTTCATCACCCCCACTGGAACCCCCCTGGATGTAAAAAACGCGAGCCCAAGGCCGCCTCTATGTTAAGTTTGCTGGCTGCGGCCGGTTTCCGCTTTTCCTCCCCAAAGGGAGTACCCACTTTTTTTTCCCAGACGGGCCAAGGTTCAACAATTGATCACGTATGGTCTAACTTTCTAGGATTCAAACACACAAAGAAGATCTCAATTACGGGCAAAAACTATGGATCGGACCATCAAGGCCTGATCATCGACCTGACGCTTGGCAAGCCCCCCAAGGAATACGTTTGGAGGGACCCTCAGTGGACGGACCTCCAACCCAACCAAGTTTCTGCAACCCGGTCCTCTCTAATGTCTTTTATATATGATCTGACTCTATCAATCCACTCCCAGGCTCAGGCTTTCACAAACACCCTCCGTAATTCTCATCAAGAATTAGGCCATAAAGGGTTGGCCAATACGCATTGACAAAAGGCTTGGTGGTGCCCTCGGACCCTAGACCCTGTGGTCAGGACGCTTAACCAAGCTAGGAGCTGGTTCATCCTGACCGGATCAGAGGAAGCTCGGCTGTGCTATAGCAAATGGAACCAGTATTTCCTTCAATTGGTTGCTTCCTTGAAAAGACAGAATTGGGAGCGCGCTCTAGCTAACCCTTCCCCAGACTCTGTCTACTCAATTTGGCGCTACGCCAAGAGAAAGGTAGGGGGGGATGTTCTACCTCTCAAGACCGCCTCAGGGCGGTTGACTCATGATAAGGACGAGCAGGCGGCTCTCCTCTTTGCGGGAACGGCCGCCCCAGACGCCCCCTTCAATGCCTTGGACATAGTGGACAATGGGCCGTCCAGGCCGGTGGTCTTCCTAGAGGTCCCGGTGAGTGAAGTGCGTGCAGGCTTATGCAAAGTCCAGAAGAAGAAAGCTTGTGGTCCGGATGGTGTACGCAACAAACTCCTCCAGCTCTTTGCCGCTGAATTGGCTCCCACCCTCTCTCGCCTCTTCTCCAATGTGGTACGGGCCAGCACTGTTCCAAAGTGTTGGAAACTGGCAACCACGGTTATAATTCGTAAGGCTGGGAAACCTGACTACACTAACCCCGCGGCGTATCGCCCAATAGCCCTACTCAACTCAGTTGGGAAGCTTTTTGAGCTAATCCTGGCCAGACGGCTCAAGAGGTGGGCTGAGTCCAATGGCATCTTGGCCCAAGGTCATCTAGGCGGAAGAAAGGGTTTGGGCACAGAGGATTCCCTTTTTGTTGCTGACTCATGGGTTTGATCAAAATGGAGAGCAGGCAAGGTAGTAGCGGCGCTGTTCTTGGATGTCAAGTCAGCCTACCCATCAGTCCGGCCGGCTAGACTTGTCCAGTACCTTTGGGACGTACGGTGCCCCGCTTACTTAGTAGCATTAATAGCTGATTTTCTCTTGGATAGGTCAACAATCATCCGCCTGGGGGACTTCCTGTCGGGGGAATTCAAATTGGAGATTGGCCTCCCTCAGGGTTCCCCTCTTTTGGTTATCCTATACGTCCTGTACAACAACAGCTTACTGCATCATTCCCTCTCCCCGCAGGCAGATTGCATTTCCATAGGTTAAATTGATGATGTGGTGCATCTGGTGGTGGCCAGGTCCATAGAGGCCGCCAAATGCATGATCACCAAGGAAGGAACCCGGTCTCTTGCCTGGGGCAAGCAAGCGGGTGCTATCTTTAACCCTGCCAAGGCACAGCTTCTATGGCTTTCCTGGAAGAGAGGCCCCTTCCCTTCTGCTCAACTTGGACCGGTCTTGCTTCCCCCTTCACCTGAGGTCAAGTGGCTGGGCTTCTTATTGGACCCCAAGCTCCTGTACTCTGGGAACTTGAAGATGATGGAGAATAGAGTCCACCGTACCCTTGGCATGTTAAAGATTTCTGGCTCATCAAGCTTCAGGCTGGATGCGGCGGGAAGGGCTAACCTGATTTGGATGGTCCTTGCACCTAGAATCACTTACGGTGCGGCTGTTTGGGGGGTCAAGCCAAATGGCGGTAAGGTGTTGGCGGTAGCTACTAAGGCTGACAAGGCGGCAGGGATCTTCATCTACGGCCTTTTCAAGACCACGGCTGTCTCTTTTATCCATCCCCTTTTAGGTCCCCTTGGGTACTTGGAATCGGTCCGGCAATGCTCCTTTTCTTTCCACTATAGAAAACGGGTTCTGTCCCCCCATAAAAACCCGGCCAGACTTTTCCTCCAGCACTCCTCCCCCGCAATCGACGCCAGGTTCTCCTCGGGACGCCCTGTGTGCCATAGGGAGTTGGTAGCAGCTCTCAACCTCCATCCCGAGGAGATCTTTCTCTCCCCTGACAATGGCCCTGCATCTTGTTCCCCACCAAATGTTGACATCATCATCCCACAGGGGGATAAACAAACAGCTAAGTTACATGTTCTGTCATTATTGTCCTCCCTAGAAAATGATGAGAGTGCGGCAGTCATCTTCTGTGATGGGTCTTATGACACCAGGAAAGGGGGAGCGGGGGCGGCTTTTTTCCTACGCTCAAACTCGTTTGCTGCCTTCAAAAGTGATAGGTGGGAAGCTATCTCAAATCACGAGTGCAAGGCTATTGGGTTGCTGGCGGCTGTCTGCTTAGCGGCCAATATGTTTAACAGATGCACCCTTCTAGGTAGGGTTTTTGTCCTGGTGGACAACCAGGGGTTAATCAAACGGATTAAGACCCCGTGCAGCCCTAGAGCAGGCCAGTACATCTTCCTCCAGATCAGAGACGCCCTAAACTCCCTCCCAAGCGCAGCAAGTGTCACCTTGGTATGGTGCCTGGGGAATGTGGAGATTGCAGGTAACAAAATGGCTGACAGGCTTGCCAAGGAGGCTGTTGAAGACCCAGGATGCCTGTTTTTTCCAACCAAGGGAAACAAAAATAAGATTGCCAAGATAGTTTTTGGCAAGCAAAAGATTGCCCCTTGCCCCCCCCCCTTATCCCTAGAAGGCTCGCTTTGCTGATCTTTCAGATGGCCGCCGGCCACTGCCCCCTGAACTTCTTCCTGTATAGAATTCATCAGAAGACTGACCCTCTGTGTGCTACGTGCGGGCTCAAGGAGACGGTTGAACATTTTTTTTATCATTGCGATGCTCTGAGAACACCTCGCAGGAAGCTACGCCAGGAACTTTGAGCAACTGGCCTACAATTCAACCCAAACCGACTCAGTCACCTCCTGCTCAACGCCAAGGCTCAACCGGCTCTGGCAAGTTTTATTGAGAAGTCCAAACGATTCCAGTACCGCTGGCGATATTCTCCCTTCCCAACTCCCCTCTTGCTCCTCCTTTTCTTTCCTCTCTTTTTCTTTTCTCTCTCTCGCGCCTTGATGTTTGATCCTTGGTCATGTTTGTATCCTTTCTCCCAAGGCTAGCTTCGCGCTATTCACTCCCCTCCAGACTTCGGAGGTCGTACATATTTTTTCAGTGTCATAGTGTGCAATGCAATATAGCAAAATCGCACTTAAAAAAAAAAAAAAATTCTGGGTTTGCAATATGTACTTACTACCAAACAAGCCCACTTAGGGGCTTTCAAAAAGAGGAAGGCACGCTTAGTTGCCCAGGGTTTCACTAAATTTCAGGGAGTTAGCTTTGAGGAAGCATTTGCACCCACTCCAACATTCTCTTCACTACGCATCATCCTGGCTGCCACCACCAATCTGGGTTGGTCATTGGCTCCATTTTTTGTTAAAAAGGTTTTCCTTCATAGCAATATTGATTAGGAGCTGTACATGTGGCCGCCTAAGGGGCTGGAATGTCCACCTGGGAAGATCCTTAAGTTAAAAAGGTCATTATATGGCACAAAGCAAGCTGGCCAATGTTGGTGGCTGTATCTAAAGCAGTTGATGGAGGACCTTGGGTTCAAATCCAGCGTGGAGGATCAAAACACCTACACATTGGAGAGTGCTGAAGGGAAGGATTTTCTGTGGATACACGTGGACAATGGGATCCTGATTGCCAATAGCAAAACCCTCCTGGAATCCCTGAAGACTCAACTTGACAAGGCGCTGAAATTCAAATCGGATACAACCATTGCCTCTATTGTAAGAATTAAAATTAATTGGGTGGACAGCTTTCTGACAATTGACCAGCCCACCCAGATGGAGAAGATCTTGCGGAGCGAGGATTCCAACCTTACTTTTGCCACACCTCTGGCGGATACATCACTTGTTTCAAATGCATTTTTGGGCGGGGAAAAGGCATATCTACACCATATTGGCATCCTGCTTTACCTGACTCACGGCACAAGACCAGAAATCTTATTTGCAGTTAACTATATTCTTGCCCAATTCTCTTTGAATCACAACAACTTGCACTGGAATGCACTGAATAAGGTCATTCAGTATCTATGGAAAATGCAAAACCTGGCCTTGGACCTTATGCCCCGTGAATACAATGGCCACCCCTTGAAGGTTTATGTTGACACAAATTGGGGTGGGGAAGGAGCACGGTCAAGCCATGGCTTCATTACAACCCTGTGGGGAACACCGGTCCATTGGGGAGCATCTCACCAATAACATGTGGCCCAATCAACCTGTCAGGAAGAGTACATGGCTTTGTTTTACGCAGCCACTGAGGCGTTGTGGATTGGGGGCCTGGCAAGCAAATTAATCCCAGATGTGAGACCTCTTCTCCTGTGCAACAATCAGGTGATTGCCTCAGACAAATCCAGTATGAAAAACACAAGACACATTGATTGGGAGTTTCACTTCATTAACAAACATTTACACCAGAAGAGGCTTGATCTCCAATGGATACAAGGTGAAGCCCAACAAGCGGACATCTTCACCGAGGCGCTGGGGCCAAATCAACAGCAACACTTTGTCCAGCGTTTCTGTAAAATATGACAAGCTGGATTTCTTTCTTTCTTGTTTCTATTGCTTGTCCTCTTTCTCCTAGCTCTACCCCAGATTGTGTATTCTCCTCACTAACTGGCTCTGTACTCTTTTTTCTTTCTTTCTTGCGTTTGCCCTTTTTTGAGTCAACCTGATGTCTCCTCTTTGTTCCTTTCCTTCAATTGCATTTTTTTCATTTCCTGTTTTTGCCTGAAGGCTGTGTGCGTGTTCTGGTATTGTTGTGGGGGGAATGTTAAAAATATAGACTAATATATTTACATAGTATGCATATAAAACTATGTGATCAACTAGAATATTCTAGATTATTGTAGATAAACAACAAACACCCTCCACAACAACCATATATAAGAGACGGATAACCTTGTAACTAGAATGGCTACCTTGGGGGAAATACATATGGTGTTGCAAGCTTGTCTGGGCACATGCCCAAGTCCTGCTTGGCACAGTGCCCAGCGGGCTTGGGTGAGTGCCCAGCAGGCTTGGGTGAGTGCCCAGCAGGCTTGGGTGAGTGCCCAGCAGGCTTGATTTTTGCATCAGGTTGTGCTGCGGATCTTGGCACACAGCCAAGTTCTGCTTGGCCGAGGCCAAGCTGTTGGCACCCCCCCTCACTTGCTCCATCCCCCTCCCACCCTTGCTCCATTCCCCTCCCACCCTTGCTCCATCCCCCTCCCACCCTTGCTCCATCCCCCCTTGCTCCCTTGCTCCATCCCCCCTTGCTCCCTTGCTCCTCTCACCATCACTTTTGCTTTTGCCTCAACCAACGGAATGATGGTTAGTTTATTATTATTACTTTTTTTTAGATTTTTTTTTTTAATTTTAATTTTAATTTTTTTACTTTTGTTTTGTTCAAAAAAAAAAATACATTGTTTTAATAAAATTGTATTTACATGTTTATCAAAGAAATAAAAAAAATATGTTAAAAATTTTGCCCCCAATCATCAATTTGGCGGGCGTGGCCGATTGGGTTGGATATTGGCCAAGCCGAACTTTGGCCCGACCCACCCGAACTTGGGTGTGTGCCAAGTCGCGCTTGGCTATGTGCCAAGTGTGCTTTAGGGGGTGCCAAGCGGGCTTTAGGGGGTACCAAGCGGGCTTTAGGGGGTGCCCAGCGCACTTAAGCAAAAATCAGGCTAACTTGGGCATGTGCCCAGACGAGCTTGAACTACCATATTTCTAATTTTCACGTATAATCTTAACACTGTGTACTCGTAAAATATATCAATCAATGGAGTTTATGCAATGAAAACTTTTTCTCTTGAGGAAAATTATCTTTCAAGTTAGACTCGCATCGAAAGTCGCTAGTCGCGCGGGTTCCATTCCGAACGCAGTTCTGTCATCGGGTTTGTCGATGTAGTTAAAGAAGGCGTGGACGGTCAGCGGATGTCCGGTTGTGTGCGGCTGGTTAATCCCCCCAATTGACAGCAACAAAAGCCAACCCAGCAGCGGATGCTGTGTAAATATTTGGCATCTCGTGTGCACCGACAGTCTCCAATCTCCATGCTTACTGCTACAATCTGCATGCGGGATCGCCAGGATGTGAGGTCCATTTGTGGAAGAATGTGGCAGCCACCCCGAGCAAAAGCAACGGTAAAACAAGCTTTTTTGAGCTTGATGTGGCGGCATCATGTTGTGGCCAAACCACACACTTTTTCTCACCATCTCCGACATAAATACTTGTAAATACATAAGTACTTTTTTTTTTGAGCGTGATTTCCCAAAATAGTACTCAAAGAACCTTGTACCTCAGGAAATACATACTGCATGGCGTAAGACCCAACACATCAGACCCTTACCCACAGGCTGTGAATTTGGCTCCGATGTGACAGGAAGAGCCCGGGTCTAGAAAACCGCCTACAATACCAGAACGGCTTGCATGGGTTTAGTCACAGAAGTTTCGGCAAGTAGATAAGGCATTGATGCCAGGTGTCTGTGCCCTTGTGGAGGAGGTCTACTATATTCCAATCGATGTTTTCAACCTTATACGGGTCTTGTGAAGATATCTCTAGCATAAAGTCCGAATCTTCCGGTTGAAGCTTGTAAATATCTCAACAGCCTGAACTTTAGAGCCAACTCCTGCACTGGACTTTGAAGGTTGATGATGGGAAGCAATGGTGAGTATGGCATAAAAGCATAACTCATTAAAAGGCCCAACTCAATAGATAGCCGGACCTTGGAACCTATAGAGCATACGCCTGAGCGGGGTTGCAGCAAGCCGAGCAAGACCTCAGGGTCTCTGTCAGTAACAGCGCGGGGCGTCTTCAGACAGCCGACTGGCTCAGGACATATGAGAAAACTTGCATCGGCGGAATATCTTGACTTTATAAGATACATGAAGAGCTCCTCTTGTAGATCCTCACTTTCCTTTCGCTTCCTTTCAAGAATTGGGGTACATAAAGGCTTGCACAGACTTCCGGTTTGCGAAGCTCACAACCACCCTGACTTCCTGCTCAAGATTCCATCGAGAGAGTTCTGGGTCATTCCTGTTTTCACTAGTTGATTATGTTACTTTCGGCTTGATTACCTTAGAGTAAGGTGAAAATTATTATAGGGAACTCCTGAGAATGGTTATATTTCAAATCCCCAAAAAACCTCTTCTCGCGAATTCATTCGTATTGTCAATTGAAAAAGGAAAAACATTTTCGAACGGTAAGACATGGACGAGATACTCAATAAACGGGCATTTCGATCAAGCAATAGAATACCAGCTACTTATAAGTCCTAGGAACTTCACAATCCCCCGGCAAATTCTGCTTCATGATCAGATCTTCCGAGAGAATACCTATGATAGCGTGAGCTGGCTTGCTGTTCGTTTTATCCTATGAAAGCTGTGGGAGGAGTGATTCTCTTTTCAAATTTTCGGACGTTATACCAAGTTTTTCACGAACCGCTTTGCAAATCTATGCAGTCTTTTTTCACCTTTCCTTATACTGAATTACTTGCTTACAATACAAATATTTTTTACCGCTAGGGAAAAAACGGAAATCGCATGGTAACAACTGATCAAAATCGTGAATGGACATTTAGACTCACGGAAGACCAATCATACTCATTTTATCACAAAATCACTACTCGAAGTGGTTCCATTGTGTGTGACAGCAATGGCCAAGTTGTTGCCAACTTACGTCGTGAGTTGGTTTTCACTGGTCAAAACCATTTCAACCCGGAGGATTCGGTGGAACGCATTGCAGGTGAGCAAGCACGGTGGCGAAAACGTCAGCTTACCTGGCTACTGCTATCGGGTTGAATTCAGAAAAAATGAATCCACTCTCGAGCCTGGAATGTTACAAATTAACTATTGACAAGAAACATCCAATGGTGAGTGATGACGAATGGAATCTACATTTTTTTTGTTAAGACCAAAATTCCATAAATTTTGCGATTGGATGGACATCATGACTAGAAATAAGCTCCCTGACCGAGCTGAGCATCGCGGAGTTTCCTGAAACTAAAAACTTTTTTTCCTCCTCCTTCAAGATGAATATCTTGATTGTCGTCGGGTTGATATTAGCTGTAAAGGAAGAAAAAGGGCTTGAAAAATCAAGGGGCGGAATCAACTCCTGAGATTTCGTCCACACCGAGAAACCTGAGGGATAACTTTGGGAAATCAGCGTAACCACTGTATAGTTGGAACGGGGTGAAGGAGGTAAAACGCAGCGGGCGAAAATAAGGTTCTAAGCCTGGTTTGTCGGGAAAATGGAAAAGAACTAGAAACGGGTGGAGAAACGACAAAAAGAGCAAGCGAACAGGAGAAGCAGACCCGTTGCTTGGATGGACTTGCCGTTTCGCCCTAAGTGACGTTTGCTGCCATCAGATAGATGCAGCACGGCAGACTGAACTGGGAAATGTGTTCATACACCTTGATCAAATGGGTAAGCTCGTTGATTCATTTTAGTGATCATGGTCATCAGGTTGATTCAAAAATGTTTTTGTACTAAATCTTTCATGGGTTTGATGTGTATGGTTTCATGTGGATTAGTTTTGTATCTGGTAATGAAAAATTCAATGCATAGAAAATCTTATCGTATTAATGAATTTAATGCGCCGAGAAACCTGTATGGATAGTGAATGAAGAATTCCGTTGAAATTATTGATTAGAAAAGAACAGCGAGAAGTAGTAAGGTTATTTTTGAATTGTAAAAAGTCCTGTGATATTGAAAGTAGGTGAATTTAAAAATAAAAAAGTAGGCACAAGTAATGTCAACATGAAATATTAGGAACCAGAAGTGAGTTAATTATAAAAGTTGTTTGTAGAGATTATTGAAATGATGAAGATTTCTGGAAAAGAATAAAATCACACAATTAAAAACACCTAATGAAATACTTTCAAACTATCTTGTTGGGTATTTTCTGGAAGTTTTTGAGGCTGTATGCTCTCAAATCAAGTTTCTTCTCTAGTAGGATTATGTGCATGCTTTTATATTCCATGAATCCTTTTATTTTTGTTATGGGTTGCTTTTTCTTTAATTTGTACTGAAAATATCCTCATCTTTGCCTAGCTCAAAAATTTTTGGGTTCCTTGTTTTGGACTTTTTCTACAGTGTATTTCCCAGCAAATTCTGTATTTTTTAGTCTCCCAATAGGAATTCCTCATTGAGAAGGGTTCTAGTGTATTCAATTCATCAGTTTGAATTTGAGTGTTACAACAAATTTTTATTTGATGAAATTGGAATCACCTTGAATTTCAAACCTAATTGGAGTTTTTTGATATTGTTAATTTTGGAGAATTGAATCAGTTGCATTTAGAAGAATATGAAAAATAATTGGCAGAAACATAATGAAACAAAAAAATTGATTGGGGTGTATTATTGTAAGAAAGCCTGCCAGTTTTTCAAAAGAAGGTTTTACCCAGAAATTCCATTTCACAAATGCCATTAACAATCCAAAAATATATTTATGTCAATGAGGGGTGTTAGATTTACCCACAGATGTGTTTTTTTTTTAAAAAAAAAGTATATAAAGAAACCCACACCCTCAAACATGAATTTCAACACATTATCCAGCCCATTTTTACCACTTCAATCCATTTTCAACCTTACTGGAGGTTTTCCATCCTCTGCACTCATAACCCACTCCTCCATCTAACAATGTAAAACTACCTGCACCCTGAAACACCCATTAGAATACATTATTCATCCCTTTCATCCTAATTGGATCCATTTTGAACCTAATTGGAGGTATCCTCATCCTCTCTAATCATAGACCATTCCACCATTTTCCAATTTATTGACAGCTCTGCAACCTCATCTCCAAATCTTGAAATCAAAAAGTCTACCTAGCTTCTGTCAAAAAATTCTAGGTGAAACAATAAATCCTGAAAATTGACTTGTTTTTCACTCATTATCATGGCCATTTGTTTAAGCTTCACCCCCCTGGTTTTTTCCAGGATACAGGAGTGTTGAATTAGACTGGCTTTCCCTTTTGGGGGCTCATTTTCAATCAGGACAAGTTTGAAAGTGGCCTTTTTTGTGAAAATTGTTTGTTTTGCAAAATTTAAACAGAAGGAATCATGGGTCTTAGTGGCTCCTTATGGTGTTCAGAGGTGTGTCTGAATTTTGCTCCATGCCTGGAGAAAAATGGGTTAGTACCAAAATTCTTGCACACTTTGGGAAAAAGTGCCCTTAAGCCTTGGGGTAATTTCACAAGGTGGTATGTTGTCATAAACGCAGTTCTGACACTCCTTCAAATCAACCAATCCAACCTCTTCCACCAGCTTCAACCTCTCCTTGTATGGTATAAGCTCTATGTCCATGTACACCTCACCACTGTGTCATGTGATTCAGTCAACCTTCTCAGGATCTCTCCCTCTCTCCATGGCTTGGTACATCCTCCATCTCCCCTCAACCCAATTTGTATATGAGTTAGTACATATTACACTTAGTATATACATAGTACATACTCTCCACTGTCTGTTCAGCCCATACTCCCAGGACTCCAGATCATTACATGTAAAACCTTCCTGGATAGGCCCATCACCCAATTAGTCAACTACAGCCTCCAGCCCAATCAGTCAACATGTAATACCGTGGGAACTCCAACCTGCAACACCAGCCACTCATCCCTCAAGGCCTCCTTCTCAGCTCTCACATATACTGGCCTCTCCTTCCCTCCTGGACTAATTCTCCCCAAGGAATTAGTATACTACTTCTTACTGGTTAGTCCCTCTGCCAGTAGGTGTCATCTCAGCACAAGACAATCTTCACCCAGCCTGCTTAACTCATATCAGCTTGTTCCTTCCTGGTGTTACTCTTATAGGATTCAACAACCACTTATTCAACAAACTCCTCCTGGACTTCTCCATTCCATCCTTACATCTTCTCACCACTTGTACTCCTCCTCTCATCTTCTTCTTTTCAATTTTAAAAAATCATCCTTGAGTTCTATGAGTAGTAGTAACTGTGCCTTCAGCAACTTGCGCGCCAGGGGCATTTGTGACATATGTTAAACAATAAATCCTGGAAAAGAACTGATTTTTCATCCATCCTCATGGCTGAGGTGTACCCTCCTATTTTTTTCCAGGTTTTTGGAGTTTGCAACATCATTTCATTGGTCATACTCTTTTGTTGAAGAAAAACGGACACTCAGGAAACTCAAAAAGTCAATTTTTTCCTAGAAATACTTTCCAATGAATTCAAAATTAGTTAATCATCCTTCTCAATACAATTCAAAGTATTCAGGTCAACTGAAGAGAGCTGATCATGAAATCCTTTTCAACTGGATCAAAAATCCTTCTATATTTAGCCCTTGCTTTTGGTCTGAAAATTGAAATTGAATGAGAAACCTCACTCTGATAAATTTTATGGATTCATCTTGAATGCAAATGAGCTCAAGAAGGAAAAAAAATCAGGCTTCATTTTTCATAAAAATAGATGATGTCAGCCACAAGGAAAAAAATATAGTCGTCCAAATTTCTTAAAATTCAAAATTTCTTGTCAATATAGCAGTGAAGTAAACAGATAATTGTCCCACAATCTGAATCATGGGTCATTTTTCAAACCACAATGGAGCCAAGAATAAATTTTTATGATTTTTTTTGTAATTGAATGATCAATATTTTGATGTTAATTTGTATTTTTTTTCAAGTATTAACTATGGAATAAATACTAGTTTGAAAATTTTTAAGAATTCATCCCTAAAAAGAATATAAAAATTTTATTTATTAAATAAACCTTTTATGATGACTCCCAATAGTTGAAATAATTTTATATGTTTAGTAAATGCCAAGATAAATGGTCTCATTTGATGAATATATGCAAAGATATATGGGTACAATTTATATGTAAATTTTCTGAGACTTCAGAACCATACATATGACTGAGTTTTAAGCCCTAGAAATAATAAATTAAACTTTTTTTATTCAAATTCAAATTAGGTTGTGTCAGATTTAGTCAATCCATAATTCTTTTAATGCTACTTTTAAGCCAAAATCTGCCCTTTCAAACCCACTGTTGAAAATTGAAAAAAACAAGCAACTAATCTAAAAAAAGAGGTGGTAGAGTCACCTGGAAATAAGTGTGTTTTTTAAAATTTATTATACTTAGTTATCTCTTCCAATGAATTACCTCAAAAAACTAATCTCAACCAACCTCCCATCCAAAAATATTTTTGCACACAATCAACTTCCTCATGAACCTCCTCCTCCATCAATCAATCATCCAACCTATCCATTCCTCATTTTTTTGTCACAACCATAACACATTCCACCTCCTTTCCATCAATCAACTGCACTCATGATGATCATCATCCAACCTTTATGCTTCAATAAAATAAAAATAATTCCAATCATTCACCACCTTATCCCTGTTGATTATCCAAATTGATCAGGAGAAAGTTTCCATCCATCAATCACTCATTTTTTGAAATAAAAATCTAACTTTCCTACTAATTTCCATTCACCAACTACAGCAAGGATTATCATCATCCAACGGCAATTCTTGGATCAGGTGAAACATTTTCTACCATGCTTCAGAAATTTGGCCATACACTAGAAACTTTATTGGATTTATATAAAAATCCAGCCAGTACTAGGTTAAAGAATGGAGAGGGGAAGGGAGCTAAAGAAGATGTTGAAAGGGTGATTGAAATATTCTTCTGAAAATATGAAGAAATGAACACATTTTCAAAAGGACCCAATTGGAGATTGGACTGGGATCAAAATAATTTTCCAGAAAAATTGAGGATTTGGTTGAATTTCAAGATTCAGTCAACCTCTGACTCCATTCCAAACTTTCTAGCAACTGCATCACTGATCAAAACAACTCATTTCCACTTGAATATTAAACCTCCATTTCCTAAGAAGAGTACTTTGTAATTGATTGGTTCTAAGATAATGAACATCAGGAATTTTATATCAACATTTTAATTATCTCAGCTTTCAACCTTGGGCTAAAGTTAATGTTTGGTTTCCATGATTGAACAGGGGTGTTTAGGAAAAGAGTTTTTATTGATTTTAAATATCATAAAAAATGCATCAAAATGATGAGAACTTTATATTCTCAAGATCATAAATAAAGCATCAGATTGGACCCACCACAGAATCACATAAATCTGAGCCATGGCAACACGAAATCAGGAGTTGAAATATGGGGACAGACCCTGAATCACTAAATATTCACCTTTCCCAATAGCAAGTACCCATCCATCATTGAATCAAATATTCTCCACTACAATACCATTTCTTTTTTTAACTGTGCTCTCATTTTACATCTGCTGACTTCTCACCTTAATGTGGTTGGGTTTCAATCTTTGTGGAACCAAATGAAATGTTAACCTTCAATATATAATTCTTATATACAGGTCACTCTTTTTGGACCATCCTTTGTGCAAAATAAAGCCACACTTGGTTTTCCCCTTTTTTTAAAAAATCTCTTGATTTAGATCTGACTACTTGCCAAAAAATATAAATCTAACTGAGAAAATCCCAAAATTTGTTGGTACCATACAATCACCTTGAATATACAAGCATCATGCAATGAGTTGACCAAAATTATGATTTCTAAAATAATTATTTGTCCAATTAGATACATAAGCAACAGGCCTGTTTTAACCCCTTACTGATTTGGTAAAGGGGGGCGGGAGGGGGAGGGGGATTTTTTTCTTTGTGTTTTTCTAATTTTCTTTGAATCCAATCCTCACTTGGGCCACCTATTCCTTCAGTTCTCACAATAAATGGGATATATCTATCCCAGGAGCAGTTCCCCATGCACCAGGTTAAAAATAGGGCATATCAGAGTTAGCAAAACCACCATTTGTTTGACCAATCCTGCCATTTTGAATGGCAGGTTTCTGAAATAAAAATACCCCCTAACTGGTGTATTTTGAAATGATGGGTTTCATGGAAATGGTGTATTTCAAACTTCAAATCTGCCATTTATGCATCATCATCCATCCCATCACATGAAAAAAACACAATGAGCGGTAAAGGATATGGGATCAATATTATAAGCTATCATCTTAGTTCAGCACCCACCAAAATAAAAAAAACAGCTAAAAGTAGTAGGATTAATAGAAGTAGCACCACTACAACTAAAAAAACAACAACAAAAATCACCACCACAGCCATCATCCTCATCCTCCTCCTCATCATCATCCTCAATTGAATTGGACCATTGAATCTAATACAAACCATAGCCTACTACCACTACCACTACACCAACATCACCATCACCCATTCAGTCCTTCAACCTCACTCCTCAAAGAAAACATCTTTGATCTCACTCTTCTCAATTGATCATCATCCAAAAATCTCCCATTTCACTCAATGATTATCCAAAAATCCCATTTTATCTCAAACTAGATCATCATCCAAATTGACCATTGACTAAAACACCATCAAAAAACCATCCTTACCCAGGATCAATCATCAGTTTATTAATTTTACTACACTTACCCTCATTTTAATACCTTCCCTTCCCTAGCGCATCCAGCTAACCCATCCCCCATCTAGGAACTTGCTCCTCAACAAGAAAAATAGGAAAAAAAGAGTGCCTCAAGATGCTGCTGAGAACAGGAGGCATGATAAAATCAACAATCAGATTGTTGAAATCGCTCTAATCATACCCTCCTGTCTGTTGGATACAATTGTCAGTTCATCAAAATTGGTTATGATTATGATTTTAAACCGTTGAAAAAATTAAAAATCTCTGTCCAGGATACACTATGTTCAAAGGCATCATCATTGGAGGAGGAAGGGATCCAGGATGAAGGTAATATCCTACCGGCTTAATTGGAGATCCTGATCAAGGTGTGTGCTGATTATGAGGCAATTTAAACCTGGATTGGTAAACAATGGGGTTTGATAAACGCTGAGTTGTCAAATGGATCATCATTAAAAACACATTGAGAATTTAGAGTAGGTTGAGCCAATAGGAAACATCTATTGATCAAACCAGCAACCTATAATTTGCTTTTGATCAGAACAAGGTACCTCAAGCTTTTGTGGTTTTTCTTTGTTTTTTTTTTTCTTGGTTCAATTGTTAAAGCTTGAATAGTGATTGATTTGATCAAGCTCATAAATTACCAATAAGGTTACTTGACTCATCTCTTAATGAATTCTGGTGGGGGTACATTTTTTGGAATTTATTAGATGGGTCTGATAAAAGCTATGATTTGTAAATTCAACAATGCATTGATGTTTGATCTTGTTGAAACAATAAAATTGCTCATCTTAGATCAATTGATCAAAACATCAGACTGAGAACAGAACAGGCCAAGAGTGAGTTGAAAATGTTGAAGGCCTTGACCTCCATCCTATCCATTCAACCAAATCCAATACCCCCAATGCAACCATCATCAAGTCAATTGAAATCATTCAAACCATCTTAAAATAAACCCAATATCAAGAATTGGATTGATAAACTCATCATGAATCTTTTTATCTTTCTCAATCTTCCATTCAATGGGCTACTTGAAAATCTCAACTTTCCAAACCCTACTGGCTTGGATTGACATCAACTTGATCTTCAATGGGGCTTCAAACTCAATCCTCAAACTTGTGAAAATACCATTGTATTGAAATTTATTGCCAAGTTGGGATCAATGCTCACTTGGATCACAGAGTTATTATATAAAATAAACCTTGTTCCTTCTATATTTGCCATCCCAGCGCTCTTCTGTTTTATTCCTTTCATTTTCAATCATAATAACAATAATATAGTGAAAAGGGTTTCCAAATCCCCAATAATCCTGGTGGATGACCAAGACTGGTTCAATGAACCCGTTCTGGAGGAGTCCAGTTACTTTGAATTGTTGGTATTGCTTCAAGTGTGTGATGAGAAAATGGTGAGCTGGGCTATTGATTCAAGTGTGTGATGAGCAGATGGTGAGTTTGGATTATCATCCTGGGCCAGGGGTAATCAGATGATGAGGCTGAGTGTTTGTACAGGCACATTGGCACATCCGGCAATGGCATACTTAGCTTAGTGATTAAAGAATCACTAATCAATGTGGAGCTCATTGGTTCATGTGAAAAGTTTTGGTTTATAAAACTGTGTTGCCCTCAAAATTTTATAAAGCACTTTGAATCCCTTCTTGATCCTCACCCCAAGTGCAGTAGGTCCCTGGGAGGGAACAAGATGTGAGGAGATGATTTAAAAAGATACAGAGACTTGGAAAGAACAGGGAATGAAACCCTCAAAATTTTATACAATGAATTGAATCCCTTGGTGATCCTCACGCCAATTGTTGTATGTGGATGGGAGGAGATGATTTGACAAAAACACAGAGACAGGGAAAGGATAGGGCTTGTCAAAATTGGCTAAAGGGGCAATTTTTGGATTGACAGTTCTTGAATTTCATCCTCATCTGTTTGAATGAAAGAGCCAGCCTACCTTTGTTTCATTCTTTAGTTAATTTTCCATCAGGAGATAAAAATTTGACATAGAGGATGCAGGTTGGAAAACTTGTGTTTCATTGTTGGATCCAAAGCAAGCATCATATTTGGAGCAAATTTTGAGCCAGTTTAACAGGATGATGTGATCAGCTGACTTGAGCCTTTGGAAGCCAATGGGTGAGGATTGTTGGATGCAGATTTTCTTGGGGATGTTTGCTTTGGTGCATTGGATTGTTGTGTGGAATTGTGGGGGGAGGTTTGCCAAGGGGCCATTTGAAAAGAGTAAGAGGGATAAAGGAATGAAGCAAAGAGATTTAGGAAAATATTTGGGAGATAGATTGATGAGAACAATGAGGAGATGAGAGCAATAAAGTGACGAGAGTGATTAAGTGACAAGAGCAATAAAGTGATGAGACTGATGAGATGACAAGGGTATGAGAGAGGAAGCAATGAGCATAGCAATGAAGAGATGAGAGAAATGAAGTGATAGAGGAGATGAATCAATCAGGATAGCAATAAAGAGATCATAGCAATAAAGTGATGAGAGCAATGAAGTGATGAGAGAAATAAATTGATGAGAGTGGAGAAGTGACCAGGTAATGAGAGATCAATCAATGAGGATAGAAATCAAGATATGAAAGCAATGAATCAGATTTTTCTGATGAGGTTGGAGGTAGAATTTTTCCAATGTGGTAGGAAGTAGAAGTAGGTGAGGTTGAAACCAGGGCTGTATGAGGTGGACTGATTTGTGGCTGAGTAATTGAAAGCCTTTAAATACTTTATTTGAAAAAACACATTTATTTTCAGGTAAATCTGACACATCTAATTTGAAATAAGTGGGTTTTTGTAATTTTTAATGGGGGGTTTGAAATGTTAGATTTTGTTTGAATAACTCCATTAAAAACAGTGGGTTCCCCCAACTCTTATACACCCTAATGGAGGCACATGCTATCATGTGCCTCCATGTAATTTTGTGGTTATTTCCAAAAGAAACTCTTTCTCAATTGAATATTGAATCACCTATATTACAACCACAAATACCATTTAACCCTTTTCCTAAAAGTTTCATTTCATTTCAGATTCTGATTCACCTCAATTGAATCACAGGGGTAGCTAAATTGCAACTGAAGCATAGCTGGACTCAAACCACATGTTCATTTTTTTTTCATTTGATTAGATAATTTTACCAGAAAGTTGACTTCCAGTACTTCTGAGTTGATTTGAAATTTTTAAAGTATTGAAAATCTTTATTTGGACAATATAGTGATTATATTCATAGCAATCAAGCATCAAAATATTTCACCATGGATACTATGCTTCCATATTGCAATGGCAAATAATGTGGAACTTAATCATGTCCCTCTTTTGATCATCAGCTCATTCTTCAGCCCAAAAAAATGGAATTGATTCCATCATATTTAAGGATTTTGGAACTAATCTCAATGTCAGGTTTTGCATGAATGGAAATAGGAATGTTTTTTTTAATATTTTTTTTTAAAAATCAATAAACCATTTTTCAAGAATAAACTTCAGTAAATCACATCAAAATTGTTTTAAACACACATTTTCTGCAATTTATTACAACCATCAGTCAAAAAAATCTTTCAAATTGATTCTTTCAGAATTCTGAATAACATTTTATGATTGAGATCACTGAAGAGAGCTCAAAAAATGGGCTTAATTTACCAGCTGAATAATTGATTTAATTTAAATTTTCAAAATTTAATCCAACTTTTTTTAAAATAAAAAAAAAACATTGAAAAATCTAAATGATCTTGGGAAAAGTTCAAACATTTAAAGGATTTCTTTTATAACATTGTAAATCTACTTTTTTTTGCATCTAGGATGAAGAAGAAAGACTCAACACTTGTATTAGATTCAAAAAGTGTGCCCCAAAAACAGATCAAAAAAAACTATAAAAATCAGTTGGTATATTTTGGTGAATTGGGTAGAATTGATTTCATCCTTTGATGATGAAAGCTATTCAGTCATTGAAAAGAACTGAAAATTCCCAAGACATGATCTTCTTAAACCATTTTATTTGGAGATTTAAAGTATCTCCAAATCTTTTTGCAAAACCCTCATGAATGATTCATTGAATTTCAACTAAATTGTTTTTTTCAATATTCCCCATGTTGAGTGGATCTAAAAGTTGAACTGTTTGAAACTCACTACATCCCTTCATTTATATTAGGCACTTTTTTTATTTTTTGGCTTCAAAATGCATAAAATGTCACCCAGAGCTTTTCCAAAAGGCCTGAGGGACATTAATTTAGAATTTTAATCTTTTTTAAAGTTTAAGTCCATGTGGAAATGTTAAATTTGCAAGCCTATGCAACCCTTTCAAAAATTGGAATAGGTTATGTGGCATGGTTTGTGACCCATCAGAGCTGTGAAGGGTCATTTTCAATCCATCCCATGGTTAACAGCAGTTCACAGGCTGTTTGCAGCAAGAAAAAAGAGAAAAGAAATTAAAAATAGAATAAAATAAATAGAAATAAATAAAAAATTGAACAAACAAGAATAAACCAAAAAAAAAAAAACAACAAAAAAAGAAAAAAAAATTAAAAATTAAAAGGAAATTCTCAAAATTTCACCACTCTGGGGCCATGAATTTTCAGCCCATAAAAATAAATAATAAAAAAGTCTATTGACCAGCCCTAAAGTAAAAATTCTAAAAAATACAAGTTCAACTTGTGTCAAGCTGATCCTATCACAAGAAGTAAAAATAATCCTTAAAATGGGATCTACTTCTTAAGATGGGAGCAGCTAGCCAAAAACCAGTTAAACTTCTTTCATTGGAATAGTGAAAAACTGAATCAACCCCCCCAAAAACTAAGGCTAGTCCAATGAGGTGGACTTGTATCAAGTCCAACTCAACGGACTAGCCCTAAAGGAAAAACACCAAAAAAGACTTCTATCAAGTCCGCATTAATGGACTGGCCCTAAAGTAAAAATACCAAAAAAAATAAAATCAATTTCAACTTGTGTTAACCTGATCCCATCACAAGAAGTAAGAATACTCCTTATGATGGGCTCAGCCCAACACAAGTTGAACTGAATCACCAATGAAATCTCATTCAAAACACTCAACCAAATGATTTTAACCCAAAATACTCAATTTAATGATGTTCAAAAAGGAGAAAAAATAGATCAAATTTTTAAAAACACACCTTCACCAATCCAAAAAGATTTTCAATCCAATTGGGCCTTCAAGAACGTGGGGCAGAAATATGTGGGTGAATGCATGAAAAAAAATCAATGCATCCTTGTGAGTTGTTTGGTCAATACATTCAGAAATCTGACATTAAATCTTCCCCTCATGATTTCAAATTACCAAATTTGAAATTTCAACAGGAAGCTCTCCAAGAAATTAAGCTAAATTTTTCAAAAATTTCCCAGGATTCCCTTTGAATCAAACCAGAACATTGGGAAGTAAATAAAGATCAACTCCTTGTAACCCTTGTAATTTGGGACTCAAATGACTTTTTTTAATTGATATCCTCAAATAAAATTTGAATCCAATGGTTTCTAAAGTGCTTCAAATATTGAAAAGCGTGATATTTGTTCACACTAAATTCCACTTGGGGTTCCAACAGAAAATTTAAATTGGAATATTATTGAAGACTTGGACAAATATGACATCTCTGAAGGTCATTTTTTCCTGACCTGGTTTTTGGAATTGATTTCAAGTTGTAAGGTAGTGTCAAAATGCTTGGGGCTTCTCAAAAATAAAATTATTGCACTTATTATTTTGATTACATACTAGAGTTTTGCTTTCCATTCAAATATATCAAAGGAACAGTAATACCCACCAGGACTTAAATATTAAGAAGATCTATCCTAGGAAAAGAATTTAAATAAAAAAAAATTACATTTGAGGTGTTAAAAATATCCTCAAAGACCTTTGTAAACACAAAACTTATTATTATTTTTTCTATTGAACCAAGAAATTCCTTCAAATTCTAATTATCCAGTAAATGGCTCAGGATAGAATCATGCCAAAAAGACATACTAAATTGATGATTTTTGTGAAAAAAGGGTTCAATTTAGTAATTTCCTGAAAGAATTATACTGAGAAATGCCATTGCATTGGATGTATGGGATGTAAAACCCCCCTTGCAACTACAGAGGAGGAGATTATGCTTCTGTCATCCCACCTGCTGTTCAGTGGTAGAGAAGACCATTGAAACAGCGGGGCTGCATGGTTTTGATGGCATGTGCAGTGTTGAAAGCCCAATCAAAACTGCCCAGTACCACTTTTTCAACTTTGAAATCAAAACTACACCTTCCAGGTTTCAACTTGGTCACCAAAACCACCCAATACCCAGGTGATTAAACATCCAGGCAAAAATTGCTCAGTGCTGGCAGTTTTGAATTGGATTTTAAAATTTCCTGGATGTTGCAGAATTTTTTGGTGGAATGGGAATAACCCAAGGCTTCACAACAGTTTCTGTCAAAACTTCTGGGGAAGGGCAGCTTTTGACCTGACTCAGTTCATTTTTTGTTTTTTTTTATTTTTTTATTTTTTTATTTTTTTCATTTTTTCATTTTTTCATTTTTTAATTTTTTAATTTATTAATTTATTAATTTATTAATTTTTTAATTTTTTAATTTTTTACTTTTTTAATTTTTTAATTTTTTAATTTTTTAATTTTTTAATTTTTTAATTTTTTAATTTTTTAATTTTTTAATTTTTTAATTTTTTAATTTTTTAATTTTTTAATTTTTTAATTTTTTAATTTTTTAATTTTTTAATTTTTTAATTTTTTAATTTTTTAATTTTTTAATTTTTTAATTTTTTAATTTTTTAATTTTTTAATTTTTTAATTTTTTAATTTTTTAATTTTTTAATTTTTTAATTTTTTAATTTTTTAATTTTTTAATTTTTTAATTTTTGAATTTTTGAATTTTTTTATTTTTTAATTTTTTTTGATTTTTTGATTTTTTTATTTTTTATTTTATTCATTTTTTTATTTTTTTATTTTTTTTATTTTTTTATTTTTTTATTTTTTTATTTTTTTATTTTTTTATTTTTTTATTTTTTTATTTTTTTATTTTTTTATTTTTTTATTTTTTTATTTTTTTATTTTTTGATTTTTTTATTTTTTTATTTTTTTATTTTTTTATTTTATTATTATTTTATTATTTTATTTTTTTATTTTTTTATTTTTTTATTTTTCAATTTTATTATTTTTGTATTTTTATATTTTTTTATATTTTTATATTTTTATATTTTTATCTTTGTATATTATTATATTATTATCTTTTTATCTTATTATCTTATTATCTTATTATCTTATTATCTTATTATCTTATTATCTTATTATCTTATTATCTTATTATCTTATTATTTTATTATTTTATTATTTTATTATTTTATTATTTTATTATTTTATTATTTTATTATTTTATTATTTTATTCTTTTATTCTTTTATTATTTTATTATTTTATTGTTTTATTATTTTATTATTTTATTATTTTATTATTTTATTATTTTATTATTTTATTATTTTATTATTTTATTATTTTATTATTTTATTATTTTATTATTTTATTATTTTATTATTTTATTATTTTATTATTTTATTATTTTATTATTTTATTATTTTATTATTTTATCATTTTATGATTTTATTATATTATTATATTATTATATTATTATTTTATTATTTTATTATTTTATTATTTTATTATTATTTTATTTTTTTATTTTTTTATTTTTTTATTTTTTTATTTTTTTATTTTTTTTATTTTTCAATTTTATTATTTTTGTATTTTTATATTTTTTATATTTTTATATTTTTATATTTTTATCTTTGTATATTATTATATTATTATCTTTTTATCTTCTTCTCTTATTATCTTATTATCTTATTATTTTATTATTTTATTATTTTATTATTTTATTATTTTATTATTTTATTATTTTATTATTTTATTATTTTATTATTTTATTATTTTATTATTTTATTATTTTATTATTTTATTATTTTATTATTTTATTATTTTATTATTTTATTATTTTATTATTTTATTATTTTATTATTTTATTATTTTATTATTTTATTATTTTATTATTTTATTATTTTATTATTTTATTATTTTATTATTTTATTATTTTATTATTTTATTATTTTATTATTTTATTATTTTATTATTTTATTATTTTATTATTTTATTATTTTATTATTTTATTATTTTATTATTTTATTATTTTATTATTTTATTATTTTATTATTTTATTATTTTATTATTTTATTATTTTATTATTTTATGATTTTATTATTTTATTATTTTATTATTTTATTATTTTATTATTTTATTATTTTATTATTTTATTATTTTATTATTTTATTATTTTATTATTTTATTATTTTATTATTTTATTATTTTATTATTTTATTATTTTATTATTTTATTATTTTATTATTTTATTATTTTATTATTATTTTATTATTTTATTATTTTATTTTTTTATTTTTTTATTTTTTTATTTTTCAATTTTATTATTTTTGTATTTTTATATTTTTTATATTTTTATATTTTTATATTTTTATCTTTGTATATTATTATATTATTATCTTTTTATCTTATTATCTTATTATCTTATTATCTTATTATCTTATTATCTTATTATTTTATTATTTTATTATTTTATTATTTTATTATTTTATTATTTTATTATTTTATTATTTTATTATTTTATTATTTTATTATTTTATTATTTTATTATTTTATTATTTTATTATTTTATTATTTTATTATTTTATTATTTTATTATTTTATTATTTTATTATTTTATTATTTTATTATTTTATTATTTTATTATTTTATTAATTTATTAATTTATTAATTTATTATTTTATTATTTTATTATTTTATTATTTCATTATTTCATTATTTCATTATTTTATTATTTTATTATTTTATTATTTTATTATTTTATTATTTTATTATTTTATTATTTTATTATTTTATTATTTTATTATTTTATTATTTTATTATTTTATTATTTTATTATTTTATTATTTTATTATTTTATTATTTTATTATTTTATTATTTTATTATATTAGTATATTATTATATTATTATTTTATTATTTTATTAATTAAAAATCTCATTATTTAATTATTTAATTATTTAATTATTTAATTATTTTTATGTTTTAATATTTTATCATTTCCTCATCTTTTCATTTTGTTGAATTATCAATTTTCAATTTATTTAATTTCTTATTTTGGGCATTATTTTTCCAACACATCCAACCCTTTATTTCACACAATCACACCTTTTTGCGCGGTTGCGCCCGTTCAGTATTTCATGCAAAAAAACTTTATTTCACCCATTTTTCAAGAATTATTTTTTTTTTGATTCTCAATCCGCATCCCCGTAGCAGGGGCTGTAAACCCTCAATCAAAATCATCGGGAGATTTGGAGGCATTAGAACCCCTTCAAAAATGCAATCAAAAGATGAAAAAAATCCGTAAAAACAAATTTTTGCATGGTTTTTTGGATCATTTTTTGGCCATTTCGGTTAGTTTTGTCTGGTCATTTCAGCTGCCAAAATTGTAACTGACATTCAAATATCCTTTAAATATTTTTATCATATTTTTTGGATGTATCCTTTCACCTTAAAAATTCCTTCAAAAAACACAGAAAATCAAAAAACTCAAATTCCCCTTTGGACATTTGAATCCTTTGATTTTCCTTTTTATTTAATTTTTTTTGGTTGTTCAAGCTATCAAAAAGTTAAAAAAAAAAGTTAAGGAGCATTCAAATATTTTTTTCAGATTTTTTGTATGTATTATTTTACCTCAAAAAATTGCTTTAAAAAAGCAAAAAATTCAAAAAATTCACTTTTCTCATTGGACTTTTGGATCCTTATGTTTGCCATTTTCACAAATGTTCTTTGGTGTTTCAAGATTTGGCAATTGTAAAGGAACAATCAAAGAGATTTTGAACATTTTTTTTTTGGAATTGTTTGATTCAATTTTCAATATTAAAAAATTAAATCAAAAAACCAAAAAATTCAAAAAATTCACTCTACTTTGAGCCCTTCATATTCAATATGACTGCAATTTTTTTCCTGGCACCACCACCCATCTTGGAGCACTCCAATTATCTTCCAAAACACCCCCTTTAACTGTTCCACCCTCCCATCACCCCCCACCATAACCACACCACACCACACCACACCATACCACACCACACCACACCACACCACACCACACCACACCACACCACACCACACCACACCACACCACACCACACCACACCACACCACACCACACCACACCACACCACACCACACCACACCACACCACACCACACCACACCACACCACACCACACCACACCACACCACACCACACCACACCACACCACACCACACCACACCACACCACACCACACCACACCACACCACACCACACCACACCACACCACACCACACCACACCACACCACACCACACCACACCACACCACACCACACCACACCACACCACACCACACCACACCACACCACACCACACCACACCACACCACACCACACCACACCACACCACACCACACCACACCACACCACACCACACCACACCACACCACACCACACCACACCACACCACACCACACCACACCACACCACACCACACCACACCACACCACACCACACCACACCACACCACACCACACCACACCACACCACACCACACCACACCACACCACACCACACCACACCACACCACACCCACCTCCTCACACCACACCACACCACACCTCCTAACACCACACCACACCACCAACCACTCATAAAAACAACTGTACACTCCAGATAATTCCAAACAAGAACATCCCTTTTTCCAATGGCTCAAGAAAACATACACCCACTTTTCAGAACTGTTCCACCAGGGCCATCCTCCATTATCTCATCTAATCAAAATAGTAAGTCAACTCATCTTGCTCCTTCTTCATATACTCAAACTATTGATTCTATCCCTCTGGCCCCTCCTCCTGGCTATCATATAATCAAAATGAGGAGCTGGTTGAGGCTATCAAATAATGGGAAAAGTCCCATGGTATGCCATATCTTCCAGAGTATCAAATTGCAAGGACTAGGCCTACACGTATCAATTTGATAAGTCTGGGGAATATAAAAACAGCTAAGATACCATCAAATAAAAAAAAATCAAGAAAGACCCATTTTCCTTTCAGGGTATCAGGGAATCTTTCAAAAAGATTGCGTTTTTGGGTGGTGAATTTTATATTTCCAGAGCAGAACCATCCACCTTCCATTTATGCTTCCAGTTATCCCATCCACAAAAGAATCCAAGGGGAGCAAAAGTAGGTGGTTGAAAATTAATCCAAGGCTGGAGTTCCCCCTTAAAAAATTCTCAACTCTCTTAAAAAAAAAATTGTCATCACCTATCCATAGAAATCTCCCTACAATTTAAAACAAAAGATCCCAAATACAAAAAAATGCACTTGATTGAAAAGATCCTGTGGAAGAACTCATAATGGAACTCCAGAATTCTTCTTTCTAATACAAAATGAACAATTTCTATGGTAAAATTACTTCATCATTCATTTCACACCCTGATCACACAAAACTTCTCAAAATTTCCCCTTCTCTCATTATGATGGACTGTACATATAAAACAAACAAATTTGGAATTCCCCTTCTTCACATGCTTGGTGTAAAAAATTCTTCTAGAAGCTTCTCAGTTGCCTTCTGTTTTTATCTCAAGAGAAAAAAAAGAAATATGATTGGGCCCCGACTCAAATCCAGGAAATCTTTGAAGATAAAGAACCTAGTGTGATTGTGACAGAGAAGGAACAAGCACTTATTAGTTCAATTGAATCAGATTGAACTTCCTCTCATCATCTTCTCTGTGTCTGGCACATTTTCAAGAATATTCAAAATAATTTCAGGAAGAAATTTAAATCTGAAGATGAATGGAAGCTATTCCAGAAACAATGGCATCAGTTTTTCTATTCAAAATCTCAATCAAGCTATCACAAAAACATCACAAAAATTTCACTGGTCTGGAATTCTCCCACTTCTTACTACCTTCTTGAAAACTGGATTCCTCCAAAAAAACATTGTCTCATATTTGACAAACAAACACTTTCACTTTGGAAACACAAGTAAATCAAAAATAGAAGTTTCTCACTCCCGCAATAAAAGATTCATCAATTCTTCTATTGGCTCTTTCTATAATTCAGTTTGGAAAATTTACCCTTTCATCAACATCCAAACCTGTGGGAGAGCCATTGAAGTCTCTCAGAAAGAATTCAAGAATTTCATTGGTTTTCCTCACTTTGTGGATAATCTTTCTGGAAAGATCAGCCACTTTGAACTCAAAATCATTCATTCATTTCATCAAGTTGCTGATTCCTCCACAAATTGCAACAAATGTGATTACTGTTCTTACATGGGTATTCCATGTGTTCAAAAAGTGAAATTGGCCATCAGAAAGGGTAAACTATTCCAGATTGATGATTTTCATCCTGAATGGCATGTCAAAGCTCCCATATCAGAAAGTTTTTTTTTTGGGGGGGGGATCCAAGCTCAAATGAATAATTTCCTGATTGATATTTATAACTGTGAACCCTGAATCAACTGAAGATTCAGAAAAAGTTGATGTTCCCACCAAAGCCAGTAATGAAAAGCAATATTTCACTAAAATTTTTGATGAATTCAGAAATTTGCCAGCTGGAGAACAGCTATACTATCTGGGTGAAAGCACGAAGCTGTACAGTGGGAGATATCAACTTACCCTGATTGAAGAGCCAAATTCCACTCAAAAATTCAAAGTAAGAGGAGGACCAAAAGGAGCATCCAATAGATTTAAGAAGATATCTTGGTCCTCAAGAAACAGAGATCCATCTGGTTTTAAATATTTAGAAGAACCCAAGAGGAGAGGAAGGCCAAAGAAGAAATTAATAGCAAATTTGGTGGTCAGTCACCTTTTTGTTGGACAAAAAAATATATCAACTTTCTTAAAAAATTTTTTTTCTTATGTGTTAAGGTTTCAAGAAGGTGAAAGGCCATCCAAGGGCAGCGGAAGGGAAAAAAGAAGGAGTAATCAGAGGAAGAGGTAATTTTATAACTATAATTAATTTTTTGGCAATGAGTTTTTTTATTGAATCCTTGTCATTTTTCTAACATAGAGTGAATTTCTGACTGAAAAAAATATTCAGAAGATGAAGAGGTGCCATACTTGGATGAAGGGGAAGATTGAGCAGATGAAGAGCTGAAAGATGTGGATTTATTTAACATGGTGATATTTCATTTTCCTTTATTTTTGGCTAATTTTTTGCATATTATTTTTCATAATTTTTTAATTCAAACTTTTATCAGAGGTCTGGAACCATTGTGAATAAGCAGTTTGCTTCTCCTGAATAAAATGTGGAAACATGAATAAAGAGACTAAAGGTATCCAATGAAGATTTTTATGCTCCTTACCATCCTGCTTGGAGGAAGATATTAGCAGCCCCAACAATCAGTGAGAAACTGAGTACATTTGGTATTTTCTTGTTTTTTAATTTTATCTGATTTCTTTTGGGTTTTTCCTCTAGGTTTCCTGCAAATTATCTTATTCTTCTTCTGAAATCTTTGACCAAGTATCAATTGAAGAATTGAATTCTATCTTTATTCCATATTTTCTGTTATAAAAAAGTCTGATTTTTGGTTTTAGTTCCAATTTAAAGATTTTATTTCCCCAAAAACAGCCATTCCACATTTATCACATGTTCAAGATTTCAAAGGGGATGGGATCTGTGGCTTGAGAGCAGCAGCCTATTGTTTGGGGAGGAAATCAGAAGACTGGATGGAAGTCAGGAAAGAAATGGTGAAAAAGCTTTATTCCAACCCAATCTTCAAGGACCCAAGATTAATGCGTGATATGTGGGGTGAAGCTTTAAAAGAAGCAAGAAGGCAACTGAAACACCTTTATGGCCCAGCTCCCTTAAATATGTGGCTGAAATTTCCATGCCATGGTTTCCTTCTGGCTGAAAAATATAAGTATCCAGTGGTTCTGTTTTCTTCTTTAATGCCTTAGACTCATCTTCCTCTGAATTCCCCTCCCAATCCAAATTCCAAATCTTCTCCTATTTTCTTCATTCTTTTAGAAGAATTCAAGCATATAGTCTCATTCAAGTTCCAGTTTTATCAGTGGCCAGCTCCCAGGTTAGATCCAATTTGGAAAAGCTTTGTGACAAAGGATCCAAAATCTTGGAAAACCATTGTTCAGGGAAATTTTGATCTAGGTAATGTTTTTTTATCCTACATAAAAATCAAGTAGAAAAATGAAACCAATCATAGTTGAATAATTTTAATATTTGTATATATATTTGTATATATATTTGTTCTTTATTTTTAATTGCTTGAATGATGTTTTTAAGGTGTATGCAAGAATGCAGATGATCTTTAAAAAGTATTAATGAACTTTTTTTTGTTTTTTTGAGATTCTGAAAATTTGAATCACCCAAAAAAATCACCTATAAAAGCCAACAGATGGATTCAAAAACCCAGTGAGAATTCTTTCAATTTGTTTTTTTATGGTATTTTTAAAGGTCAAAAATGACATCCAAAAATTATGAAATTAAAGAAAGCTTGTTAATTGTTATTTTAAATTTATAAAAGCTTGAAAACCCGAAAAAAATTAGTCAAATTGGCAAAAATAAGTATCCAAAAGTCCAAAGAGAAAATTGAATTTTTTGAATTTTTTGCTTCTTTAAAGAAATTTTTTAAGGTAAAATAATACATCCAAAAAATCTGAAAAAAATATTTGAATTCTCCGTAACTTTTAATTCAATTTTTTTGATTGCTTGAATAACCCAAAAAAATTAAATAAAAAGGAAAATGAAAGGATTCAAATTTCCAAAGGGGAATTTGATTTTTTTGATTTTCTGTGTTTTTTGAAAAAATTTTCAAGGTGAAAGGATACATCCAAAAAATATATTAAAAATGATTGAGGGTTCTTTGAATGGTGATAAAAATTTTGAAAGCTGACATAACCAAAAAAAACATCCAAAAAATCCAAAAAAAGGATCCAAAAAACCATGCAAAAACTTGTTTTTACAGATTTTTTTCATTTTTTGATTGCATTTTTCAAGGGGTTCTAATGCCTCAAAAAAAAACAAAGATTTTGGTAAGGAGTTTAAGAACCCTTGCTACGGGGATGCGGATTCAGAATTAAAAAAAATGAATTCTTGAAACATGTGTGAAATAAAGTTTTTTTTGTATGACATACCAGAGGGGTGCAACTGCGCCATGACGTCAAATTGGGCGGAGAAAAGGGTTGGATGCGTGAGAAAAATAATCCCCTTTATTTTATTATTTTATTATTATGATATTTTTAGTATTTTGATATTTTTAGTATTTTAATATTTTTTATATTTTAATATTTTTAATATTTTAATATTTTTATTATTTTTATTATTTTTATTATTTTATTATTTTTATTATTTTATTATTTTTATTATTTTATTATTTTCACATTTTTATTATTTTTATTATTTTATTATTTTTATTATTTTATTATTTTTATTATTTTATTATTTTATTATTTTCACATTTTTATTATTTTTATTATTTTATTATTTTTATTATTTTATTATTTTATTATTTTATTATTTTATTATTTTATTATTTTATTATTTTATTATTTTATTATTTTTATTATTTTTATTATTTTATTATTTTATTATTTTATTCTTTTTATTATTTTATTATTTTTATTATTTTATTATTTTTATTATTTTATTATTTTTTTATTGGGTGATAATAAATTCACAACTCCCAGTTGTGTGGGAGTCATTTGAGGCCCTACATGGCCCCATTGACGTGTCCAAAGCGTGCGTGCCGGCCAAAAAACATGTGTAAACGCGTTTAAATTACTTTTCCAAACACCCGAGAACCCTGAGGAGTTGTATACCCCCTGTAAATGGTGTTTTTAAGTTATGTACCCCTGTACATGGCGCGTCTGAGGCGTCTTTGGGGGTGTACAACCCCCGTGGGTTGTGCCAAAAATTTTTGGGACCACCTTGACCACATTTGGGTTCCATCAATCAAAATTTAGGATCAACACATACTATGTGGGACTGTTGGACCAAACCTAGCAATCCCCAAGTGAAACTCAAGTGAATCTCAAGTGAAATGAAGTGAAACTTCAAAAGAAATCATCTAAACTAATGTGAAACTCTATTGAAACTGCAAAAACAAATTCCCACTAAACTTGATCTTTCTGAAATCAAAATTGAGCAAGCTTTGTAGTTTTTCAATTGAAAGTTGGATTTAATACCAAAGTAACATTGCATTTTTTATCATTATGGGAAAAGTAGCAAGCCCTGCTTTTTTTGACATGGCTGCATTGAAGGAATACATTGATAGTGCCATGAAAAAAAGCTTTGGAAAAGAGGGATTCAGGTACTGAATCATTGGAAGCCCCCATTGCATCCTCATCTAGGGTTAAAATTGAGGAACAAAATGTTTCACAAATTGAAATGACCTCTGGTGGTGAGTAAGATTAAATGTTACTCTGGTTTTTGCCTCATTTAATTTGATGGAAACTGATTGGCAGATGGTGGCTATTTAACTATTTAACTATGAAAAATCCACTTCAGTCACCTCCTGTGAGAGCTTTTCCTACTAGGGAAGAGCCACAAAATTATTCTCAAACATAGGAAATGAAGCATGGTTATGCTTGAACAGTTTTCAACTCAAAGCACAATGAATATATGGATTTATACTGTGATAGACAGGGTTTGAATTCTGTGCAATTTCTCACCAAAGTTTCAAGAAAACTCACACAAGGAAGGTTGGGTACAAGTTTGTAATGCATGCAAGTTGCGCAAAGGCAGAACCCTTGTGGCAAATCTCCTACAGAAATGACCAACATTACCATCAACCATCTCCACATCCCTCAGTGCATCCTCACCTGAGGAGAATCTCTGGAATGGTGTCACGCCTTGCACTTAGGGATTATTGTCTTCATCACTTTGACATATCATCTCCTCAGTAACATCTACCTCAGTCTATAAGCGTGACACAAATAAAGCACAACATCAATGGTGCAATCCGCTTAATTCCTCTGGCTTGCATTGACCTTCCAATCTTGGGATCCCCTTATTTCCTCTGGCTTGCGCTGACCTTCCAATCTTGGGATGCCCTTACTTCCTCTGGCTCGCGTTGACCTTCCAATCTTGGCGACCAACTCAGTATATACTTGCAAACTTCGCGGTTAACTCCATACCTGTTGGCCATTCATTACAAGATCCAATCTCCTTCCCTGGCCCATCAACAGCCTCCGACTTCCATCTCCGGTCACGCACTGGTTGTTAGTTTGCATCTATGTCTAATTAAGCAATCATTACTGTACAGTTCGCAATTGGACTAGTCCCTACCCTGCATACACTATTACTTCTCACTCGTATTACCTTCAACATCATTTGCTCCTGTCTCAAATCATCATACATTTGTACACTCAGATTCTATTGTCTTGCACTTATGCCATGGCCTCAGATATGATTGTACTATTGCTCTATTTCCTATCTCCTTCCTGTCACTCATTTGCCTCACCGCCTTCAACTTTAGTTGGCTCCCCATCAGGTTGTATCTAGTCACTTTGGATTACCTTATAAGGGCTACCCCCTTGCCTGATGATTGCCTCCTCAGTTATTTAATTTCATACGTTCTTGCATTTTGCAACAACCCAGTTATCACATTGGACTCGGGTTGAGTTTCCCTCCTCGGAACACACTCCATTCCTCTCGCCGTTTGTCAAGTGGCATCACTAAGTTAGCAATTTGCAACTGAGTCTTGCTATTTGCACTTGCCCTTGCACTCAGCATTCCTCTGCGCTCAAAATCATCTAAGAATTGCCCTATAGTACGTGGGGTGGTCGTGTGACAAATGGCCTTAGTGAATTTAAAAGAAGGCATAAATGATGGGCTCAATACTAACCTGAAAAAAAATTGAGCAAGATTGATGGCTGCAAATATGTTGATGAACAAGTAATCTATAACCCTAAGTGCAAGGTTGAGCTTACAGAACTAAAGGGAAAAAGTTTTATGGAGGTCCTCTTTGAACAACTTGGTAATACAGGTTGGGTTCATCAAGAAAAATCCAGTGGAGAGGGTCCTTGGAGGCCCTATTCTTTGGCTCACCCCAAGTCATTAGAGCTTTGCAAGCACTTCAATCATATTGCTTTTTTGGATTGTACTTATAAAACAAATAAGTAAAACATACCCCTAGTGCATGTCATAGGAATTAAAGCAAACCAAAGAACTTTTACAAAAGCTCTTCTTTTTATAACAAGAGAAACGTTTGAGTTCTACAGTTGGTCTGTAAATTCACTAAAGGAGCTTGCTTATGATCCTGATAGACTACCCAAAGTCTTTTTGATGGACTGTGAGAAAGTTCTGATTTGTGCTATAGAACATAGTTTCACTGAGTCAACAAGACAGTGTTGTTTGTGGCACTTTTCAAAAAACATAAAAGCAAACTGTATATGTCTCTGTGGGCTAAGTATGGGGCCTCAACGACCAAGAAGAAGGCAGAAATTAATAATTCAGAACTTGAACTAAGTGCCAAATCACTTCCTCTACTGTCAGTCTTCCTATTTTTGGGTTCCTTTAATTATGACTTGTATAAATTGTTTCTTGGCAGACCATGAGGATGTGCTCAAGTATATGGATCAAAAAATCTTACATATCAAAGAGAAATTTGAAATGGCTTGGACTGGCAAACAACCTGACTTTGGAGATGAAACCATGTCTTGGGTGGAAGGGGCCCATGCTACTCTCAAACAATTCCTTACAAATTCTTGGGCAAAAACTTTGGATTTTAGGCAAAACCCAGAGGGAACAGTTTCCAATCAAATTAAATTGGTTTAGGCTTCCCTTTACAAATCTTGAATTAAGATAAGAATAGTTCTTCCCACTGAACTTTTACCATTGGGATACAAGATTTTGTTTGAGGATATTAAACTTGTTGCAGAACAATTCAAGAAATTAATGGGGAACCATGATGGGGAAGTCTGAACCAAGTCATACTGCAAGACTATGGGTTTTCCCTGTTCCCACAAGATAGGTGACCTACTAGTATCCCAAGGATCTGTGGTGCCTGAGGATTTTCATCCTCAGTGGAGTTTGCATTATGATCTCTGCAGCTTTAGTGCAGTAATTTGCTTTAACTTGGATTTTTGGATTTTTCAAATCACTTTGTGATTGATGCTTTTTGATAAATGCTTTTTGAATGATGATTCCTAATTCACTTATATTTGATCCTTTTGAATTTTGAAAGGTTTCTGTTGACAAAATGCTCAAAAATTCTCAGTTACATGAGAAGATCAATGGAATGATCCTGCAATATCCTGAAGAAGATAATTGCGGGCCATTGAAGCACTTGATTCAGGAGCCTGCAAATTATCACTCAAAGCCAAGACTTGAACTTAAAGTCTTGCAATCAAGCAGAGGCACGCCAAAATTGACAGATAACCGCAGAAATCCTTCTTGATTGGAAAATTTTGAAGAGAAGCTTAAGCCAGAAAATAGAATCAGAGGGGCACCAAATAAGAATAGACAAAAGATTGCAAGTCTTTTCTTTTGTTAAATGTCAATTTTTTGGGTTTAATGAACAGATGATGATAAAATGTTAATTTTTAGTCAAATTCCACAGGATCACATTCTGAATTTCAAAGCTCAGAGGAAGTGACTGAAATTTAATTAGATTCACTTCATTTGGAATCCAGATCCTCTTCAGAGGAAGAAGACGTGTAGGAAGTGTCAACCAGAAGCTCATCTTTGGTGTATGTATATGTGATCAATAAGTGGTATTGGAATTTTTACTGAGTGAGTTTTGATTATAGGAAACCAAATTGAAATACCTCAATCAAATAAATGAGAAATTACATAAATTCTTTGGCAAGGTTTGGGATCCAATTGGTTATGGGAAATGCAGATTTAGAGTCATTGCTAAAATTCTTGGGTATGATGAAAGTGGTTTCTTTAAATTGAGGAAGGAAATGATTGAAACATTGGGGAAACATAAATCATGCTACATTAAGATTCTTGGTGGTGCAAAAGAGTTAGAAAAGATTAAAAAAGACTTTATGTTGAAGAAATCAATGCAAACATTCCCTGTTCAAAATGGCCGGCTAGATTGGACATGGGTCAAATAATATCCTACACATATGCCAGACCTATCTTTTTGATTTCATTGGAGTCATTTTGTTCTTATACTCCAATGAAAAAAGGCTTTACAGATCAATCAGAGCCTCTTTATTTTTCCTTTTTCAACAATAACCATGAGGTTCTATTATTACTTGAGGGAGAAATGATTCCAATTCTGCCCATTGTAGCAAACCCCTCTTCCCTCATTGCAAAGGAAGCTTCTGTTTGGGTTTATAGACTTAAAGATCAATTGCACATGTATTCTAGATTACAGAATTCAATTATATATTTCATATTGGATCATTTGAGTTTGGTTTCTGATGCTGATCTTGTAATTCTCTTAATATAAAGGGTTATCACATTTTGAACATCATTATGTTGAGTGTTTTGAGTTAACATCATTATTATGAGTTTTTCAAATGAGATTTTATTGGTAAGTCAGTTTGACCTGTGTTGGGCTGATCCCAGCATAAGGAGTATTTTTACTTCTTGTGATGAGATCAGCTTAACACAAGTTGAACTTTTTTTTTGGTGTTTTTACTTTAGGGCTAGTCAAGTTACTTGTCTTTTTTTGGTGTTTTTACTTTAGGGTTTGTCAAATTAAACTTGTATTTTTTGGCACTTTAGCTTTAGGGCTTGTCAATTTTATATTTTATTTTTTGGCACTTATACTGTAGGGCTGCTCCAAAGACTATTTCATTGTTTATTTAACTTTTGGTGATCTGGGTGTCTTCAATTTTTTTGGTTTTTTTATTTTATTTTTATTTTATTTTTATTTATTTTTAATTATTTTTGATTTATTTATTTTTACTTATTTTTGATTTATTTATGTTTTGATTTTTCTAACCAAAAAATCAACATTTTTGATCTTTTGGTTGATTTCTGGTTTTTTTTTTTTTTTTTTTTTTTTTTTTTTTTTTTTTTTTTTTTTTTTTTTTTTAGCTTTTTATTTGTTTTATTTGTTTTATTGTTTTTTGGGCACACAACAATTGAAGTTGTGTGGCACAGAATACAACTGCTTTTGAGTTGTGCACAGCCCCACACCACTCAAATGTAGTCAGGTGTTGTGCCACAGAACTCGGGCCGTTGTGTGGAGGCCACACAACTACACTCAAGTCATATGGAGGCTACACAACTACACTCAAGCTGTGTAGCTTGCCACACAGCCCAAATGAGTTGTGCACACAGATCATTTGGGAATTAAATTTATCATCACCCCTTTTTATTTTTTCATTTTCTAATTTTTTTATTTTTTTATTTTTTTATTTTTTTATTTTTTTATTTTTTTATTTTTTTATTTTTTTATTTTTTTATTTTTTTATTTTTTTATTTTTTTATTTTTTTATTTTTTTATTTTTTTATTTTTTTATTTTTTTATTTTTTTATTTTTTTATTTTTTTATTTTTTTATTTTTTTATTTTTTTATTTTTTTATTTTTTTATTTTTTTATTTTTTTATTTTTTTATTTTTTTATTTTTTTATTTTTTTATTTTTTTATTTTTTTATTTTTTTATTTTTTTATTTTTTTATTTTTTTATTTTTTTATTTTTTTATTTTTTTATTTTTTTATTTTTTTATTTTTTTATTTTTTTATTTTTTTATTTTTTTATTTTTTTATTTTTTTATTTTTTTATTTTTTTATTTTTTTATTTTTTTATTTTTTTATTTTTTTATTTTTTTATTTTTTTATTTTTTTATTTTTTTATTTTTTTATTTTTTTATTTTTTTATTTTTTTATTTTTTTATTTTTTTATTTTTTTATTTTTTTATTTTTTTATTTTTTTATTTTTTTATTTTTTTATTTTTTTATTTTTTTATTTTTTTATTTTTTTATTTTTTTATTTTTTTATTTTTTTATTTTTATTTTTTTATTTTTATTTTTATTTTTATTTATTTATTTATTTATTTATTTATTTATTTATTTATTTATTTATTTATTTATTTATTTATTTATTTATTTATTTATTTATTTATTTATTTATTTATTTATTTATTTATTTCTTTATTTTTTTATTTTTTTATTTTTTTATTTTTTTATTTTTTTATTTTTTTATTTTTTTATTTTTTTATTTTTTTATTTTTTTATTTTTTTATTTTTTTATTTTTTTATTTTTTTATTTTTTTATTTTTTTATTTTTTTATTTTTTTATTTTTTTATTTTTTTATTTTTTTATTTTTTTATTTTTTTATTTTTTTATTTTTTTATTTTTTTATTTTTTTTTATTTTTTTAATTTTTTAATTTTTAATTTTTTAATTTTTTTATTTTTTTTTTTTTTTTTTTTATTTTATTTTTATTTTTTTATTTTTTTTATTTTTTTATTTTTTTATTTTTTTATTTTTTTTATTTTTTTATATTTTGTTATATTTTTATATTTTTTATATTTTTTATTTGGGTAATGTTACATTCATGGCTCATTGAGACGTGCACACGGTTTAAATTGTGCCGTTTGGCACGCCACACGACCCAATTTGGGCTGTGTACAACCCCCCATGGCTCACGGAGTCGCGCGGCCCACCCACCCTGGTCCGCCGCTGTGTGGACTTCCACACAACTACATTCGAGCCGTGTGGAGTTGTACACGGCTCAAGTGTAGTCATGTGGCATCCCACACGGCACCGGACTGCAGTGAGCCAAAAAAAGGAAAATGAATGAAAGGGTACTAACACAAAGGTTAAACTAAATAAACCTTCCAAAAAAACAGAAATCAACCAAAAAATCAAAGAATGTTCATTTTTTGGTTTAAAAAAAAACAAAAATAAATAAATAAATAAATAAATAAATCAAAAACGAAAAAAACAGGTACTATCTAATGGAATAGCCCCAAAGTAAAAATACCCAAAAAACACAAGTAACTGCACTAGCCCTAAACCAAAAACACCAAAAAAAAGAAAATTAACTTGACAAGCCCTAAAGTAAAAACACCAAAAAAAAAGACAAGTAACTTGACAAGCCCTAAAGTAATTTCAACTTGACTAGCCCTAAAGTAAAAGGGCCCAAAAATTAAAGAAGTCTTTTGACCAGCCCTAAAGTAAAAGTGCCCAAAAAACACAAGTCTTTTGACAGGCCCTGAAGTAAAAAACCAAAAAAAACCTAGTTCAACTTGTGTTAAGCTGATCTAGTTAAGCTTGCGATGGAATCAGCCCAACAAAAGTTGAACTGACTTACCATTAAAATCTCATTCAAAACACTCAATATAATGATGTTAACTCAAAAAAATCAACATAATGATGTTCAAAATGTGATAACCCTTTATATTAATAGAACTTGTTAGCTGCATTAGAATGATGATTTATATCAAAGTCATTGATGAAATGAAGTCAAAGTCTATTACAATCTAGAATACATTTTTGTTGATCTTTGAGATGATCATGCCAACAAGAGGCTTTTGTAGAAATCAAGGAACGTGGTTTTGCTAAAATGGGTGGGATTGGAATCATTTCTCCCTCAATTTATAATAGAACCCAGTGGTTATTTTTTACAAAGGAAATTAACATTGGATCTGATTGATCAGTAACTTCATTTTTTATTGGAGTAAAAGTATCACATGACTCCAATGAAATGAAACATATAGGTTTGGAATATTTGTCTGCTATGATTTGACCCATGTCCAACTTAGCCAGCTATTTTGAGGAGGGAATCTTTTCATTGATGTCTTCAACATCAAGTCTTTGTTTAATATTTTCAATCTCCTTTGAGCCACCAAGCATCTTAATGTAGCATGCTTCATGTTTCTCTAATTGTTCAATCATTTCCTTCCCAAGTTTGAACCAACCATGTTCTTCATAACCAAGAGATTTAGCAATGACTCTAAATCCGCAATTCCCATCTCCAATTGGATCCCAAACCTTACCCAAGAACTTATGGAATTTCTTGGGTATTTTATTGAGGTATTTCACGTTTGTTTCCTATCATTAAAACTAACTTATTATTCATTTCTTTAATTCAATCAATGAAATGAAAACTCACCAAAGATGAGCTTTGGGTTGAGCTTTGCTGCATGTTCTGTTCCTCTGAAGAGGATTCTGATTCCAAATTAAGTGATCCTGATTCACTTTCAGTCTCTTCCTCTGAACTAAGAAATTCAGATTCAGATTCTGCCAACTTTGACTTACAATTCATCATTAGTTAGGAACTAATTTCATTAAACCAAAAAAATGAACATATCCCAAAAGAAAAGACATACAAAATTTTATCTTTTCTTCTTTGGATCCCTTCTAGTTCTTTTTTCCCCCTTGAGGCGTTTTTCAACAAGCTCAAACTGAGATGGTTCTTGCCGCGTATCTGTCAAATTTGGCCGGCCCCTAATTGATTGTAAGACTTTAGGTTCAAGTCTTGGCTTTGATCAATATTTAAAATCTTTTGAATGATATATTTCAATAGTCTGCTTTGCTCATGATCTGGAGATTCCAAGATCATTGCATTGACTTTTTCACATAACTGAGTAATGATTAGCATTTCATCAACATTGCACTGAAAAAATTCAAAAGAATCAACCATTAGTGAATTAGGATTAATTAATAAAAAAGCATTAATCACATAGTGATTTGAACAATCCAACTTAAGCCAACTTACAGAACAAGAACTGCAAGGATCATAGTCCAACCTCCACTGAGGATGAATATCTTCAGGTACCACAGATCCTCTGAATGCTAGATGTCAAGTGTTATAGATTTTTTGGTCATCAACATAATCCCCCCCATGAATCTTGCTCAATTTTCTCTTCAGTTGTAACGTATTGAGCCCATCAATCATGCCTTCCACTAGATTGTCTAAGTCCAACCCAAATATTCTCCTCAGTTGAGGATGCACAGAGGGATGTTCAGATGGTTGATGGTTATGTTGGGTTTCTTTGTAGGAGAGGTGCCACAAGGGGTCTGCCTTTGTGCAACTTTCATGGATTAAAAACTTGCACCCAACCTTCCTTCTGTGAGTTTTTCTAGACCGTTTGGTAAGAAGATTTCCTGAATAGGAACCATTTCTATCACAGGCTAAATACACATATTGGTCACGCTTTGAGTTGAAAACTGTTAAAGCGTAACCATGCTTCATTTCCCATGTTTGACAATAGTTTTGTGCCTCTTCCCTAGTAGGAAAAGCTCTCAAGGGAGGTGGTTCAAGTGGATCTAGTAGACATTCATTGGTTAAGTCATAGTTTCATAGTTACATGCACCCATCATTTTCAATCAAATTAAATACAGAAAAGACCAGTAACATAAAATTTTACTCACCACCAGTGGTAATGTCCATTTGCAAATCATTTTGTTCCTCAATTGTCACCCTTGATGAGGATGCAATTGGGGCTTGCAATGTTTCATTACCCAAATCCTTTTTCCTTTTTCCAAAGCTTTGTTGATGACACTATCAATGTAGACCTTCCACGCAGCCATGTGAGAAGAAGGAGGGCTTGCCACTTTTCCAATGCAAAAAAATGCAATGGTATACTTCAGTATTCAAATTTTTAAGGTTTTTTCTTGAATTGTTTTTTAATTTTCAAGTGGAAATTTGTTTCCTAATATATACAATAAATTGAAAAGACTATTTTGGGGAATTTTTGCAGTTGTTTTTGCCTCTCAAAAAGTTATCAAAAGTCAAAAGAATGCTAGAAAATGAAATTTTTTGTAATATTTGTTTTAACCATTTTATGTTGGTGTTTTTTATGGGTAATGTTAAATTCCACAACTCTTTGAGCCGTGTAAGCAACTCAAATGTGCCGTGTGGCACACTACACAGCTGAAATGGGCTGTGTGGCATACTCCACAACTCAAATGGGCCGTGTGGCATGCTACACAACTCAAATGGGCCGTGTGGCATGCTACACAACTTGAATGGGCCATGTGGCATGCTACACAGCTCTAATGAGCCATGTGGAATTCTAAATTTCTGTTCTATGCCACGCAGCTAAAAGAGTTGCAGGCTTAAAAAAACTAAAATACACTAAATAAAAAAACGGAAATCAACCAAAAAATCAAAAATGTTATTTTTTTGGTTTGAAAAAAACAAAAATATAAAATATAAAATAAAATAAAAATAACTAAATTCTTGAACAACCCAATGCGGGTTGTGAACCCCTGTACACAGGTCTAAATGGTTTTTTACAGGGGTAAAAAAATCAAAAATGCCCATTATGGGGGGTATATGCACCCCCAGGCATTGCACGCGTTTGGAAAAACCATTCGGAGTAGTGTATGGGCCCCTACGCATTTAGGGACCCTTCACAACTCCTGAAGGTCCTGTGGGGCCCTACACGACTCCCACACGACTGGGAGTTGTGAATTTTTCATCACCCTTTTTTTATTTTCATATCAAATTACTGTATAGAAAATTCAGAGAATTAAAAAAAATGATGGCTAAATTAAATCCCTGGATTCACCCTCAAACCCTAGAAATGGCATCATGAAGAGCTGTTTGGCAGACCATTTTGTTGCATCTTCACAAATTATTTTTTAAATTTTTGGAAACATTTGAAATATTATTTTTTTCTTTTTTAGAGCTTATTTCAGGTTTTAATATTTTTTATGAAAGGTTTTGTTGACTGAATTTTGAATCAATACCAACAAAATGCAAAAATGAATTGGAAAAAAAAACTCTGAGAGAAGCTGAAAAACAGGAAAAAATAGAAAGACAAATGAATTAAAGAAATTTTCTGCACTTCAAAAACATTCATGATTGAGAATGAGGGTGGAAAATGGAACTAGCAATAGATGGCAAAGTTGGAATATTGGGAGCAGAAAGAAATGAATAAGATGAAACTTGGTGATTAGTGCAGTTGATAGGGGAATCTGACTAATAGACAACTTGAACCATGAAAAAAATGATCACTTGATTACAAGTGACATACCTGAGGACAAAGGGGCCCTTTTTGCCCTGGTATGTCAATTATAATCAGGTGATTATTTTTTTCATGGTCTTGAGGAATTGAGTGATTGAGCTTGGATCAATTTTTCAAAAATGAATTGAGGATTGTAGAATAGGGTGTTTATTTGGTCAATGAGGGGTTGGTTGCAGAGGAAATAGATTGAGGAATTTTATGAATAAGAGGGAGTGTTTCCAGAGTAAAAGTAGAAGGAGGAGAATAAAGGTGGAGAAAAAAAGCTAGGGATTTTTTGGAAGGGGGTAATTGGTAAAGCTGAGGGAGGTGTGTGGTGGAGAATTTAACTTGAATCATGAGATATTTCAAGGTTGGAAGGAGATTACTGGGAGATTCTCATAGTGGAAATCTTGGATGGTTTGATGGCTGGCTTGGTTAGGTAGTGGGCCAGAATTTCAACCAAAGGATTGAGAGTGGTGAGGAGATTACCTTTGGTCTTCTGTTCTCTCGAAAATTTGATTTGGATTTCAAACTTTTTCAAGGAATTTTGATGGGAGTTAATATTTAATAGGTTTTGGAGGGCTTTATTGTCTACATAAGAGCAGTGGGTTGTATCAATGTTGGGGTCAAGATCCTGAAGAAGGTTTTGGATTCAAATGTTTTCCTGAGTCTCAAGTACCAGGTCCTTCAGTTCTCCTTTGTTTAACAATAGAAAGATTGATTATTGTTGCTTGCTGTGCCAGGAAACCAGGGATCTGTAGAGGAGAATTTCAAAGCTTCTATGGCTTTTTCTGGAAAGAGGGTTGTCACTTCCATTTGAGTCACTGTAGCATTTGAAAATTTATTTGAAGGGGGAGGTTCTTTGGTGTTTTAAGATATCTCCAGACATGCCTAGATTTACCCAGTGAATCATTCCAGGTTGATTTTTGAATTGGGAGAGACTCAAGAAATCATAGGAGACATTGGTTCTTGCATGGCTTTCTATGAAGTTCAAGTAGCTTGTAGCAGATCTGAATTTTATTTCAAGTTTTGATAAATTTCCGGGCTCTTAATCCTGAACCTGGTCTTTAATTACTCTTTTTCTAAAACCAGAAATAACTTTATTTTGCATGATCACGCCAGAGAGATTGGGAAATCAAATACAGATGATGGTCAGTCACATATCATGGTTATGCAGATCAAGCAAGAAGGAAAATGAGTACAGGTTCCCACTGTGTTTGGATGTCCTTGGTTGCTGTCTGTGTCTGTTTTCTATCAGCCTTCTGGTATAAGCGGTAGCAGAGGGTCCTTATCTGTTTAACTTCTACCCTATTGTGTGTTAAACTCCCGTTATTAGGATTTTTAATTATGCTCTACTGATTTTCTTTTCTTTCAGCTCTGGAAGATGTTGTTGTCATTTTGCAGAATGTTGGGAGATATTTGAAAAATTTTCTAGAGTTTTTCCTTTGGCAATCAATTTTTTCTTCAATTGTTTTCTTGGTCTGGAGGAGGTGGAAATTCTAATCAATTTTTCAATCAATGAAGGATGCTTGAATCCTTGCTTTTTTTATTGCTTTTTTGAAGAATGATGTCTGGTTGAAGGTGGGTGGTTGTGGTATTTTTGAGGTGGTCTGAAGGAGGGATAAAATGGGTTCAGAGATGAATCTCTGTGTAGTTGCACAGTTTTTTTGGCCTGCACAACTACAGGGAGTTGTCCAAATTGGAATAACTCCAATCCGCTGCAGTCTTGGAGGAAATGAAAGATGGCTGTGGCAATTTTTTCCACATAGGATAACTCACTGTTGTTGCAATGTAGTTATTTGAGAACAAATACAGAAAGTCAAATAATTTTTTTATTTCATTTTTTTTATTTGATGAAATTTCAACACCCCCATGCCTTGACATGAAGAGCCTACTGTTTGGTCTAGTGATAGATACTGAGATGCAGGGCTTTGGCCAGAGCATTGGAAACCATGTCTTTGGATGGAACCATTTGGACTTCTAATTTCTGGTTTTCATATCAATCTCTGAGATATTTAAATTTGATTTCCAGGTGTTTTATCTTTGAGTTTGAGCCAAATTGATTTATATTTTCAGTCAGTCCTTTATTATCAGCATTGAAGATGGGAGTGAGTGAGTAAGTGGGCCACAATTTTTTGACTAGTTCTAATATCCAGGGGATTTCTTGGTGGAATTTGGCAAGGAAATTGAATTTGGCTTTGGCGGATGACATTGTGATGTTTTTATGTTTGCAGCTATTCCAGGAGATGTGGAAGTTCAGCCAAAAGAAGATGTATCTGCTTCTTTATTTTCCAGAGTCAAGATTTTTGTTCCAGCTTGAATTACTGAAATATTTGAGTCTAGAGGAAGACAAGAAGGAAGAAGGAGAGAGAGAGAGATTCTGAAGTATTTTCAGACAGGTATTTCCAGCAGTGAAGGGATTCCTTCCAGTTGTTTATTTCTGGGTTTTTGTTGAACTGGGATAGTTTGGACGCTTCTGCGGCTATACATGACCATTTTCTGCAGGATATATAGTTTAGAATTCCAGTTTAGGTTCTATAATTTATCTTGAGACTTTTGAAATTTTCTATTTTTCCCTTGTTTGCCTCCTGAAGTTGGATTGTTGGGGTAAGAGGAGTGAGGACAAGTTGGAAGTCTGAGAGCCCAAGAACTTTGAGTCCTTTTTTGATGAGTTTCTTTTTAGAGAGAGTTATGTTGAAATCTGAGATGGTCAGGTTGATCCCGAAGAGGGTTTCTAGACTATAATCTGAGGAATTGGCGAAAAATTTGATGAAAAGGGCTTTGAATTCTTGTGTTCTTCCAGCCAAAACTACGTCATCTACATCAAAAAAGAGAATGGTGTTGGATTCTTGGTGGATATAGAGTAAGGGATTTGATTTGGATGAAGCATATCTGATTTATTTAAGCCAATTGGTGAGAGTGCTTTAACAGTTGGCTGGAGCTTGTTTCAGACCATAGAGAGATTTATTGAATTTGACAAAGGTGGCAGTTCTTGGACAGACTGAGGGAGTCTTGATGCAAATATTTTCTTTCAGTGGTGCGTACAGGAATGCTGCTTTCACATCAAACTCACTGGGGGAGAGCTTTTTAGAGATCAATCTAGAGGATGAGATTTATTAGAAGAGGTGAATTTTCCAGTTGCAGAAAATTTATTGTCATAGTTTATTCCTGGAAATTTTTTTAATCCCTGGATGCAGAGTCTGGATTTTTTCTTTTCAGTGGAAGAGGCTTTAGAAGGCTTTGTCTTGATTACCATGATGGTATCCAAATACAATTCTGGGACTATGGTTTGATCTTCCCATACTTCCATTTTCTTGATTGAATCAAATTTGGTTTTGATGGCTTCCAAAAATTTGTCAGGGGTGCTGAGTTATATGCATTTGATTGGTTTTACTCTTGAGGATATTTCTCTAAGATTTTATCTGGGAGGATGTCATTTTATTTCTGGCATTGGAGAGTTCGCAGGTCTTTCCTTTTCTTTTTTGTGTTTTGTCAACGTTTCTTTGCTTTTTTCTGCAACTGATCCTTCACCAAGTTTTCCCTTACTGTTTTCTAATGCTCCTTTGTGTTCACTGACTTATTCTGAGGATTCGGTTTTATATTTGAATTGTTTGGAGGTTTTGAGCTGGTTTTTATTTTCAAATACAAAGTGCAGGGGTGTATTGTTGTTTTTTCTGGGAATGAATTTGAGGAACTTAAATTTTTTTGTATCAAAAATTTTCCCATAGTCTGATGAGATGTGGTACAATCTGAGATTGTGGTTGAAACCAATCAGGCAAACAATTTTTCCTTTAGTTCCAAGCTTGGAGAAAGGTTTTTTGGGTTGAATTAGGAAGGAAAAAGGATTCCAAATGGGATGGAAGTAATCCAAAGGGATATTTTTATTCTTGAAGAGAGAGTAAGGAGATTTCTTGGATTCATGACTGATTATCTGCTTCAGGGTGAGGGTACTGGCCTTGAGGACAAATTTCCATAGATTTTTGTTCAGAAGTGAGTTGTGAAAGAAGGTTCTCAGTGGCTTGAGTATGGTTCTGTGTTTGTCTCAAAACAACCATTTTTCTGAGGAGTCTATGGATTGGAGTACCTAGTCTTGATCAAGTTCTTTTTGCAGTATCCCCTGAAGCTTTAATTCTTAAATTTTCTCCCTCTATCTGAGTGTAAAATTCTGGGGTGATATGCAATTATTTTTGCTTCCAGGTCTAGGATGTGAAAGAGTGCTTCAAACATTTTTTCTTTGGATTTCTTGATTGGGGTGATAAATTTCCAAAAATTTTTCTGATTGAAGGTGATCTGCAGTACTTCCTTGCATACTCTGGCTCTTTTTAATGCTTCTGAGGAGGCAAAAAACTTTAGAATTGATTTCCAGATGACTTTGGAGTCTCTTTATTCTCATGTTTGAAAGCTTTTGCATAGATTTCAGGGTCTAGCTTGGAGACTAGAATAGTTCTGATGCTTAGATTAGTAACAAATTTTGGATTTTGGCCTGGTGAGTTGACTTTCTCTGAGTCCTTGGATTTATAGAAATTTGTTCATCCTGTCTTTCCAGAGCAAAAATTTATCCATTTTCAGGCATGGAATAATTTTGATGGAGGTTTTTGGAATTTCCTGAATTGGTTCTTTGGACATTATTAAGGCTGGTTCTTTTAAGAGTGAGCCTGGCTTGTTTGATTTATCAAGGATTCTTCCTTATAGCAGTGCTTGAGCTGTTGATTATCCATTATGAATGGTGTGTATTTTGAATTTTAATCTTGTTCAATTTCAGGGCTCATAATCCTGAATCTGGTCTTTTATTACTCTTTTGCTAAAACCAGAAATAATTATATTTTACATAATTGTTCCAAAGATTTGAGAAAAAGATATTTGGACATGGAAGAAAGATGTTGGTCAGTCAATTAGCATGGTTCTTCAGTTCAGCAAGAAGGAGAATGAGTGTGGGATTCCACTGTGTCTGGATGGCCTTGGTTGCTTCCTGGGTCTCTTTTCTATCAGCCCTGAGGTATAAGGGGTAGAAGAGGGTCCTTGTTTGTGTATCTTCTACCCTCTTGTGCTTTAAAATCCCAGTCTTGGAATTTTGACTTGTTCTCTACTGTTTTTCTTTTCTGCAAGCTCTGGAAGTTGTTATTGTTTTCTGGCTGAATGTTGGGAGATAGTTGAAAATTTTTCTAGAATTTTTCCTTTGGAAATCAACTTTTTCTTCAATTTTTTGCTTGGTATGGAGGAAGCAGACATTCTGGCTTATTTTTTGATTGGAGGATGCTTGAATCATTTCTTGTTGTGCAATTTCCCTTTTGCAGGTGGGTGTTTGTGGTCTTTTTGAGGTGGTATGAAGGAGGGATTTGGTTTGTTCAGATATGAATCTCCGTGCAGTTGCGTAACTACCGGGAGTTTTACCAATTGGGGTAACTCCCAGCTGCTGCTGTCTTGGAGGAAATTCCAAATGACTGCTGCAATTTGTCCCAATTTGGATACTTCACAGTGGTTGAAATGGAGTTGTTTGAGAACACCTAAATCAAATCAACTGCATTTTTTTAATTTTTTATTTGATGGAATCTCAATAAGTTTTAGAAACTCTTTATTTTCTTTGTTTATTGCAGGCGTTAGTTTCACGTTTTTCCTCATGGGTCTCAAGATGGTTTTGCAGTTGGATATAAAAAGTCTGGGGAGAGCAGCTATGATATTTTGGTTTGTTGTAGCAAGATGAGTTATACATGTTTTATGAGGTAGTTTCCCATGATTTTGCCAAGCGGTCCTTTTTGGGAGATTCTGAAGCCTTTTTTTTAGATTGGATTGGAACACATTGTATCCTCCTATAACCAGAAGATTTTCAACATAGACTAACATTTACAGTTTTTCCACTTCATTTTTGTACAGGAAAGGGTGAGCATTTGATGGTTTGAAGAACCAAAATAAGTTCCATTGGTTGAGGGTATTGTTCCAGCTTTTTGGTGCTCATTTTATTCTGTATATGGCTCTGTTCAGTTTGAAGTAGGGAAATTTAGAATTTTATCCTTTTCAGCTATCTGATACCAGAAACCATTCAGTTCTTTAGCTAGAGAGATTGATAAAAATACTGGAATAATAATATTCCAACAATAAAATATTAGAAATCTCAAATAATAAATATGTTAAGAGCTGGTGCAAGTTTTAATTTTGTTTTGTTAAAAAGGCTTTCAATATCTTATAAAAAGAGAGGCCACAGTATTATACTACTGGTGATCTTTACAGATAGACAACCTCTCTTCAAGGGGCCTCCTTGGGAATTTTAAGAAACTTGGAATAATGATAAGTTCCTTCTAAGGACTTATCCACTAATATGGCCAGGCAGAAAAGCACACAGGCCAAGGCATAAATGAAACAACTCACTCTGAGCAATAGTTACACAGAAAGCCTGAAAAGATTCAGATTAACGGTTTCAGAGCAGATGGGGTTGATTGCTTGAATATAATTTAATGAATCAGGTTTATTGGTTTTGGTAAATAATAATAATACTGCAGACTAAGTCATAAATCACTTGCTTATCTTCTTAAAATCACTTCACCAAAAATGAAACGCTGTCTGATTGATAATAATAAATTTCTGTCAAAACTGATGGTGAAAAATGGGCCCAAAGAGTTTGGTTTAAACACTTTTTTGGGGTTATAAAGGGCTTCTCAGGGCACATGGAGAGGGTTCTGCTCATTTGCTGAGGATAGCAGGCCAGCCAGGGCAGGATTTGCACCTCCACTTGGTTCTGTCAATCAGCTGATCTCAGATCCGCTTCATTTCTGTAATATTTTAGCCACAGGATCTGTTAACATTTTAATTATGTTATTTTGATCATTCTGCAGTTATCCCTTATTTTTACTATCAATATTGAACTAAATTGGTCAGATGTGGATATTTATGTAAAAGGAAATAAGAGTTAATGAAACTGGACAAGGATGTTTGTATTTCAATGGTCACTTGAGTAGACACCAAACAGCCAGTTGAGAATAGGAGAAATGAAACTGAATGAGAACAAAAATAATAGGCTTCTCTACAGGCTAGATTATGGCCTTGAGCAGCCTAAGTAGATTATTTAAGACAATGTTACGCAAATGAAAAATCCTACCAGAATGACTTGATGACTGTGCGGGAACAAGCAGTTTAGTTCCTGAGGTTGAGTTGGTGAATGTGTTGAAACCTACCGCAGAGCTGTTGGTCAATCCTACTAAGTCAAGTCAAAGGTGCAATGTCAAAGTGTACTGGTGGTCAAGTTGGAGCGTCTTGGTAGAGTGCCAAGTATGGAGATGGTGCAACAGAACAGTGATAAAGAAGGAAACAGACAGCAAAAAGGAAAGAAACAAGAGCAGTGTGGTGAACCATTCGGGACACCGTGGAAAAAGAATTCAAATACTAAAAAGAAAGAGAAAAAAAATTTCCTTATCCTCACCCATTGCTCATCCTCGCGCATTGCGCGTCCTCATCCTCATCCTTATGCTTGCGCATCGCTCATCCTTGCTCATCCTCATCCTCATCGTCATTGTTGCTCATCCTCATACATCATTGTCATTGTTGCACGTTTATCATTGTCATTGTTGCGCGTCAATCATTGTCATCGTCGCGTGTCCCTCATCCATCATTGTCATTGTTGTGTGTTGCTCATTGATCATTGTCATTGTTGCGCGTCAATCATCCATGCCTTACCAAAACCATCCCAACTGCACCTCCAAGCGCTTGTCCAATCCTTGGATCCATCAATCTCCCACCACACTCAATCTATCAGTCGCCAATCTCAAGCCTGTCAGGATTTACTAAATCGCCTCAAGCCAATCTCCTATCCGCCCATCCGCGCTCTCACAAACTTCATCCGTCACCCTTCCCGGGACTCTCCCACCCCCCTTCCATCTCTGGGTGGGGGTGGAGAGTGTTGTCTACCGCCTGCGGACACCCGCGGGCGGTCTGATCCGTTTTTTCTTTTCCCACCCCTTCCGCCTTTGGGTGAGGGGTGGGTGATTCCGGTATTGTAGCGCGCGCCCATCCGCGGACAGACGCAAGAGATGACTTGATTTTCTTTCTATTTCCGCTCTATTTGTAGAATCCGTTGTGTATAGTCTAACAGGGCCTCCTTCCCATATAAGGAGGGGCTCTCCCCTGCCTTTTGGAGGACAGCAGCAGATCAGCAAATCCTATCATCACATCTGATATCTATGATTGCCCCTTGATCCTTGAGCCTCCATACTCAAAACCCTTGATCCTTGATCCTTATCACCAACCAATAGCTTTGCTGGTTGAAGAAGAATTTGACTAATTGAATTCTTGAGTGTGTTACACCACTCCTGATCCCTTTATCCAACCATACTGGTCCTGATCATCCTTTGATTATCTTTCTGGAACCAGTCACATTTGACTGAAGAGGTTTTATTAAGCTTAAAACCTGGAGTGTTAAACCTCCCCTCATTTCTTTTGAAGTTGAATTCAGCCACGCTACTCTTGAGTCCCTTGAGAAGTGTTGGGTTATTCTTTTTTGAATCAGTTATTGTTTTGCTTCTAGAGCTTCTTCAAACAATTAGCTTTGTCTTGTGCAGCCACCCACAGTTATCTGGTACCCTTCAAGCGCTTGATTGCGGAGAGTTGGGCAGGTTCATTGAGAACCTGGAGGTTGTTTTGGATTGAGTTGATCTTTCCTAAACTCCTGCTGACAACCAGAGATATTAGCTTGTGGGCGTTTTCACTCACAATTGCCTTGTCTTGTTGAACTCTGAACAATTCTTGACTCCTTCTATTCAAGTTTTCCCCAACATCATCTTGCCTCAGATAGTGTTGTCTCCCAGCTACCGACTACTATAATCTTTATCCTCTTACTTTTGGTTCCCCATTTACCAGGTTCTGGAGTTGATCTTGGTTACATTTAAATATTTTTGTAACACTCAGGAGGGTAGCCTAAACAGCACCTTTCCCCTCCACAGAACTGCCACAGCCTAGCACCTTCTGGAGTCTTACAGCGGACAGGAAATATCTCAGAAGGTCTAGAAAGCTAGCTAAGTAGGTGAAAGGCTACTGAAACTTCTTAGCCCGCGCACAATTGAATTAATATATAGAAACAAATATCAGAAAGCCTGCTCAACTCAAAATCAGGAAGACTTTTAAGATACAATATGCTTGGTGAGTCTTTCCACTGCTGTGGTGCTGGACGCCTTGGTAAGAGAATCTGCTAGCATATCTTTCAAAGCAATGAGTTTAATATCAATTACCCGCTCATTTTAATCATTTTGTAGGCTTTTCAACTTGATTTCAATGTACTTAGCATGCAACTTACAACCAAATTTCTTGATTTTATTTTTTAGACCCTTGTTGTCAATTGAATTTATTGGCAGTAGGAGCTGAGTTCTCCAGATTTTGCTGATAATATCATGAATCCACCGCACTTCAAGATGGCATGCAGATAAAGCATTGCACTCTGATTTGGTAGACAAGTGAGCTATGCTCTCCTGGAATTGGCTGGTCCAATAGATTGGTGAACCTTTGAAGAGGCAGATGAAGCCAGTTTTCAATAATCTGGTGAGTGGATCATCTCCACAGGTAGCATCACTGTAGGCAATCACTTGCATTGTGGTAGTCTTTTCTTGAAAAACCAATTGATAGTCAATTGTTTTTAAAAGGTACCACCAGAGGTGCTCTACTTCTTTCAAATGTTGGATACCTGGTTCTTCCAACAATTGGGCAAGGTTTGAGACAGAAAAACTGATGTCCGGCCAAGCCAAGGTGGCAATGAAGTTCAGCAGACTAATTGGAAATTGATAACTATTCCCCAGCTTCTTGAAATCCTCAATTTCAGACTGAGAGGCAGGTTTTAGGTGCAGGCCAGAAGTTCACAGATTGTTCAAGGGTTTTGCCTTGAGTAGGTCCATTTCTTCCAGCCCCTTTTTGATATGATTTGGAAGGGACAGAGCAATGAAGTCCTTCCGTTTTTCAACTTTCATCTCAAGCAGAGTTTCTACCTCATGGGCCAAGGAGTCTTTGAATTTTCTCAAGAAACTTTTCTTGAAGTCATCAGCATTACCCACCACAACTAAATCATCTACATGAAAGAAAAGAGCTGTGATGTTTTCACAATGGAGATAGATACAAGGATTGCTGTCACTCTCCTCAATTTTTTTTTCTTTGATCCATGAGCTGAGAGTTTTGTACCATTTGAGGGGTGCCTGCTTGATGCCATACAATGAATTTTTCAATTCCAAGTATTTGGACGTTGGTTTTGAGCCAGTGGGAGTTTTGATAAACACATCTTCAGTCAAGGGGGAATGAAGAAACACCCCCTTCACATCAAATTTGAGGATTTTCAGATTTCTGTCAACAAAGTATTTTAGCACAGCCCGTAAGGAGGTGACTTTACCTGTGGGCGCAAAGGTGTCAAAATAGTCCATGCCGTACCTCTGATTGAAACCTTGGAAGCACACCCTGGCCTTCAGAGTGGATTCTCCGGTGTGAAGATCTTGCTTACTTCTAAAAGCCCAGGTAGTGTTAAATGGGTTTACAACCTCAGACTTGTGTGTTTCTTCCCACACCCCAAGGTCCTTGATTTTGTCAAGCTCCTTTTCAATAGGAGGAAGCCAGATTGGTTGCTTGAGAGCCTTGTATATTTTTTCTGGTAGTGATTCAGAGTGGTATCCATAACTCTCAGTATCTTTGAGTTTGGAGCAATCCCTGAGTGATGGTCTTAAGGAGTTTTGAAAATCCAAGTCTGAAACATTGGAATCAGAAAAACTTAGGTCCTCTGAGTTGCTCACATGAGGTTTCTGCTCTTCAATGTCTTCAGTGATTGGCTCCTGGCGAGGAGAAGTTCCTTCAGATTCTGCAATGGGTGAGACTTCTTTGATGGTGAAGTCCTTGTCAAGTCAAGTGGCTACGTTGGTATCTTGATTTTTGAGGAATGGTACATGTTTGGTTTTGATTATTTTTCCAGTTTTTGAAAGAATCTTGTAGGAGAGAAACCAAGGAGTGTGTCCAACAAAAAGTCCCTTTTCCCCCTTTTTCTCCAGCTTTTACCTGATCTTTTTTTCATTCATTAGAAACACCACCTTGGACCCAATTGGTTTGAGATAATTGCCAGGAACTTATGTCTTGTGCAGCATTTCCCAGGGATTCCTTTCTGCCTTTTTGGAAGGTATTTGGTTCAGGGCCAAGCAACAGCTTTGAATGAAAACATGCCAGAAATTTTTAGGTATGCTGGTTGAGCTGAAGGCAGATCATAGGGACTCCATGATTGTACAGTTGGCCCGCTCAGCCTTTCCGTTGTGCTGAGAGTGGTAAGGTTTGCTTACAAAATGATGTACGGACTTCTGTCTGAAAAAGGACTTGAGAGACTCATTTATAAACTCTCCCCTGCGGTCTGAAACAACTTTGATAGGATATTGTACTTGCTTCTTTGCTTTTTTCTCAATAACAAACTTGATGGTCTTGGCTGCTGCATCCTTTGACGGGAGGGGAAAAGCTGAGAGATACCCGGATTTGTTGTCTACTATGGTGAGAAAATACCTCATTCCTGCTTTGCTGGTTGGATTCAGGGGTCCCATCAGGTCAAGGTGCAGTTGGTCAAAAACGTTAGCTGCTGGAACTTGACTCTTCTTGAATGGATTTTTTTCAATTTTTCTCTTTTTGCAAGAAAGACATTCAAAGAGCCTTTGTGTGTCCTTCTTGATTGAGAATCCAAGATGCTTCTCCATTTTGTCTAAGCTTGCATGACCTAGCTTAAGATGCAGATCCTGAAGTTTGGCTTGAGTTAAGTAGCATGATGAGTCCTTGGTTGTTGAGGGTGAAATTCAGCAGATTTATCAGAAAGGATCATGAGAAGATTATTCTCAATGATTCTGGTCAAGACTTGTGCTCCAGAAAAACATAGTGGGAAGACAGGAGGTTCTATTTTAGAATTAACCTTGAGAGTGAATCCCTTCAAGAGGAGAGCTTCAAGCGACACAAGGTTGACTGTGGCTTCAGGGACCCATGCGGCATTCTCAAAATGTATTGTTTTTCTGTCCCAACGCAGTTCCGAGGTCCCAAGTACTTGAATACTTAGCCCCTTTCCCTTCTTGCCAGTCTTGATGGATGCTTTACCAGTTTCCTTGGTTAAAGACACAAAGGATTGTTGATCATGAAACATATGGATAGAGCATCCACTATCTAGGATAAATCAATCTGAGTGAAGATTATCTAGGTGGTTAAAGGCACAGAAGAATGAATAATAATGTGATTCAGTTTGGTGCTTCTTCTTGAAATTGCGTCTAGCTTTGTTGGAAGTTTGCTTGGGTCTTACCTCAGGAAATTCCTCCCAGAAAGAGGAAGGAGAGTGGGATTTGACTGTGAAATTATGCTTTCCATTTTCTCATTTTGGGAGGTTGGCCTCTTCCTGATTGTTGACATGGTACATGGCAGCGTTGGTGTTGTAGGCACCAGCTGCTTTTGATTGAACTTCATTCTTGTGCTGGATGAGGTGATTCAGTAAAAGCGTTACAGACGGGTTTCTCCCAGAGTGCATCATCTGAGATCTCATTGGCTTGAGAGATTCTGGTAACTTGAAGAGGATAAGAAAGCTGAGTATATCATTTGGCAAATCAATACCAACTTTGTACAGTTTCCCCAAATGCGCTTTCACAGAGGTGACAAACCCATCAATGGTGTTTTGATCTAAACCTAGGTACAGGAAATTGAAGAACATCCTTGCCCGGTTGGCTGCTTGACTTGAAGAACAGTGGTTTTTAGCAGCCAGCCAGATCTGCTTGGATGAATCCTCATTCTCCTGCGTGATTATGTTGGTATGGGTTCTGGGTTCTAGTTTTGACATCAGGTAACCAGCCATTACATCATTGTTGGGAATTTTGACGTGAGGGTTGTTGGAGTTGATTTTATCCAGGATGCCTTGCATCTTGAAAAGTTTCTCCATCTTCTTTCTCCAAATCAAATAATTAGTTTCCAAAAGAAGCAAGGTGGACTCCATCAAGGATTTGAGTGCAAGCCGCTTGAAATTGCCTTCTACTCCCAGTCCAGGTGAAGCGGATGTTCTTTCTGCATTGGTTGAGCTTGATCAATCCATTTTTTGGCTTATAACCATGTAAAAGGAAATAAGAGTTAATGAACCTGGACCAGGCTGTTTGTATTTCAATGGTCACTTGAGTAGACACCAAACAGCCAGTTGAGAATAGGAACAATGAAACTGAATGAAAACAAACATAATAGGCTTCTCTACAGGCTAGATGATGGCCTTGAGCAGACTAAGTAGAGTATTTAAGACACTGTTAGGTGAATGACCAATCCTACCAGAATGACTTGATGACTGTGGGGGAACAAGAAGTTTAGTTCCTGAGGTTGAGTTGGTGAATGCATTGAAACCTACCGCAGAGCTGTTGGTCAATCCTACTAAGTCAAGCCAAAGGTGCAATGTCAAAGTGTACTGGTGGTCAAGTTGGAGCGTCTTGGTAGAGTGCCAAGTATGGAGATGGTGCAACAGAACAGTTATACAGAAGGAAACAGACAGCAGACAGGAAATATCTCAGAAGTTCTAGACAGCTAGCTAAGTAGGTGACAGGCACAAGTGAAAGGCTACTGAAACTTCTTAGACCACGCAAAATTGATTGAATCTATAGAAACAAATATCAACAATTTAGTGATTGTCAACCATCTGATGATCATGTACAAAATTTCAAATAATTTCTACGGCCAATCCTTGTAGTGTTCTGTGGCCTTCAAAGATCAGGATCTGTGTGTGTTGCAGTAATCCTTAATATTTGATTTTGAATTCAAAATACTTTAAAATGAATTATTTAATGATTTTATTCAGGTTTTAAGGTTTTTAGACCATTTTTCATGCATATGTCACTCTATTACATATACCGGGTAAGTCTTACTAGGTTGTAGCTCTTGTGAGCGGTACCTATTTTCAGATTGGTCATGACAGATCCTGACGCGGGGATCAGTCCATTCAAATGCGCATGGGTTAGAATAGGCTTCCTGCAGGACTTCTCTACGCGGGAATATGATGCTACAGGTACGCAGGGGTTGTTTAGGGACATGGGACTGCGCACAGGAATTGTGAAATAACAAGTTTCCGGGTGTAAATCCTAAAATATACACCAAACCTCAGTATTTACTGAATTTTAGGTGTGAAAACTATACATGACTGCATGTGTGAAATATTAAATTGGTCAAAAAGTAACATAGTTGTGTCATCATTTTTGGTCAAGTTTTATTTAATTTATTTAAAATATGAAGGAGTTATAATTCAAGGATGGGGTCAGTGAGTGACCTTAACAAGTTTTGGGTTTGGAATAAATTTCTGCAATAATATATATTTATTTCCAACTCCTTCTTAGGTTAGTTTAATTTATTTATTTATTTATTTCATTTTTGTTACTTTGACAAGTTGCTCTGTGAATAGTAGCAAGCTGAAAATCCTTGGGGAATTTTGATATACACAACCTTTTCAGGCGGAGCATGAAAAAAGTCTTACTTTATGTTTCATGCTCCAAGTTTAAGGGTCCTTTTCTAATTCAATTTTACATATCCTTTTCCTTAGTACTATCTACCTCATTCCATAAGCATGACGCAAATAAAGCACAACATCAATGGTGCCTTCCACTTACTAATTTTGGCTTGCATAAAGACCTTCCAATCTTGGACACTCAGTATATAATTGCAAATTGTTGCGGTTAACTATAATACCAATCAACCATCCATTCAAGATTTGCTCTTCTACCCAGTGTATCATCAACCCTTGGACTTCTATTCTGGGTAATGCACTTACACTAGTTTACACTCATGGCTAGATAGTCACATCAACTGTATAGTTTTAAAATGGACTAGCCCCTTACCCTGCATGAACTAAATCTTTTTATTCAAATTTTCTTCACATTTAATTTCTTCCTGTTTCATCCTTTACAACCTTGTACGCTCATATTCTATTTTCTGGCACGTAATCTACAACGTTGTAAAAAATTGTACTGTTATTTCATTTTCCCATTCCATTCCTGTCATTCATTTCCTCATTGCTCTCTCAATGTAGTTGGAAATCTATCAGGTTTTATCTAGTCACCTTTGGGTTACCTTATAAAAGCTGTGTTTCCTGCATGAAGATTGTCTCCTCAGTTAGTTAATTTAATATGTTCTTGCATTTGTTAAATCCAGCCATCACATTGGGCTTGGGTTTAGTTCCCTTCCATTGGAAAAATTCATCCCTCTTTCTGGTTTCTGATCCATCAAATCATAAGTTTGCACTTTGCTGTAAGCCTTGCTATCTTGAATTATCCGTTGTACTCAGTTTCTCCATTTGAACTCAAAATCATTCAAGATTTCCCTATAGTAGGTGGGGTGTTTGTGTGACAGTAAATTAACTAAATCAATCCTCTATGGTTGTTTTCCAACTTATAATAAATTTTCTCTTACAATGTCACGTACTTGCCCAACCGGGAAGGCTTCTCTCACCCCTTATAATGATGATATTCATTTGTTAGAGAGATCCGGCACTTTGCGGGCCCAACAACCTTTAGATCCAGTCCCTTCCTCCAAATTTCCTTTGGTTGAACCCCTTGAATATCCCCTTGCCCCTCAACAGGAATCTTCAGTGTATCCTCTTGAGGAAATCAAAGACTCCAAAAATTCCTCCAATAAAACCTTGACCTGGGTTAGATCAAGGGTTTTCAGTAGTGCTCCTGAGACCAAAGCTTCAGCCCTTCTCTCAATTTTAATCCAGGCTCTTAAAAAGAATGCCTCAAGATCTGGCCCAAGTGGTCCCAGCTTTTGTATTCCGGGAATGAATGATCCTGAAAACTTTATAGGGGAAAACTCCCATAAGATTAGATCATACCTACAGTCCTGTAAAATCATCTTCTCAAAAAAACCCAATGATTTCCCTTCCAATAGAAATAAAGTTAAGTATGCGTCTTCCTTCTTAGGGGGCGGAGCCTTGCAGTGGTTCAAACCGTATCTTGAATTTTTATCCAATACTAGTCCCACCTGTATTCTCAAGAACTGGGAAAAGTTCAAGCAGCAAATTTTCACCCTGTTTGGCAACCTTAAAAAAGTGCAAAATGCCAAATAAAAACATAAGAATCTAGTTACAAAGGAGAATAGTAGGGTTTCCGTTTAAATCTGCCATTCATGAACTCTGAAGTCTTGCATCATATGGAACACGGCAGCCCTCTCATTTCATATTTTAAAGGGTTTACCAGCACGCCTAATTGAGAAAATCAAAGTTGGGGGACATAAGACAACCTCCCTTCAGCAGTTAATCAACTGGGTGATTGAGCTTGATAATGGCTATCATGACAAGAAACGCTCTTGGCAAAAAGACCATGAATTTTCAAGCTTGGATACAAAGGCAGAAAACTCCTCAAAGCAACATTTGAGGAATCCAAAAAAATCAAAGCCAAATCCAACTTCAAGCTCCAACTTGAAAGGGTAAGCCATCACAAAATCTCCAAAGTTTCTGGAAAAAGAAACTAGGATGCTTTGGAAAGAGGAATGGCAAAGGAAGGAAAAGGAAGGGTAATGTATGTATTGTGGAGGAAAAAATGATGTCAATAGTTGTGAAAAGCAGCTAGCACGTCAAGCGGCTATACAGCCAGAAAATTAGCTTGTATTTTTTCTAATACTTGGAAAAAAAACTGCACATTATCTAAATTACAGTGAGTAACCCTTTGAACTTGCAAGTCACTTGGTGCTCCAAGTTCAAGATTTTTCCTCTTCAATTTTGACAATACTCCTTATTGGTTTTTCCTCAATTCCAGGGCTAATTTTTCTTGTAAGTTAATCTTTTTCCATTTCCAAAAATCTTATAAATTCCAAAATAGATAAGTTTCCCATCTATTTAGTAATTAGTGAAAAAAACTGTCTCATTGTTTTTCCCAAAAGGCAAAATAGAGATTTTCATTTTACAATTTCCCCAGCTTCAAATGGTTTTTTTTTTTGGATATCCCCAGAATGGAGGCCACCATTCTAGGCTGCAACTTCCTAGTTTACTGGAATCAAGATGTGAATTGGCAAGAAGGAGTGATTAACCTTTGAACCTTGCTACCGCAGGATGCTAAAATTTCTGTCAAATAGGAATTAAACAGCCTAACTTTCACTTTCATTGAGTTGGATGACAACTTTCTGCCAGTAGATTTGCAATATCCTGACCTTCATACCTAATTTCACTCTTCAGATTTAGGATTTATTGCTTATTTGTCCAACTTACCTCTTCCTTTTTTCTTTGAAGAGAAACAGTCTCCTACAAAAAGGTGTATTTTGAGCGCTGTAATCCTCTTGTATAATGAAAGCACTTCAAATCTAGTGCTCAAAGATGAAAAGATTGAATATCTAGAAGTCATTTAAGAGTCTTTACTTTTGGTTTATGATTAGTTTGCTGAAATATTTGAAGCTTTAAAAGCAGACAACCTACCTCCTTACAATTCTTATGATCACAGGATCAAAATTACTGGCCCACCTTCAGCACATGGACCTGTCTACTCTCTATAAAGCATGAATCAGTTGCGCATCAAGGAAAAATTGTGTAAAATGTATCAAAATTATTTCTTTGACCAAGCAATTTGAATACCAGCTTGCCTGTCCTATTTGCCCCAAAGAAAGATGGTGGCATTTGCCTTTGTGTTGAATACAGGAAAATAAATCAGGTAACCCCAAAGAATGCCTATCCAATACCACCTATGTTGCACCTCCTTACTCTCTTTCACAGAGCTGCTTATTTCTTGAAGTTAGACTTTTGAGGTGCCTATAACCTAATTTTCATTTAAAAAGGTCATGAGTATTTTATGGTGATGAGAACCCAGTGTAAGAATCCAAACGGTTCTGGCAGCAGGCATTTTTGTTGAGGGGAAAGGTGCTTTTTAGGCTTCCCTCCTGATTTTTACAAAAAAATTTCAATGTAACCAGAATCAAGGTCTCGAAACCTTGTGAATGAGGAATCAAGGGGAAGGGATGAATTTGATAGTAATTGGTAGCTATGAAAAACACTATCTGAGGCAAGATGGTGCGGCAAAAAACTTGAAAAAAATTACTTAGATTTTTTTCAGAGTTCAATAGAAAAATGCAGTTTTAAGTAACAACACCCCAAAAGCTAATAACTCTAGTTTTCAGAAGCAGATTAGGAAAGATCAACTTAATCCCAACCAACCTCCTGGTTCTCAATGAAACTGCCCAACTCTCCACAATAAAGCGCTTGGAGGGTACCGGATAACTGTGGGTGGCTGTAAAAAACAAAGAAATTTGTTTTATGAAGCTCTAGAAGCAAAGCAATAACAAATTTGAACAAGAATAACCCAAAAATTCTCAAGGGACTCGAGATTAGCTTGGCAAAATTCAACTTCAAGGAAATAAAGGGAGGTTTAACACTCCATGTTTCAAGCTTAAAGAAAACTCTTCAGTAAAATATTACTGGTTCCAGAAGGGCAATCAAAGAATGATCAAGACCAGTATGGTTGAAAAAGGGATCAAGGAGTGGTATAACACACTCAATAATCCAACAAAATGAATTATTCTTCAACCAGCAAGGCTGTTGGTTGGTCATAAAGGATAAACCACAGAGGGAAAGATCAAAGATTTGAGTATGGAGGCTCAAAAATCAAGGGTAAATCATAGATATACCCAGAATAAGGATGGGGGATGAATTTTCTGGATGATGGGTCAGATTTGATTGACTCAGATGATTATGATGATACCAGAAAATGGATTATATATAATGCATATATGATGGTATGATGGGCAAAAGGCAGGGTAGAGCCCCTCATTTTATGGGCAAGAGGACCTGTAGACTACTTAAAAGAGGATGTCACAGATGAGAGTGGTTTTTTTTCAAGATGGATCAGGGAAAAAAGTAATGAAAACAACAAAAGTAGCGACAGGATGATCATGACGTTTTAAAAACAGAGATGAAAAAAGGAAAGCAGCCTGGGTCAATGGTGAAAGCGGGCATCAGATGAATTTTTTGGTGCTATTATATAGCCTTGGATTGGGAACTGTGCTTCTGTCTGCGCGCTCAGCATTTGGTAGGTCAGGCTCAGCATACTGGGTGTGGGTCGGGCTTAACTGGGCGTGGCTGGTTGCAGCCCACTTGGAAATTGGCAACCCAAGAATGAAGCCAGCCTGACAAGGTTTCTGGGAAGCTAGTTTGGGAAGGTAGAGCGGGGGCAATTGGGGCTTAAGGAGAAGGGCAGGAAATCAGGCGGTGCGCCAGGTGGATAAGGACAATGCAGGGGGGTCCAATTAGGGTGCAGTGGAGGGCTGCATCATGAGAAGGACAAACCAGGTGTGTGTAGCAGTACGCGGACTCAAGCATGGTTGCAGTATGGGAAAGGGTTAGGGAAGGCCAGCCCGCGGGGCAGGAAATCAGGCGGCGCGCCGGGAAGATATAGACAAGGCGGGGGGCTCCAAGTAGGGCCCAGCAGAAGGCTGCGTCATGCGAAGGAAAAAATGGGTGTGTATAGCAATAGGTGGGGTTTAGGGTGGTTGGGGCATGGGAAAGTGTTAGGGTTAGGCTAGGGTTCTGGTTTTTAGGGTTTCTTTTCTATTTTTTGTTGGGATTTCATTGTGCTTGTACTGATGTTAGGGTTGAGAGTGTGGAAATAAACTCTGTGCTCTCAAAACCAGCATAAATCTCATATCATATATCATGGATCATGGCGTACGGTATGGAAAGGAAAGGAAAGGATGGAAATTCATCTCTCTCTCTATCTCTCTAAACAGGCGCATCCTGATCCTTACAAATGCTAGGACCATCAATTCTGGAACTTAGGGATAACTTCAAGAGTACACCTCTCTTGCTTCCACAACGTTGGCAGACTCATGGATGAGAGGTTGCAACGGCAAGCAGGAGCTGGATGCAAGATGAACAAGGCGTAAGGCATAACAAAGAACCTGCGGATGAAAGAGACAGCAATGGGGGTTGAGGTCAGCTGGATGAGAAATGGTGGGAACAGATGGATGAGAAACAGGCAACAACACCAGCGGCTGGGAGGGCTGTTTGTTTGGAGGTGATGGAATGATCAGTGGGGACTTTATGATGGGTTTTTTAAAGCTGGAAGGCAACAGCACCAACCACCAAAAGTGTCAGCAGGTTGAGGGACAATGATACAGATGGCTGCAAGAACTAGCTTGCTGGTCCATCAGATGAGCAACTTGGGGGTGATGAGGTGATTGGTTACAAGGATGGGAGCAATTAGCAGATGGGATGATGATGTTGGCAGTCTTTGTTGTCCTGCCGGATGAAGGGGGGGATTGAGCAAGTGGTGATGTGGCGTGAGTAGCAATAAGAGGGGATTGTTGATGGTTGAAAATTGGCTAGGGAGGTCTTTGTTGTTTTTTCCAATGAAAATGATGAGGAGTGGGATGATAATGATCAAGATGAAAATGGCTGCAATGAGGGAGGAAATGATCAATTGCACCCGCAATTGACCAAAAAATTGGGCCACAAGCACAATGAGGAGGAGTTGAACAGATTATCTGGGGATTTAAACTCCCTGGAGAGCCCTTCATAGACTTCTAGAACAGGGAGAGGTTGGGAAAAGGGAAAGAAGGAAGGTGCCCCCTTTTTTTTTTTTCAATGGTCAGAAAAACGATTATATCAAAATTAAAATAATTCCCTTTTTCTGAGGTGTCCCAAATTGGTCACCACACTGATTTGGCAGTTATCACCACACTGATTTGGCAGTTATCACCACACTAATTTGGCAGTTATGAGTATACCCTCATGCCTTTTGGCCTCTGTAACGCTGTAAGACTCCAAACAGTGCTAGGGCGTGGCAGTTCTGTGAAGGGGAAAGGTGCTGTTTAGGCTGCCCTCCTGAGTGTTACAAAAATATCTGAATCTAACAGAGATCAAAGTCCAGAACCTGGTAAAAAAGGGACCAAATGTAAGAGGATAAAGATGATAGTAGTTGGTAGCTGGGGAAACAACACTATCTGAGGCAAGATGATTCCGGGAAAGACTTGAATAGAAGAAGTCAAGGATTTTTCAGAGTTCAACAAGACAAGGCAATTGTAAGTGACAATGCCCACAAGCTAATAGCTCTGGTCGTCAGCAGAATCTTAGGAAAGATCAACTCAATCCCAAATAACCTCCAGGTTCTCAATGAACCTGCCCAACTCTCCGCAATCAAGCACTTGAAGGGTACCAGATAACTTTGGGTGGCTGCACAAGACAAAGCTAATTGTTTTGATGACGCTCTAGAGGCAAAACAATAACTTATTTGAACAAGAATAACCCAACACTTCTCAAGGGACTCAAGAATAGCGTGGCAGAATTCAACTTCAAAAGAAATGAAGGGAGGTTTAACACTCCAGGTTTTAAGCTTAATAAAAACTCTTCAGTCAAATGTGACTGGTTCCAGAAAGATAATCAAAGGATGATCAGGACCAGTATGGTTGGATAAAGGGATCAGGAGTGGTGTAACACACTCAAGAATTCAACCAGTCAAATTCTTCTTCAACCAGGAAAGCTATTGGTTGGTGATAAAGATCAAGGATCAGGGTTTGAGTATGGAGGCTCAAGGATCAAGGGGAAATCATGGATATACCCAAATTTTAGTCTCAGATAAAGGGGAATGAGACCCCACGGATGATGTATTTCAGGATAATAGTGATGATGGTTCTCTCTGATAGGATACCATATGATACCCCTCCCAAAAGGCAGGGGAGAGCCCCTCCTTATATGGGAAGGAGGCCCTTTTAGACTATGTACAACTGATTCTACAAATAGAGCAGTTTTGTTTTTCTTTTCTTTTCTTTTCTTTTTTTTTTGATTTCAGATGATCAGAAAAATTGATCACGCGGGCTGGTTGAAATCCGGCCTCCCTGACTGGGGTGGGATCTTTCTCATCCCTTCAACATCTCTTGCGTCTGTCCGCGGACGGGCGCGCGCAACAACACTGGGATCACCCACCCCTCACCCATAAACGGAAGGGGTGGGAAAAAAAGAAATGAACCAGTGCGCCCGCGGATGTCCGCAGGCAGTAGACAATGCTTTCCCACCCCCACCCAAATATGGAAGGGGGTGGGAAAGATGAATTGATGATGTGCACGTCTGAACTCAAGAAGGGTTGCTTGACGGATGTGGCAGCTGAGGATGCAAAGGTGGGAGGATGAGTAGATGGTGGAGGAATGGCGGGATGGGGGATGTTGGATGAGGTTGACTTGGGATGGCTTGATTGGACAATGGAGGAGTAGGATCTGATGGTACTGCATGATGATGAATGGGCCAACAGGGAACGGGCAAAGGAGACACCGGGGGAAGCAATGAGATGATTGGCTAGTCAGACTTGGACGGGTGATGGACAGGTGGGAGGATGCCAAGTCAATGGTTTCCAATTGGCTTAGAGTTCCTGCAACATTTGATCAACCTCCTCCTTGTCCTCCTCCTCTTTGGACTTGGCCTTGATGAGCTTGTGATGGATGGGATGATGGAGATCAAGATGATTATGGATGATGTTGTTGGGATGATTGGATGGGATGGGAGAACCATCTAGATTGGGATCAGATGGGATGAGAAAACCATCTAGATCGGGATTGGATGGTACAGAGGATGGAGGAGGGATGGGAGGTAGGCTAGGGTGTGCGTTGGAGGAGGGGAAAGTGAACCAATGGAGGTTGAGTGAATTTAGGAGGGCAGATGATTGATGGAGATAGGAATAGAAGGATAAGGAGGTGGTGGGGATATCTTGGGCCAAGCGGGTCTTGGCCCACGCGTTCAGCCAAAAGGAAGGGGGGAACATTGAGAGAAGGAATTGAACGCAATGCCTAGGTGATGAAACCAAGAGAGGCCTGTCCTAGACCACTGGGACAGAGGAATGCTTGGCAGGTTAAGGAAATTGGAGGAGTGATACTGATAAAAAAAAATTCCGATTTTTTTTTTGGATAAATGACACCTAAATAAAAGAATCATAGAAAAAAAAATTGAATTTTCTGCATCTGGTCCAGGGTGTCCAGATTTGGTCACCACATCTCTCCTCAACTTACAGACTGTCCCTAGTCTGCATCTGAGCTTGATGTCATAAAAAAAGAAAGGAAAGATGATCAAACACAAGAAATGGCCATTTGATCTTGAGGGTGATTGAAAGGAATATCTTTATCCATCCAAAGAAAAATCCTAGAGTTGACTGCAATAAAATGAAGAAGGCCTCCCAGGTGCTCACGTATGTGGCATAAAGTAGAGTTTCACAACAAAACGCAGCAGATGACCCTGGTGGTGCACAATTGGGAGGAGTTACTTCTGATTGAAGTTGCCTCCACAACAATGAAATTTCTTGACCTGATCAGCAGAGAACCTTCTGGCCATCTGAGTACCATCCAGTTCCTCCAAAACATATGATCCACCTCTGACTTGACGGACCACTCAATAAGGACCATTCCAGCAATTGGAAAAAAGCTTTCCCCACCAAGTTTGCAAGGATCAATTATAAGCTAAAACTAGATCACCAGTGTCAGCTGGCTACTATGTACAGAGCAACCTGTCAATAGCAACACAAAACTATGAAAAAATAATAATATCTAAATGAACAAAATAAGGAGTGAGATATCCAGAAATATTATTACAGAAATTGATTACTCACCCAAAATTAGGTATGGTCACTCACTGACCCCACCCTTGAATTCCAAGTCCTTATATTTTTAAAATAATTCAAAAGAAAAGTACTAAAAATTACAACACCAGTATGGCACTTTTTGGCCATTCTGATATTTCACACGTATTGTCATGTATAGGGTTTACACCTGAAATTCACTCAGAATTGAGGTGTTGTGTATATTTTAGGAGTTACACAAAGAAATGTGTTATGTCACAATTCCCGCGCGCAGCCCCGCATCATTACACATCCCTACATACTAGTAGTAGCAGATTCCCGCGTAATAGAGACCCGCGCGCAGCTGATTCTGCCATGCACGCAGCGGATCCTACCCCGCACACATCTGTACTAACTGCTCCCCGCGTCTGGATCAGTTGTGACTAATCTGACAACCAGGTACCACTCAGAAGAGCTACAACCTAGTTAGGGTTGCCTAGTATATGTAACAAACTGACATATGCATTACTAATGATCTAAAAAGATCAAAACATAAATAAAATTAATTAAAATTAAGTTTAAAACATTTTTTAATAATAAATCAAAGATCAAGGATTATCACATAAATCACTGGCCCTGATCTTTGAAGACCACAAAACACTACAAGGAGTGTTCATAAAAATTATTGAAAATTATCTAAATAATCAGCAGATAATGGGTAATCAGTAAACATCCACATCTGCCCGCTTTAGAGCAATATCAATAGTAAAAATGAAGGATGAGTATAGAATGATCAAATTTACGCTATAACAGATTAACAGATCCTGTGGATAAAATAGTACAGAAATCCAGCAGATCTAAGGACAGCTGATTAGAAGCACCAAGTGGACGTTTCAATCTTGCCCTGACTGGCTTTCCAGCCTCAGCCCACAAGCAGAACCCTCTCTACGTGCCCTGAGAAGCTCAAAATCACCCCAAAGAGGTATTTATACAGACCTCTTTGGATCCATTATTCAAGCATAGTTAAAAGGAATTATTTATTATCAATCAGACACCATTTTATTGTTGATCAAGTGCTTATATGAAGATAATCAAGTGATTTATGACTTTGTCTGTAGTAGTATTATTTACCCTTATTAACCAATCAACCATTGAAGTTTAGTCAAACAATCCACCCCATCTGCTCTGAAAATGTTCCAATTATTCCAGGATTTTTGTGGTAAAGTGCTCAGAGTGAGTGTTACACTTCCTGTCTTGGCCATTCATTCTGTTAAGTCCAGCCATTAGTGGAATAATTCCTTTCTAAGGCACCCATCTTTATTCCAAGGTTCTTAAACTGCCTAAGGAGGCCCCTTGAAGAGAGGTTGCTAGTCTGTGAAGATCCCCATTAGTATAATACTGTGGCCCCTCTTTTATATTATATTGAAAACCATTTATTACCAAAACAATTAAACCTTGCAAATGCTCTTATTATATCATTTATTTGAGCTTCTAAGTGTTTATTATTGGAATAATAATTATTATTATCATTCCAGCATTTTTATCACTCTCTGTAGCTAAAGGACTGCAAGGTTCCTGGTATCAGAGAGCTGATAACCAGGATTCAAGTGATCCATGACTTGATTGGAATGCTTATCCTCCCAATAATGGACTGATTTTTCCCTTGACTCCATCATTTTCTGATAGGCTTTGTCACAAACATCTTCACTTTTCTCCAGTTGCTTGGATCTGGCAACTAATAGATCAGTGGTGGAAGAAAGATTTTCCCAAGCAATACCTAATAAAGATTTCATTTCCAGATCAAGGGGAAAGACAGCCCTCTGTCCAAAGATAATTTCATAAGTTGAGTAGCCAGTAGTTTGTTTAGTTGAAATTTGATCAGAGAAGAGGACCAGAGGGAGAAATTTGCAACAATTCTTTCCACTTTCACCAGCCAACTTGACAAAAGCAGCCTTCAAAGGGGCATGGCCTCTTTCCACCATGCCCTGTCCTTCAGGATAATAAGTAGTGGTCACCCTATGTTGACCAGGAAGCAATCAGATCATTTTGGCCAGTTTGCCACCAAACTCAGAGCCACCATAAGTTGAATAAGCTTGAGCCAAGCCATAATGCATTTTCCAAGTCTCATAAAGGAAGGCTGCTACTGATTCAGAGCTGAGGTTCTCAATAAATTTTGCTTCAACCAATCCAGAAAAATTATCTCTAGCCACAATGAGGTACTTAGCTCCACCAGCCTTAATGTGAACCACATCCATAGCAATCCTTCCAAAGACAGTGGACTCTCCAGTGGGATAACAAATTTTTGCCAGGCGCCTAAGATCAGGTTTCTGACATACTTCACAACTCTTGCACCATTGAGAGACTGATTTCTTCAAATATGGCCACCAGAATTGTTCAGATATACATTGATAGGTTTTGGTTTCCCCGCAATTCCCAAGGCCTTCATGGAGATTTTCAAGGATTGAATCTTGTTTAGAGGGGATAGTGACGACAATTAGAGCACAAGGATTGCCTCTTTTCATAAGCCTATTACCTTGGACAAAGAAATTGGAGGACTTGCTTTTGAGTGATCAAAAATAGTTAGCAGAGAGATCAGGAGGCCTTTGGAGAGTGGAAAGGTACTTCTCTAATTTTAGCCAGAAACCTTGTTGGAAGCCAGAATAATCTTGGGAGGAAAAGGTGAAGGCTGGATGAATGAAAGGCTCCTCCTCATCAAAGTCCACTCCAACATCTGATTCTTCATCTCCAAGGGGGAGTTGAGATAGACCATCAGGCATGGTGAAGGATTTTCCAGGCCTATGAAAAATATCAAAAGAGAAAAGTTGGATAAAGGCCACCCAACAAGTCATAGGAGAATTTGGAAGGCTGGGGGCATTGATCATTTCAATGATGGATTTTGCGTTGACTTGTAACTCAAAGTGTTGAACCCAGAGGACATTTTGGAGTTTATTCAACATTCAAGCCATGCCACAGAGTTCCAGTTTTGGTTGGGAGTACCTGGATTCTACATCTGAAAATAACAAGGATTCATAGAGAGCAGGACGGTCCCAACCATTTTAATCTTCCTGAGTGAGTACAGCCCCAACAGATTGGTAACTAGAATCAACAGCCAATTTGATTTTGCCAGCTCCCGGTCCATAAGCAATATTTTTCAAGACTATGTCTTTGCCAACCATTATTTTAAGTAGCTGAAAAGAATGTTCACAATCTTGGGTCCAGATCCACTCAGCATCTTTTCTGGTCAGGCAACATAGAGGAGCACAGATTTTGGATAGAGATGGGATAAAGATTCAAACATAAGTAACAACACCTAGAAAACCACTGACTTCAGTTGGATTTATGGGAGTAGGCCAAGAGAGGATTTTTTTGATTTTGGATGGGGCCATCCTTCTTCCTTCCTTGCAGACCACATGACCAACAATTTCCAGAGCAGGGACACAGGCAGCCAATTTGGATCCGGAGACAGTGAGGCCAGATTCTTTGATTTGGAACAAGATCCTTTCCAAAGTGGTCACATATTCCCAGATAAATCAACGGATTCCTGAATGCCAGGGTAAGAGCTCATTTTTATAATCAGAAACTGGTCCTTTAATTACACCATTGTCAATAAAGATACCAGCATGATCAGGGATTTCATCCTGGAGGATCCAAACCATCTGAGCCTGATAGACCACAACCAAGTTGGTCGCACCTTGAGGCAATCAAGTAAGTTGGAAACAACCAAGGGGAGTATTGAATGTAGTGAGAGGGAAAGAAATTGGATGTAAGGACCGTTTGTCATAGCCACCCATAATGTTACCTAGACCATAGCAAGCTCTCCCAGAGAAGGATTCAACAAATTCTTCAGTAGCAGGAGGGATACCAGAGTCTTTAATAGTAACCTTGTTTAGAGGCTGGAGATCATGAACTACTCTAAGTTTACCATTAATTTTAAGGACACAGAAAACAGGACTGGAATAGCTAGAAGTTGACTGTTTGTATGAACTGGTTTGGACTTGTTCCTGGACCAACTTGATGAATTTGTCAACTTTTGCAGCAGGAATTGGGATCTTTTTCTTTTGCCAGGGATCATGTTCTACTACAGGGATCATATAAGGCAGACCATAGGATTCTTTCAAGAGACCTCTCTCTTCTTCACAGAAAGCAATAGCTTTTTCCCTAAGAGCCAAGACATTTTTGATCAAATACAAATCATCAGGTAGAATCCATCCATCTGGTCCAAAGTTGACTACTCCCAGATGTTCTTCAGTGACATTACCAGAGGGGATGAATGGACCAGTGAGAGATTGAGATAAACCACAGTAAGGATTGCGGGATAGAGGAGGATGACTAAGAGGAGGGTTGAGGTTGAGAGGCATTGGTTGGTTGACTGGTTGGATTTTCAGAGCAACTGGTTTATATTTGGAAGCAAAAGAGAGCAGTTCTTATTTTTGCCAAGAGTTGACCAGAGAGATCTGACTACAAGGGTTGAGACCAAGTTCTAACGCCTTCCAAGTTTGATGTTCCGCAACATTTTCAAAAGGTACCTTTTCCATAAAAGAAGTCCCAGGAGATAATACATTGCTCACATGTGTGGCACAAGGTAGGGTTTCAAAAATGATATTAGTAGGATAACCTGGTGGTGCACGATTGAGAGGACTTACTTCTACCCCAATTTGCCTCCACTGAAGCCCATATTCTTCCATACCAAAGCCACCAAAAATATGATCAAGATTGGGATCTATTTTAGAATCATTGCGTAGATTCAAACCAGAACTGAGAGAAGATGTATTAGGGATAAGAGTACAAGGAAAAGAAGAAACAACAGATGAAGAAGAAATATTTTTGGATTTTTCCATTTTGATTTGTTTATGATTTTTGATAATTTTGAGATCAGAAGAAAACATTGAAAAGAAAGAGAAATAAGCCTCTGGAATGAGATTTGACCCTTGAGTTGAAGTTTGAGGCTGAAAAGAATTAAAAATATTAGTAGGATCAACTACTCCCATAAAAAATGAGAGGAACTGGAATTATCCTTCTGTTTTCCTCTTAGAGATGACTTAGGAAAATGACCGGGGGAAATTTCTTTCCCAGCAACCAGAATCCAAAGAACAAAGAGGAAACTCAATCTTCCTACCATCAGAATCAGTGAGGAGGATTCTCTCCCCAACTTGATTGGAAAACATAAGAGTTGCTCCAAAATTGATTAAGAAAGGTTGACCCAAAATCATAGGTCCATCCAAGCGTGTGATCCAGAAATGACAAGTTCCAACAATGTTTTGGCAAATCCCGACTGGAACTTCTTCAACAATTCCAACCAATTTGCAAGAATGCTTTCCTATTCCATACACTGAAGAGGTGAAGCTGACCCTAGGGCTGAGTTTAAGTTTGCAGGCCATAGCATCTGAGATCAAGTTGAGCTGAGAGCCAGAATCAACAAGGAGTGAGACCGTTTTTGCTGATTCACCAAGAGAGCAGGGAAGCAAACCAAGAGGACAAGAGTAAAGACTAGACTCAGGAGAGGGGTCTGTTCCACCAGAATCCTCCATCAAAGTTCCAGAAGAGACCTTGAGTTCCCCAGGACCAATTTCCACACGTCGACAAGAAACCCATTTCTTCATTCCTTTAGCAACAGATGGAGAGATTGACAGGAGTTCAGCTACAGATAGATCAGGAATTTTAAGATCAGAAATTTTCTTTAATACCCCTTCCACAGCATTGGGGTGATCTTTGGAAATTCCCCTCTCAAACCAAACTTTGGGCTGGGTGGAGGGAGGAAGGTTGGGTGAAGCAGGAACAGGATCAGGGGATTGAGGAGGTTTAATAGATGAGGGATGAGGATCAGGGTGATCTTGAGACCTTTCCATGAGTGGTTCTTTTTCCACCTCCATGTCTTCTACATCAGAAGAGGCCTCAGGTGAGGATTGTTGTTTGGTTGGTTTTTGGAGGATTGCAGTTGGCAGGGAAGGATCTTTATGAGGTTTGAGCTCCTCATGTTGCTTCCTAGCTGGATTGGATTGGTAAGTACCAACCAGAGAGGAAGAGGAAATAGCTGGGGGATATCAGGGTTGAAGAGTACCACAAGAAGATTGGAAATCCACAGAAGCCAAGGATGCCTTCATAGAAGGGGGTGGCTGGTAAGAGGCCACCACATGACAAATGGGGCAAGATGAATCAAAGGGGATTAGGGCACCATTAGGAAGAAAAAAGTTATTCCCTTTTTGCTCTACCAATTTCTTGTCTTTGTCCTTCTGGAGTTCAAGACATTGACCGGTTCCGTGGCCTTCCCTGTGGAAATAATAGCAGACTAGAGTATTTTTAGGAACAGCACTAGAAGGTTTGGGAACAACAAGGGAGGAAATCTTTTGGTCCATTTTGTTCTCAAAGGCTTTGAGAAGTTTACTGATCTTTTCCATTGTAGCAGTTTCTCAGTTAGGCTGAGGTTTCTTGGGCCTGCAATCAGATTCCATTTTATTCATAATCTTTTTTGCCTCTTTGAAAGAGGGAGCATGAACTGGTTCAGTGGTTTTAGATTTTTCAAAATTGAGGGCTGTTTGACCTTTCATGACTTTGTCCACCACTCCCCTAAGGACAAGGAAACCAGGTAGCTTGAATTGATTATCCCTGGTAGTGATCATGGATCCAGATTTGACCAGTTTGTCCTTGATCCTTTCCTGCACTCCGAGAGAAAAAGATTGGAAAAATTGCACTCAAATTTTGTCCACTGTGTCAATGTTATCGTTTTGGACAAGGTAGGATTGGATGGGATCCCAATATTTCCTAAAGGACTGATAATCAGAAGCTGAAGCCACACCACCATTGGAGATCCACTGGGAGAAAAGGTTATCTATATCCTGAAAAGTAAATTGTGCTACATCTATTTTTCCACAATAGGCAAACATCACTTCCTGCAGCAGGGCCCAGTTATGCGGTTTGAAACCTTCAAACGACTCAATGATTTCCATAACTTCATCAGAGGAGATAAAAAATCATAACTGGTAGGTCATATTGAATTTGCTAGCCCCGTCCACCAGAGCAGCCATCTTGTATGAGTCCAAGAAGTGTTCCACATTTGTCCCATTGAATCCTAAGTTCTTGTTCTGGGGCTTGATCTTAACCATCTTAGGACGAGTAGAAGAGTCACTGGTAGATTCCATTTTGAAAAAGTTTCCTAAAAGATCCAAGGAGCAGGTTTCCAAAGTGGCTCACAAATGTGGCAAGAGTAGATTTTCTGAAAAAAATACAAGTATCTTGCCCAGATGGTGCACAATTGGGAGGACTTACTTCTAGAACATCTTACCTCCACGGATCTAAAGAAAAAAAAAGAAAGAGATTGGATTTCAAAGTTAATGATTGCTGGGACTGTAAATCCCAAGGTTGCTGGTTTGATCCCGGCCCGGGGGACCAAATGTAAGACTCCAAACGTTGCTAGGCCGTGGCAGTTCTGTGGAGGGGAAAGGTGCTGTTTAGGCTGCCCTCCTGAGTGTTACAAAAATATTTAAATGTAACCAAGATCAAAGTCCAGAACCTGGTAAATGAGGGACCAAATGTAAGAGGATAAAGATGATAGTAGTTGGTAGCTGGGGAAACAACACTATCTGAGGCAAGATGATGCCGGGAAAAACTTGAATAGAAGAAGTCAAGGATTTTTCAGAGTTCAACAAGACAAGGCAATTATAAGTGACAACGCCCACAAGCTAATAGCTCTGGTTGTCAGCAGAAGCTTAGGAAAGATCAACTCAATCCCAAATAACCTCCAGGTTCTCAATGAACCTGCCCAACTCTCCACAATCAAGCACTTGAAGGGTACCAGATAACTGTGGGTGGCTGCACAAGACAAAGCTAATTGTTTTGATGACGCTCTAGAGGCAAAACAATAACTTATTTGAACAAGAATAACCCAACACTTCTCAAGGGACTAAAGAATAGCGTGGCAGAATTCAACTTCAAAAGAAATGAAGGGAGGTTTAACAATCCAGGTTTTAAGCTTAATAAAACCTCTTCAGTCAAACGTGACCGGTTCCAGAAAGATAATCAAAGGATGATCAGGACCAGTATGGTCGGATAAAGGGATCAGGAGTGGTGTAACACACTCAAGAATTCAATCAGTCAAATTCTTCTTCAACCAGCAAAGCTATTGGTTGAAGATAAAGATCAAGAATCAGGGTTTGAGTATGGAGGCTCAAGGATCAAGGGGAAATCATGGATATACCCAAATTTTAGTCTCAGATAAAGGGGAATGAGACCCCACGGATGATTTATTTAAGGATAATAGTGATGATGATTCTCTCTGATAGGATACCATATGATACTCCTCCCAAAAGGCAGGGGAGAGCCCCTCCTTATATGGGCAGGAGGCCCTGTTAGACTGTGTACAAATGATTCTACAGACAGAGTGGATTTTTTTTTCTTTGTTCTTTTTTCTTTTTTTTTTAATTTCAGATGATCAGAAGAATTGATCACGCGGGCCGGTGGAAATCTGGCCTCCCTGACTGGGGTGGGATCTTTCTCATCCCTTCACCATCTCTTGCATCCGTCCGTGGACGGGCGCGCGCGACAACACCGGGATCAATCACCCCTCACCCAAAGGCGGAAGGGGTGGGAAAAAAAGAAATGAACCAGTCCGCTGTGGTGCCCCATCCTGGACACCCTGGCCGCCTTAAGACCTCAATCCATAAACTGTTGCGCAAACGTACCGCCTGGCTGAACAACTTATCCTCAGACTCATCCAAACCATTATTTACCCGCGCGCGCCGCGCCGCGCGCGCTGCGCTTCCATTCTCCGCGTTGCGCGTCCTTTATCCGTGTTGCTTGTCATCTCTGCCGTTGTCATAGCACGTCCTCATCTTTGTTGTTGCGTGTCTTCATCTTTGTCGTTGCGCCTCCCAATCTCCTCATTGCTACCATTGCGCAGCGCTCATCCATGATTTACTGAATCCATCCCGACCGCACCCGCAAGCATTTGGCAAATCCTTGGATCCGTCAAACCTCCCATCGCACTTGATCTATCAGTCGTGGATCTCAAGGCCGTCAGGATTTACTCAACTTTCTCAAACCAATCTCCTATCCGCCCATCCGCGCTCTCATGGACTTCATCTGTCACCTTTCCTGGGACTCTCCCACCCGCTTCCACCTTTGGAAGAGTGCCAACGACCGCCTGCGGAAATCCGCGGCGGTTTGGTTCATTTCTCTCTCCCACCCGCTTCCGCCTTCGGACAAGGGGTGGGTGACTCTGGTATTGTTACGCGCGCCCATCCACAGACCAACGCGAGTGACCACATGGTTGCCTTCCCTTTTCCGCTCTATTTGTAGAATCCGTTTTATATAGTCTAACAGGGCCTCCTTCCCATATAAGGAGGGGCTCTCCCCTGCCTTTTGGCCCATCATCAGAGCATAGAATCATCAGAGGATCCCATCATCCTATCAGACCATCATCAGTAATCAATTTATCCGTGGGCATCCTTCCTCACCTATCTGAGCCATTTATCCGGGTATATCCATGATTGCCCCCTTGATCCTTTGAGCCTCCATACTCAAACTCTGTCCCTTGTGACCTTGATCCTTATCACCAACCAATAGCCTTGCTGGTTGAAGAAGAATTCCTGTCTGTCTGAATTCTTGAGTGTGTTATACCACTCTGATCCCTTTTTCCGACCATACTGGTCTTGATCTCTCCTTGATCATCTTTCTGGAGCCAATCACGTTTGATTGAAGAGGTTTTATTTAGCTTAAAACCTGGAGTGTTATACCTCCCTTCTTCTTTAAGGTTGAATTCCGCCACGCTATTCTTGAGTCCCTTGAGAAGTGTTGGGATATTATTGCTCAAATTTGTTATTGATTTGCTTCTAGAGCTTCATAAACAATTTGCTTTTGTTTTGTTCAGCCTCCCAAAGTTATCTGGTACCCTTCAAGCGCTTGATTGCGGAGAGTTGGGCAGGTTCATTGAGAACCTGGAGGTTGGTTGGGATTGAGTTGATCTTTCCTAATCAGCTGCTGACAACCAGAGTTATTAGCTTGTGGGTGTTGTTACTTACAACTGCCTTGTTCTATTGAACTCTGAACAAACCTTGACTTATTTGTTCAAGTCTTTACCTGCACCATCTTGCCTCAGATAGTGTTGTTTCCATCGCTACCGACAACTCTTATCCTCTTCCCTTACTTTGATTTCTCATCCATAAGGTTCTGGACCTTGATTCCGGTTACATTTAAATATTATTGTAACTCCTAGGAGGGCAGCCTAAACAGCACCTTTCCCCTCCACATAACTGCCACGGCTTAGCACCGTTTGGAGTCTTACACCGCCTGCGGATGTCTGCAGGAGGTAGACAACACTTTCCCACCCCCACCCGAAGATGGAAGGGGGTGGGAAATATGAATTGATGATGTGCACGTCTGAACTCAAGAAGGGTCACTCAATGGATGAGGCAGCTGAGGATGCCAAGGTGGGAGGATGAGTAGATGGTGGAGGAATGGCAGGATAGGGGATGTTGGATGAGTTTGACTTGGGATGGCTTGATTGGACAATGGAGGAGGAGGATCTGATGGTACTGCATGATGATGAATGGGCCAACAGGGAACGGGCAAAGGAGACACTGGGGGAAGCGATGAGATGATTGGCTAGTCGGACTCAGATGGGTGACGGACGGGTGGGAGGATGCTGAGTTGATGGTTTCCAATTGGCTTAGAGTTCCTGAAACATTTGATCAACCTCCTCCTTGTCCTCCTCCTCTTTGGACTTGGCCTTGATGAGCTCGTGATGGATGGGATGATGGAGATCAAGGTGATTATGGATGATGTTTTTGGGATGGGAGAACCATCTAGATTGGGATCAGATGGGATGAGAGAACCATCTAGATTGGGATTGGATGGTACGGAGGATGGAGGAGGGATGGGAGGTAGGCTAGGGTGTGTGTTGGAGGAGGGGCAAGTGAACCAATGGAGGTTGAGTGAATTGAGGAGGGCAGATGATTGATGGAGATAGGAAGAGAATGATAAGGAGGTGGTGGGGATATCTTGGGCCAAGCGGGTCTTGGCCTGCGCGTTCAGCCAAAAGGAAGGGGGGAACAATGAGAGAAGGAATTGAATGCAATGCCTAGGTGATGAAACCAAGAGATGCCTGTCCTAGACCACTGGGAAAGAGGAATGCTTGGCAGGTTAAGGAAATTGGAGGAGTGATACTGATACAAAAAAAAATTCTGATTTTTTTTTTTGGATAAATGACACCTAAATAAAAGAATTGTAGAAAAAAAAATTGAATTTTCTGCATCTGGTCCAGGGTGTCCAGATTTGGTCACCACAACTCTCCTTCCACTTTTCAACATTTTTTCTTAACTTGTAGAGAAATACCTTGTGATTTATCTTGATGATATACTTGTCTACTCAAAAACCCTGCAATATCACATTGCACATGTGCAAAAAGTGCTGAAGAAACTTCAAAATAATAACCTGTTTGCAAAAGCCTCTAATTGCAAATTTCAAACCCATTCTCTTCATTTTTTATATTTCATTGTCTTGCAGCAAGGACTATTGATGAACCCAGCCAAAAAACAATTCATACTGGACTGGCCTGCACCTTCTTTGGTCAAATCCCTTCAAATTTTCCTTGCCTTCAATGATTTTTAAAGGAGTTTTATTGAGCATTATTCCATGAAAACTTTGAATCTTACTAACCTTCTTCAAAAGGAAACTCAATTTGTTTACAGAACAAGCTGCTTTAGAGTTTGAAGCTCTAAAGAAAGCCTTCACCACTGCTCCAATGCTTGCTAATTTTGTCAGCTAGCTTGGACTATTGTGGAAACAGATGCAAGCAACTTTGCAGTTGCAGTAGTAATCTCAAAGTTTTATTCCTCTTCATTTCTCTTTCATCCTGAAGCCTTTGATTCTTTCAAATTGCTTGCTGAAGATCTTAATTACAATATTCACAACATGGGACTTCTTGCAATTGTTTACTGCTTGAAGAAATGGCCCTCATGCCTCTTGAGTCTCATGGAAGCCTTTGAGGCTTTAACTGATCACAATTCTCTTAAATATTTCATGAGCTCAAAATTCCTTACACGCAGACAGAAACATTGGGCCAAATACCTCTCCAAGTTCAACTTTACAATCATGTAATGCCCCAGGAAAAAAGTGGTAGTCCCTAATGCTTTATCACGTTAAGAGAAGTTTTACCCAGGGGGGAGCGCCTTTGGCAATAACAACCCTGAAAATGTGAGGACACTCTTCTCTAATCAGTCTGCACAACTCAGTTTGATCATCACTCAACTTCAAGGCACGGCTTCCAAAATTCAAAAAGCTCAAATTGACAATCCCAAGTGTAACAAACTTTGCAAGATTTATTAGATAGCAACTACAGTATTGATGAAAATGCTTATTTAGTCCATAAAGATTGTATAGTAATACCTGATAATCCTTGCATTAAGTTAGATATCTTCAATTCTTGGCATAAATCTCCGCTTGCTGGTAATTATGAGCAGGATAAAACCTACCAATTGATTGAAAAAGACTTGTATTGGCCTGTTATGAACAAGGAAGTAAAAGAATCTTTTATTTCATGATATGATTGCAATGGTAACAAGTTCTCAAAAAACTGGAAGTATGGGCTGCTTCATCCACTTCCTATCCTTCCTATTCCTTTGCACTTGTTGTTGATGGATTTCATTTTTCATTTAACTATTTCTAGTGGTTATGATGCTATTTGAGTAGTAGTAGATTGCTTCTTGAAGATGGCTTTATTTCTTTGTGGTACTGTGACGGCCTCTTTGGAAGACCTAGCTAATTTATTCATAGAATATTTTTTTTTGAAAAATGGCCTCTAGTGATTTTGGATCTATTTTTTTCTCTAGCTTCTGGAACTTGCTATGCCAGAATTTGAAAATCACTTGCAGCTTATCAATGGCTTACCACCCAGAAACACCTGATGGGAAAAGCAAGCAAGTTAATAAGATCCTCAAAAAGTATCTTCAAATTTACTTTGCATATCAACAGTACCACTGGTTGCAATTGCTCCCATTAGCCAAACTTGCCTACAAAAACTCCACTCATTCCTCCACCAAACAGTTGCCCTTCCAAACTCTTTATGGTAAAAACCCAAATTTTTCTTCTATTCATGTAGAACCTTCTCAAACCGCTACTTATTACCTTACTCATATCCAAATCATTCAATTGAAACTCCAATCCAACCTCAAAAGAGCAAATCGGCGCTACAAGGAGCAAGCAGACCAACTTTTCATTATGGCAGCAACCTTTGCAGGAGGAGATCAGGTATTTCTTGATGCTCACAATATTTGCAGTACTTGCCCAACCCAAAAACTCTCTGAAAGAAAACTTGGCGCCTTCAAAGCCAATAAGTCATTCCTTCCAATTCTTTTCAACTTTACTTACCTGGAAAATGGAAAGGTATCCACCAGTTTTTTCATGTCTCTCTCCTAGATCCAGCTCAAGTCCTATACCCAGGAAAGACTCATCCCCTGGCTGAACTGGTCAATTTCAAGATCATCTAGTGTGGGGAGTAAGCCAGATTCCTGATTCCAGGTTACGCAAAGGGAAAATTTAATACCTTTTTGAACGGAATTGCTTCCAGTCCAACAAAGATTGCAGCTTGTGGGAACCAGAAAATCACCTTTGCAACTCTCCTGATTTGGTTCAAGACTTCCATGCAAATTATGATTGAAAAACTTGCAAATCTTAAATTCCATCCCATCCAATCCCATTTTGTATTTTCATCCAATTCCTTTGTATTTCCAATTCCATCCCATCCTATCCCCTTTTCATTTTATAATTTTTTTTTTCATTTCCATTGGAAAACTTCATTTTTGATATTTATTTATTTCCTTATTCCAAGTAACAAAATCAATTATCTCTCAAATATATATATATATATATATATATATATATAATAACAATGATGAAAAATAAATATATAAAAACACATAAAATTACATATTTTCTTTTATTTCATTTTCTGCCTCTTCCCAATATTGAGTTAGTTCCATTACCATCAATTTAAATTAATCTAGATCCTAATCATTTATTAGCCCCAAAATTTGTTGCAACACAAGAACTTGTTCAACTAAATGCTTCTCAAATATCTCCTTGAATTTTTCAGTACAAGCCCTCTTTGGCCAGGAATTCCATTCACCCTCATCCAAGAGTTCTTCATTAGCTCCTTTCCTCCAACCTTGCACCAAAACCTCTCCAAAATTGCCAGTAAGCTGCCTTGCATCAGTCTTGATTGGCACCACAACTTGCACTTGGTTCCCTTGCTTCATCCTTCCATCCCATTTTCTTCCATTTGATCTCTCCCCATTTCAGTCCTTTCCTCCTTTCCTGTCCTGTTTCCTTCCTCCTCTGCATTCTCTCCAATTCCTTCATCTCCTTCTTCCTGTCTTTTTCCATGTCCATCTTCCCTTTCATTCTACTCTTCCATTGTCCCCTTGGTTATCACTTCAATCCACTCTTCATCTTGCACTTCTCTTTGCATCTTGGAACTCATCTGGTCCACTTGGAATTTGACCAATGGCCCAAAGCAAGGTGGTGGTGGTGGTGGTGTATTTTTAGTATATCTAAAAAAACTTGACAATAATATTAAGGATAAAAATTTCATCATATCAGCTTCATCTCCTTCATTTATTCAGTCTCCAAAACTCACCTGGTTTCTTCACTCCAAGAAATTAAATCTCCAGTAATGATAGGATATGGTAATTCACACCGGGAGCATACCTTCAACTTAGGACTTTACTATTAGATGCCCCTGGGGTATTGACCAACAGGTTGCCATTTAAAGGTAAGTTAAAAGCTACTCTTAGAAGACAACATTTTTTGAACTTGCTGCAAAGACCACAGTGTGGTGTCATTATATAGCCTTGGATTGGGAACCGTGCCGCGGTTGGCGAGCTCAGCATTTGGTAGGTCAGGCTCTGCGTTTGAGATGCGCGCAGTTTCAGCGGTGGCTGCTGCCTGCTCAGCAGTAGGCGCTGCAGGGCTCAGAATACCGGGCTCAGGTCAGGCTTAACTGGGTGTGGCAGTTTGCGGCCCACTTGGAAATTGGAGACCCAAGAATGGAGCCTGCCCAGCCAGGTTTGAGGGCAGCTAGTTTGGGAAGGTAGAGCAGGACGGGCACATGCAACTGTGGGCTGGCTGCAGGGAAAGAAATCATGCGGCAGGCAGGGTGGATACAGACAATGCGGGGGGCTCCAAGTAGGGCTCAGCGGAGGTCCGCGTCATGAGAAGGAAAAACCGGATGTGTGTAACAGTAGGAAGGCTTGAGGGTGGTTGTGGCATGGAGAAGGGTTAGAATTAGTCTATGGTTCTGTTTTTTAGGGTTTCTTTTCTATTTGTTGTTGGTCTGTCATTGCGTTTGTCCTTAAATTAGGGTTGAGAGTGTGGAAATGAAGTCCGCGCTCTCAAACCCAGCTTGGAGGTCTCTCTCTCTCTCTCTCTCTCTCTCTCTCTCTCTCTCTCTCTCTCTCTCTCTCTCTCTCTCTCTCTCTCTCTCTCTCTCTCTCTCTCTCTCTCTCTCTCTCTCTCTCTCTCTCTCTCTTTAAATGGGCGCATCCTTATCCTCAAAGACGCTAGAACCATCAATTCCAGAAATTAGGGTTAACTTGGAGAGTACACCTCTCTTTTTTCTACAAAGGGCAGCGGTGCTTGGGACACATCTCTTGTTGCAACAAATGAAGTTTTTTCAAATGCGCAACAAGGATGACAAAATAATTAATTTCTTTAAAAAAAAGGAAAATTAATAGTAGTATAATAGTAAGGGTATACAGTAGTTAATGAATTTTGGAATCAATGGGAAAATATTTTGATAGCTTGCAGGATCTCAAAGATTCATACCCGGGAAACTTTCACTCTCCAAGGTTAAGAGTTATTGTCTTCTTCACTGTGGCATATCCTTTTCCTCAGTAATACCTACCTCAGTCCATAAGCATGACACAAATAAAGCACAAAATTGATGGTGCCTTCTGCTTACTACTTTTGGCTTGCATAACAACCTTCCAGTCTTGGCAACTCAGTATATACTTGCAAATCCTTGCAGTTAACTATAATACCAATCAACCATCCATTCAGGATTTGCTCTTCTACCCTGGGTATCATCAACCCTTGGAATTCAATTCTTGGTCACGCACTCACACCAGTTTGCACTCATGCCTAGATACTCACATTGACTGTATAGTTTTCAAATGTATTAGTCCCTTACCCTGCATAAACCAAATATTTGTATTTGCATTGTCTTAACATTTGATTTCTTCCTGTCCCATCCATTATGTCCTGGTATGCTCATATTCTACTGTCTTTCACCTGTGCTAAAACCTTGGAAAAAATTGTACTTTTATTTCATTTTCCCATTCAATTACTTTCATTCATTTCCTCCTTGCTCTCTAGATGTAGTTGGCCACCTATCAGGTTGTATCTATTCACCTTTGGGCTGACTTATAAAGGCTGTGTTGCCTGACTGAAGATTTTCTCCTCAGTTAGTTAATTTCATATGTTCTTGCATTTTCTAAATCCATTCATCACATCGGGCTTGGGTTTAGTTCCCTTCCATTGTAAAAATTCATCCCTCTTGCTTTTTGCTGATCCACAAAATCAAAAGTTTTCACTTTGAAGTTAGCCTTGATATCTTGCATCATCCATTTTAATCAGTTTCTCCCTTTGCACTCACAATCATCTAAGATTTCCCAATAGTAGGTGGGGTGGTCATTTGACATTGTGTCAATTTGGTTGATTTTCAGTTTTTCATGAAAGGAGTTGACAAGAAAAGTGCAAAGAGTGGTGATTTGACCAGTGGGAGAATAATTTTTGGTTTAGGTGAAAAATTTGTGTTGCTGGTATCTTGGATACAGAGGTGAGATTTTAATATGGTTTCAACTCTGCTTGGGTTTTCCTTGATTCAGTAGAACCATGTGGTTTTCAAATCTTGATTTCATGGTGGAATTGAGTAGCAAACTTGCCAAACATTGAGGGTTTCTATCCCATCAGTTTTGACCTTCATTGAACTCAACCACTGCAGTTTTTTGGGTGATTTTAGAATATTGGGGTAATTATTTGGAAAACTTTGTGCAAGTAAGCCATAAAAAGTGGATTTCAGGTTTCTTGCTAGTGGAAAATTTAGTGTTTTGTGCTAGTTTTTTGTTTTTGGAGTTGGAGGCAATTTGTCAGCTCTCTGATACCAGGAACTCTGCAGTCCTTTAGCTACAGAGAGTGATAAAAATACTGGAATAATAATAATTATTATTATTCCAAAAATAAACACTTAGAGGCTCAAATAAATACTATAATAAGAGCAGTTGAAAGGTTTAATTGATGTGGTAATAAAAGGTTTTCAATATGTATATGAAAGAGGGGCCACAGTATTATACTACTGGGGGTCTTTACAGACAAAGCAACCTCTCTTCAAGGGGCCTCCTTAGGCAGTTTAAGAACCTTGGAATGAAGATGGGTTCCTTAGAAAGGGCTTATTCCACTAATGGCTGGGCATAACAGCACAATGGCCAAGACAGGAAGGGAAAAACTCACTCTGAGAACTTTACCACAAAAATCCTGCAATAATAGGAAGGTTTTCAGAGCAGATGGGGTGGATTGCTTGAATAAACTTCAAGGGTTGATTGGTTTTAAGAAATAAATAATAATACTACAGACTTGGTCATAAATCACTTGCTTAGATTCTTCATAAGCACTTGACTAACAATGAAACGGTTTCTGATTGATAATAATAATTCAAGAGGTCTGTATAAATACCTTTTTGGGGTGATTTTGAGCTTCTCAGGGCACGTAGAGAGGGTTCTGCTCATGGCATGAGGCCCGCAAGCCAGTCAAAGCAAAATTATCACGTCTACTTGATGCTGTTAATTGGCTGACCTTAGATCTTCTGGATTTCTGTACTATTTTAGCCACAGGATCTGTTAATCTATTATGGCCTAAATTTGATCATTCTGCACTCATCCTTCATTTGTACTATTATTATTGCTTTGAAGTGAACAGATGTGGATGTTTACTGATTGCCCATTATTTGCTGCTCATGTAGATAATTTTTAATAATTTTTATGAACACTCCTTGTAGTGTTTTGTGGTCTTCAAAGATCAGAGTCAATGATTTACGTGGTAATCCTTGATCTTTGATTTATTATTAAAAAATGTTCTAAACTTAACTTTTATTAATTTTATTTAATTTTTGATCTTTTTGGACTATTACTAATGCATATTTTAACTGTTAAGATTACACCTCAACCACTCTCCTCTTCTCTGCCGCCCACTCAGTAATGGTGCACGCCTCACCGCCCAGATGGACCTCCCGCAACCCCCGGGGGACTCAGGATCTTTTCTTTTCTTGCTTCACCTCCTCCACCACCCTCATTGGGATGAGGATCTCTTGACCACTCATCTTCTCCTCATCAATCTCGACTTCCTCTCTCTCTTCTTCTTTCCTCTCTTTTCTTCTTTCTTTCCTCCTTCTTCTTTCTTTTCATCCTTTATTTATTCTCTAAACCCCCGACTCTCACCTCTCAAACTCTAACTCAAGACTCAATACTCTTGAAGACTCTTGACACCAATTCAAGCTCTCCAATCTATCTTATCAAATCAAGTAAACATCTCCCCAAATAATTTCCTGGTAAGAGATTGATCCTCACGATCATCAACTCAACATCTCTGACAAATCAGCTCTGTTGTTCGTAGCCGCCATCTTTGCCGTCTCTACCTCATCAACTTTGACTCTGCCTGCTTCTCGTGCCTATGATCTTCTCCCTTTCGACTAAGTATCTCTAAGCTGTTGGTTTCTACGTCTCTTTTCTCTTCTCTTATTTCTATTCCTGATCTCTGTGTTTTCTGACTTTTATGTGCAGTCTGCTGGTTCTAAGTTCTCAGAAATTACATCAAATTTGATCTCTGTGTTTTCTGACCTTTATGTGCAGTCTTCTGGTTCTAAGTTCTCAGAAATTAGATCAGATTCTTATCACGTTTAAAAGCTGAAAACAACTCTACAACATTAAAAATGAACAAACCAGCAGGAGCCAACAATTACTTTCACCAGGTTGCACTCAAGGCTTCTGTCAACGCTATTCCACAGCTTAACAAGGACAATGACTCAATTTGGAGCAACAAGATGATGATGCCATTCGATCTCAAGGACATCAAAGATGTTATGACCGTGAATGTAGGCCAACTACCCCTAAAGCAAGACCAAGAAATTTGAGCTATCATCCTATTTAAACTCAACAGCACAACACATGCTAATGTGGCCAACGCTTCAAACATAAAATCCTCAAAATTTCTCTGGGCTGAGATCACCCGGAGATTTGCCTCGTCTGAAACCACCAAAAAAGCTTGCATATTTAATCAATTCCTACATGCACCATTTAATGAACATGCCATTGAAGGATTTATAACAGAAACTCAAAAAGCACTCACTTGTATGGCCGATGTAGGAATATACTTACCAAACAACATACTGGCGTATTTAATTCTCTTCAAGTTTCCTCCTTCCCTGGAAAATCTGAAACAACAAATCATGCACGGCAAGAAACTAATCACGGTAGAAGTGGTGTTTAACAACCTAACTCAATTCAATAATGAGCAAAAGGCACAACACAAGATGGGCAAGTCCACTCCAGATGTCTCTTTGGTTACCATGAAGGGTAAACCCCCGGATAAGGATGACAGGAAAATTTGCATTAAGTGCAAGGAAGGCTATCACGACCCAAAAGCACCACATCCCGAATCCTTGTGTTTCCATCTCCACCCTCCAATTGCACCAGAATGGTGGGTCAAGCAGCAAAAGGAGTGGAAAAACAGAATCAAGAAGACTCCTACCATCAACTACCACTCATTACTCACCCTCTGGATTAATACATATAATACACCTAATCTCCTCCTAGATTCCGGGGCCAACATACATATATTAAACAATTTGAAATACTTTACCTCAATCAATCTGCAGGACAAACTAGATGAAGTCAAGACAGGCAAGCTTGAAGCAAACCTTAAAATTCAGGGGACAGGCACAGTTCGGCTCAAATGGAAAGAATCTATTATCACACTTGAAGGATGTATGTACGTCCCCGATATAGTGGTCAATCTAATCAGTCCTGGTTTCCTGGCGAAGAAGGGATGTTACCTCTCACAAAAACAAGATCACTTCAACATCACCCAAGGCGAAGAGATGGTAATGAAAGGTTTAATTCAAGATAACCTATTCGTGATTGAGAAGCCACAGAACGTCGGAAAAAACCTATCGGTTAATCTTCTAAATCATCCTACAACCAATTTGTCAGTGGAGGCTCCATCTCTATCAGATATCCATAAAATGTATGGACATGCATCAATCTCCACGCTCTAGACTTTAATTAAAGACCAGTACTCAAAAGAAGAATCAAATAAGTTCCAATGCAATGGATGCGTACAAAGCAAAATCACGAGGGCCCCATTCCCGGCCACCTCAACGCCATCCTCAAAACCCTTGGAAAGGATCCACCTGGATTTGATAGGTCAGATCACCCCTCAATCAAAAGCAGGCCATAAATACATCTCCACTCTTGTCAACAACTTTACCGGCTACTTTGCTGCTTTTCCCCTCCAATCTCAAGAAGAGACTCCTGATATCATTATCAACTTGCTCAAGACGGAATATAAGCGCCTAAATTACTATCCCACCAAAATCTTCTCGGACAAAGGCACCGAATTCAATAACAACACTCTAAAAGAATTCGCCAAGCTTAAACATATAAAACTTCTAACTTCTGAACCATATCATTCCCAGCATAAAGGTTGAGCCAAACGAGCAAACCAAACGATTATTGAATCAGCCCAAGCTACCTTTTCGTTGTCAAGATTGAACAAGGGCTATTGGCATATTCTGATCCAAAGCTGCTGCTTCATGCTTAACCAAGTCCCTAGGGAAGGTAACAACCAATCCCCTTGGGAGCTTATGTTTAACAAGAAACTACCTGCTAATTATTTGAAACCTGTAGGGTCTCCAGTCGTTTATCTTGCAAATTGACTCCCAAAAGGTAGAAAATTCGACGAGAAGGGACTAGAAGGGATCCTAGTTGGGTTAAATCCCATTTTCCATTCTTATTTTATTCTCAACTCATCCGGTGCTGTTGTTGAAACCAAACATGTACAGTTTCTAAAAAATTCCCTCAAAGACTTTCCCCTTCTTGAATCGCTGGGGATCAATATCTTCAGTCAATCTAACTTTGAGTCAAACAAAGCTGATTTTTCTTCAAAGGAAAAACAATACGTCTTCCAAGAATCTCAAAATGAATTTTCTGAATCTGACTCAGATCAAGAAGATACTGAATCTATTGACTCCTCATCCTCCAATCCCCAACTTCCAATACCATCTCCTGTTCCTGATCCTTCTCCTCAACCTCTCTCTCAAATACCTAGACGAGAAACAAGGAAGCCCCAGCAATATGGCTTCTACCACTACTACAAGCCCCCCTCCTACAAAGCTGCGCGGAAGTGCACCAAGTGGCCCAAATGGAAGAAAGCTTCCAAAGAAGAGATTAATTCTATTGAACTTCAAGACGTCTGGGAGGAATACTAAGGCGTCCCCGACAATATATTAAATACTACTTGGGTCTTCAAGGTGAAAGAGAACTGCCATGGAGACCCCGTCAAATATAAGGCCCAACTTTTCATTCAAGGGTTCAATCAAGTTTTGGGAATTGACTACAACAAAACGTGGGCTTCGACAGGTAAACTTGGATCACTCAGAGTGGCTCTCACGTATAGTCTAAAAAAAAAATGAAACTCACACAATTTGATGTGAAGGGAGCCTTTCTCCATGCCCCCATCAACCAGACTGTCATCATAAGAACCCCAGAAGGATTGGACAGGAAATCTCCCTATCTAAAATTAAAAAAATCTCTCTATGGCCTGAAACAGTCCCCCAAGAACTGGTACAAAAAATTGACATCATGGATCAAGTCTCAAGGATACCTTGAATCAACCAGCGATCCCTGTCTGTACCTTAATTCAAAAACTTGAGAGATTATCTACTTCCACATGGAAGATTTGATCCATGTCGGAAATTCTAGCCAATTTGAAACCAACTTCCTTGAAAGATTCAAGAATTCTTCTTGCCATCCACTCAATACTATTCTTGGCATGCTCATGGAAATTGAGGACAACCAAATTCTCTTAAGCCAGCCTAACCATATTGCTTGCAGCCTTGAAGAAATTGGTTTATCCTCCTGTAAAGACACTAATATTCCATTGACTCAGAATCTCAATCTCAAACCCGCCTCCGACACAGATCATGCGAAATTCTGTCAACTTAACTTCAACTATAGATCCGCGATTGGCCTCCTCAATCATCTTGCTCAATACTCTCAACCGGACATTGGGTTCTCTTTGTCAAGCTTGGCGAGATTAAATGTCAAGCTGGGCATGACCCACTGGAGGGAGTTTAAGAAAGTATGGAAGTATCTAAAGACAACTAAGAATCTCAAACTTATCATCAAATGCGACCCCAAGCAAGAAATTCTATCAAGCTTCACTGACACTAACTGGGGAGACAATCCAATCTTCTGTAAATCTCAGACTGGTTACATTATCTTTCACTACGGCAGTCCAGTTATCTGGAACTCCACCAGACAAAGGAATATCACCTATTCCTCCACTGAATCTGAATTGAATGCTCTTCTTGACTGCTACCTGGAGGTCAAGTGGATTAGGCATCTGATCAGTGAAATTTATCAAATTACAAAACCAAGACCTGCTCTACACATCAACAATAAAGGGTTGGACGACAAAATCAAGAAATTCGGTTCGCATTCAAAATCAAGACACATTGATATCAAGACCAAAGGACTACGTGAGGATTACACAAATAAAGAATTCATTCTCAATCTCTTTCAAAGCAATTCAATGATTTCTGATTCTCTTACAAAAGCCTCCTCAATGACGTCCTTGGACACTCTCCAGAGGAAGGTCTTTCTTTCAGATCACTCTCTCCCCAGTCACGTGGGGTGTTAAGATTACACCTCAACCACTCCCCTCTTCTCTGCCGCTCCCTCAGTAACAGTGCGCGCCTCACCGCCCGGATGGACCTGCCTCAACCCCTTGGGGGACTCAGGATCTTTTCTTTTCTCACTTCGCCTCCTCCACAACCCTCATTGGGATGAGGATCTCTTGACCACTCATCTTCTCCTCATCCATCTCGACTTCCTCTCTCTCTTCTTCTTTCCTCTCTTTTCTTCTTTCTTTCCTCCTTCTTCTTTCTTTTCATCCTTTCTTTATTCTCTAAACCCCTGACTCTCACCTCTCAAACTCTAACTCAAGACTCAATACTCTTGAAGACTCTTGACACCAATTCAAGCTCTCCAATCTATCTTATCAAATGAAGTAAACGTCTCCCCAAATAATTTCATGGTAAGAGATTGCTCCTCATGATCATCAACTCAACATCTCTGACAAATCAGCTCTGTTGTTTGTAGCCGCCATCTTTGCCGTCTCTACCTCATCAACTTTGACTCTGCCTGCTTCTCTTGCCTATGATCTTCTCCCTTTCGACTAAGTATCTCTAAGCTGTTGGTTTCTACGTCTCTTTACTCTTCTCTTATTTCTATTCCTGATATCTGTGTTTTCTGACTTTTATGTGCAGTCTGCTGGTTCTAAGTTCTCAGAAATTACATCAGATTTGATCTCTGTGTTTTCTGACTTTTATGTGCATTCTGCTGGTTCTAAGTTCTCAGAAATTACATCAGATTCTTATCATTAACTTGTCACATATGCCAGGCAACCCTAACTAGGTTGTAGCTCTTCTGAGTGGTACCTGGTTGTCAGATTAGTCACGACGGATCCAGACGCGGGGATCAGTCAGTACAGATGCGTGCGGGGTAGGATCCGCTGCGTGCGTGGCAGAATTAGCTGCGCGCGGGTCTCTAGTACGCGGGAAACTGCTACTACAAGTACCTAGGGGTATGTAATGATGCGGGGCTGCGCGCAGGAATTATGAAATAACACATTTCTGCGTGTAACTCCTAAAATATACACAACACCTCTATTCTGAGTTAATTTTAGGTGTAAACCCTGTACGTGAAAACACATGTGAAATTTTAAAATGGCCAAAAGGTGCCATACTGGTGTTGTAATTTTTAGTACTTTTCTTTCTAATTATTTTAAAAATGTAAGGAATTGGATTTCAAGGGTGGGGTCAGTGAGTGACCCTACTTAATTTAGGGTGAGGAATCCATTTCTTCAATATTATTTATGGATTTCTCACTCCTTCTTTTGTTAATTTAGATATTCTTATTTTTATAGATTGGTGTTGCTATGACAGGTTTCTCTGTACATAGTAGCAAGCTGACACAATTTCTTTGGGAGAAGGATATTTTTCTGATTCTTTTTCCAATGAAAATGGGGAGATGAAATTTTTAGGTGACTGAGGAGGAAGTATTTGAGATTTTTGGTGGTAAAGAGGATGACGGAGCTGCAAAATTTATGATATAATTGATGGTTTCATCTGTGGAAAGAAGGGGATTGGATGGTGAATTGGAGGGAGCAGCAGACAATGAAGAGAGAGGAATTTTTTCAAATATTAATAATTTTTAATACCATTTGACTTCACCAATGCCAGGGCAGAAGAATTGGTAAGATTGGAGTTCAATGTTGAATCCTACTAAGATTCCTTCAAATCTCTTACCAGCAAACTTGGAGGAAGGTTTTTTTGATTTAATACAAAGGATCTAGATCCAAGGGTTTGAGGTAGTGAAATTCTTTGCATTGAAGAGTGCCAAAGTTGACACAGAGAGTTTTTGTAAAATTTGGAAGGAACAAGGTTTAGGATTAAGCATCAGCCAACAAGAATCTCATCCCATAGCTCTAGATAAATTAAAATGTCAAGCATGGTGGTTCTGGAAGCTTCCACTAGAGTGTGTTCTTCTTTTTCAGCTATTGGGTTGCGTTGGGGAGAGTAGGGTTTGGATGTTGAGTGAATGATTCCATCATTGGATAAGAAAGAGGATAGTTTTTTATTGACAAATTCTCCTCTGTCATTGAAGCAGAATTGTTTGGGAGATCTTCCAAACTTGTTGGTGTAGAGATTTATGAACTTGATAACTTTGTTGGTAGTTTTGGACTTGCGTCTGAGGGGGGTGCAGGTTTTGAAACAATAGAAGTTGTTTTTCAGGGCAAGGAATTTTTCCTTTCCTTTTTTTGATGGGGGACAGATGGGACCACAGCGCTTGGTGTGTATTTTCTTCATTTTTTCTTTTATTCTTGGAAAGGTGCCTTTGAATGTGTTCTTTTGGATCTTTCCCATGGCGCAGGTGGAGATAATTGGGATAGTATGAGGACTGAGGCTGAGAAATGATAAGAAGATGGTGTAATGAATAGGGGATTTACATTAAAATTGGGGCTTATAGATTTGAAAAGGAGCATTGGCTCAAAGGATTACAGTTTACAATTTGGGCAAAATTACAACTGATTTTGTTTGAACAATGTGAAAATGACAGCGGAATGAATGTATTGAAAGTTAATGATTTTACTGAATTCAAAATAAGGTAAAAATGAAAATGTATTAATGGAATAGATCCTTATAACAGAAAAAGTTACATAAACAAAATGTGGCAATTGTTGAGATTCTTTAGTATGATGGAGTGTACAATGTTAATTAGTGTTAATTTCTGTGGAACCTGTTCTGAATTGATGAGTTTTCTCTCACTTTATAGGCTTCTTTTGGATCTCATACTCCCCTCTTTTTTTTTCTTGGCTCTCTAGGACCTGGTTGGATCTAATTTCAATCTAGCTTTGGTGTGATTTTATTTATATGCCTTGGTGCTGTTTGCACTTATTGGTGTCTCATGTGGGCATTTTTCTTCTTTTTTTTTTCTCTCTTTCTCCTGAAATTCTGACATTCCCCCATGTTCTTAGATGAGAAGTCAAGAAAATATTTTCTTACAAATAACTTTTCCATTGCTGTTCCCAGGGTGGCTTTGGGAAAGGATTTGGTTAGAACATCTGCAATGTTGAGGTGGCTTTCTATCTGCTGGATTTATATTTCCCCTATTGCCAGGAGTCCCTATATGTGGTGGGGTCTTATGTTGATATTGTGTGCAAAATATTCTGGCTGATATTGCCATTGTCCAGGTTTATTGAGCCCTTTTTTTCTTCATAAATCATGCTTGGCTTGTTTTAGAGCAGTTCAAGCATTCCTGGGATACCTTCCTTGATCCAAGTCATCTCCTTGCAGGCATCAGATAGGTCCCTATATGGTCTTCAAACCCCATTTTGGTTCCAACCAAAGTTTTTCAAAAAAGTTTAAAGCACACGTGGCCCCTTGAAAAGCCACTTTGGTGCCTAGCCACCCTGTCTTGGCACCTGTCCAAGGTTTACTTGGAGCCAGGCCAAATCCTTCTGGAGCCTTTCCAAGTTTATCTTTGTTCCAATCAAAGTTGGGTGCTTTGACCCGCCAAATAAAAAAATATTTAAAAAAAAAGGTTGAAAGCTGTTGGTAGGGTGGCTGGTCATTTTGGTGCAACCAAATTTTATTTGGCTCAATTGGAGCTTGGTTGGGTTCCAAGTTTTTACACCTGCAATCCCAAACTAACCAAGCCCTCTGGTTGCCTATCCAAGTCCCTTTCAGCTCTCTGATACCAGGAACCTTTCATTCCTTTAGCTACAGAGATTGATAGAAGATACTGGAATAATAATAATAATAATATTCCAATGATAAACACTTAAAAAGCTCAAATAATGAATATGTTAATAGCTGGTGCAAGTTTTAATTGGTTTTGTTAAAATGGTTTTCAATTTTTCATAAAAAGAGGGGCCACAGTTTTATACTACTGGGGATCTTTATAGGCAGACAACCTCTCTTCAGGGGGCCTCCTTAGGCAGTTTAAGAACCTTGGAATAAATGATGGGTGCCTTATAAGGACTCATCCACTGATATGGCCGTTCAAAATAGCACAATGGACAAGGAATGAAGGGAAACACGTACTCAGAGTAATTCACCACAAGAGTCCTGAAAAGATAGTAAGGGTTTCAGAGCAGATGGGGTGGATTTTCTTGACTAACTTCAATGGGTTGATTGTTTTTTGAGAAATGAATAATACTACTACAGACTAGGTCAGATCACTTGCTTATCTCTTTATAAGAAATTTACTAAAAATGAAAAAGTTTCTGATTGATAATAATAATTCCTGGTAAACTGATGGGGAATAATAGATCCAAAGAGGTCTGTATAAATACCTTTTGGGGTGATTATGAGCTTTTCAGGGCACGTAGAGAGGTTTCTGCTCATGTTCTGAGGCTAGAAAGTCGGTCAGGGCAGATTTAGCACTTCCACTTGGTTCTGTCAATCAGCTGTCCTCAGATCTGCTGATTTTATGCAATATTTTAGCCACAGGATCTGTTAATCTGTTAATGGCATAATTTGATCATTCTGCACTTATCCTCTGCTTTTATTGATGATATTGGTTTGAAGTAGACAGATGTGCATTTTTATTGACTGTGCATCATCTGCCAATCAAGTAGGTACTTTTTAATAATTTTTACAGCCACTCCTTTTAGTGTTTTGTTGTCTTCAAAGATCAGGATCAGGGGTTTATTTGGTAATACTCAATATTTGATTTATTATTAAAAATACTTTAAAATTAGTTTTTTATTAATTTTATATAAGTTTTGAAGTTTTTAGACTATTAGTAATGCATATGTAACTTTATTACATATATACCATTGACAAGGTTGTAGCTCTTATGAGCAGTACCTGTTTGCAAGATTAGTCACGACTGATCCTGATGCGTGGATTAGTCCATTCAGATGCGCGCAGGGTAGGATCAGCTGTGTGCATGGAAGAATTGGATTTGGGTGGGACTTCAGTACGCAGTAGTTTGATGCTACTGGTATGTAAGGGTTATGTAAGGATGGGGGACTGCGCGCGGGAATTGTGACAGAACACACTTCCGTGTGTAACTCCTAAAATATACACAACACCTCAATTCCGACTGAATTTTAGGTGTGAAACCTATTCATAAAAATTTGTGTGAAATATTAAATTGGCCAAAAATTCCCATAGTGATGCCATGGTATTTTGGTCTTTTCTTTCTCTTATTATTAAAAATATAAGGAGTTATATTTCAAGGGTGGGGACAGTGAGTGACCCTACCAGATTTTGGGTGGATAATCCATTCCTGCAATAATATTCATGGATTTCCTACTCCTTCTTAGTTTAAATTTTATATTCTTATTTACTTGTTTTTATTTTATATTTCTGTTTCTTTGACAGGTTGCTCTGTACATAGTAGAAAGCTGACAGTCCCGCTGAGTGCATGCCAAGTTGAACACAGACAGGGGCCCATATGAAATTTATAGACCATACTTGGCCTCTTTTTTCAAGAGAAGAAGAATGGCTTTTTTGTTGAATTCCAAGATATCAAGTTTGAGTCCATTGCAATTGCAAAACCAGTGATCAATCTGCATGTCTCCAGGAAATTTGCAGAGTCAGCCTCAAAATATACTTTGAGACTATAGTTTTCAGGTTTGTAGCTGAGCGCCAGAATATTTGTTCCTGAAAGGTATTGGAAGACTCTTGTGGCTTCCAAGCAGTGCCCTATGGAGGTTTTTTGAAGGAATTGTGATAGGTGGCTGACTGAGTAGGTTATATCCGGTTGATTCAGAGCCAAAAGGTAGTTTAAATATCTTACAAGTGCCCTATAATTGGTCCCAATGTTGAAGTACTTGCTGTATTCTTTGTCACTTGAAGGTGACATTTGGCTTCTTGCCAAAATTGGAAAACCTGCTGGGTGGAAATCTTGGAAACCAAATCCTTCAATTTTTCTGTTGAAATACTGTTTCTGAATGATTTTAATTCTACCAGGAGATTTCTGTATCCTCATCCCTAGCAGGAATTATGCTGATCAAAGGAATCTTATCTCAAATTCTTGCATTATCTCATTTTTAAACATTTCAGTCTTGAAAATGAGTATTTCCAGGTTTTCAACAGGGATGAATATCCAAGTTGGGTATTGAACATTCCTCCAAAACACACATGGGTTGAATTTGGCCATGACAAATCCTCATTCATAAAACTTTTGGAGATTATTAAAGACCACCACATCTTCCAGAACAATTCTTGGAATCCTCAATGCAATCCAGCTATCCAACTGGCCATTTCTCTTTGTAGATTGGGATCAAATGTAAATTGAGCAGAAATTCATTGATTAGAAACTCTATTCTGAGTCAATTATGGAACCATTGACTCATACACCAAAATAGTCATTATTGCTATCCTATATTTCCATTTCTCAGTCCTTTCTTTTCCAAAAAAATAAGAATTCAAGGAGATATCTCAAGTAATGGAGACTGAAGGCTTTCCTGGTTGCATTCTTTTTGTTGACAGAACCACCATCCCCTTGAGTCAAAAACCCAAGCTAGTTGGCAACCACTATTTTCATTGGAAAAAGAGGCAACCGATTCATTTTTTCCCAATGAATTTGATAAAGGTTTTCATCACACACTGACCAAATATGTTGCATCTGTTTAGTTAGATAATATGTGGCACTACAAATTTTTTGTGATAAGAATTCAATATCCCTCCACGCTGGCCTTCTGGTTTCTTGTCATGATTCATATGTTTTCAATTGGATGTGGATTGCCCAAAAACCAGAGAACTACTTTGGCCAAGATTAATACCTTTTTCCCAATTTAGCTTATGCCAGTGGGAAATATGTGGTTCCAGCATACCAAAATGTTTTGTCAAATGATCAAGGAAAAACCAATTTCAACTATCATCTTTCCCAATCACAAGTTTGGATTGAGCATGCCATAGGAGTCCTGAAAGGAAGATGAGAAAGCTTAAGAAAAATGCAAAACCAGCTTCAAAACACCAAAGACATGAAGTTCTTCATCATGTGGATTATCACTTGTGTAATCCTTCACAATCTTTTGGCCAACATCAAACATGACTGGTAAAAAATATTTGAATATTTTATTCTGGATCCGCCTCAAGTCATCCCCATCTCATCTTGTCCCTCATCTTCTTCTATGAGAGAATGGATTCTTCCTTGTACCCTTTCTTGCTTTAGTAAGTAATGTTTGATTTTGAATTAGGTAAAAAATCCCTTCACCATATTTTTTTAGTTTTGATTGTTCACCCAATATTCCTAGGCTGAGTTGGTTATTTTTTTTCTCTTTTGGTGGGGTGGACTTGGACAAAACAGACTCAAAACTTTCAAATCACCCACCTCACCTCACCAAACCACCATTTGGTTCACTCCTTCCTCCTCCTCACCAACCACCTCCACCTCACACCACCTCCACCTCACACCACCTCCACCTCACCCCTCCTTCTCACCCACCACCTCCCCTCCTCCTTTGGTTGGAAACCCTGGTAAGCTCCACCAACCTTCCTCCTCATGCTCCTCCTCATCCATCCCCAGCAATGGATATTGATCCTTTGATCCATCCACCTTAGGCCCCCCTACCTCCTTAATTCTTCTTTCCTCAGGTCATTTCCCCCCCTCCTCCTCATCCTCCTCTTCCCTCCATCCTTGCTGACCTCCTGTCCCTCTCCCTTGCTCCCTCACCTCCTCTCCCACTTGCTTGCTCCCTCACCATACCCCCCCTCCCCCTGCTCCCTTGCTTGCCTGGCCCCTCTTCTCCCTTTCCCCCCCTTCCCTTGCTCCCTTGCCCCCCCTTTGATTGCCTGACACCCCCTTCAATTGGACCACCCCCCCCCCTTTGTTTGGATTGCTGACCCCACTACCCCCCTCAATTGCTCTGGCACCACACCCCTGCTCCCTTGCTTGCCCAGCCCCTCTGCTACCTTGCGCCCCCCCCCCCTTTGATTGCTTGAGCCACCCTTCAATTGGACCAGCCCCCCCCCTCCTTGATTTTTGGCCTTGCCCCCCCCCCTCAATTGCTGGCAACGTTGTAGAGACTCCTGTGGGATTATATAAATAAAGTAGCAAATAGCTTGCTGAAAGTCCTTGAAGGGTAATTTAGTAATCCTTCTTCTCCTTTGGAGTATTAGTATATACTAAGAGTTGTTTTGAATTGCCTGCCCTTCTAGTCCTATAGTAAGTCTGCACAATAATTTATTTAAATTAATGGCTGGTTTCTTTGAGACTTGATATAGGTCTCAGATCAGACCTAGATTATTTATTAATTGTTATTGGTAGGTTTGTTTGAAGAATAGACCAGATGTATTGGATTATTGGTTAATTATTAATCAGATATATGTGATCTTAAACAGTATCCCAATATTAAAGGGTTCAAGGGTTTATCAAAGGGATGGTTCAGGAGAGGCCCCAAGGATGGTTTTACCCACAGGGGGCTGGGTAGAGGAAAGGTTGGTAGTTTCTTTTTTTTGTGCTCTCTCTTTCTTTTTAAGGGTATTTATTAACTAATGGGTGGGGTTTCTTTAATATGGTTCTGAATATTTAGGTCACAGAAGAACCCTTATTCAAGCACGTGGTGGGTGTTTTAATTGGTTAAAGATGGGTAATAACTTGGTTTCTGATTTCTTGTTTCCTTTTATAACTGATTCACTACTAATATTTTATTTGGGTAGGTACCACAGATAGATGGGTTGATGGGGTGAGTAGGGATGGGTGTTAACTAGGCCAGATGGCATGAGATGGGATGAGTGATACAACTTGGATAGGGCAGAGAGGCCCTACTTAAATAGACAAATCCTGCCCCCAGGGGTTCTGAAGGCTGCCCCTGAGGGTTCCCCCTGTTCTGGTGAGGAACAGTGAGATACAGTCACATGAGGCATTTCTGCTAATTGGAAAAAGCTTTTACAGTTACATGAGGCATTTCTGCGGGTTGGGAAAAGCTTGTAAAGTTTCATGAGGCATTTCTGCTGGTTGGGAAAAGCTTGTACAGTGGTTTCATGCATGCACAGCCCTGCATAAACTGCTGCGAAGTGCAGATACAATAAATTCCTGTGCAGTACTGGTGGTTTTTTTGGTGCTACTTACTTCTACCTTCATGTATTTTTTGTGCATTACTGGTGGTCTGTTTGTTGCTGCATGGTCTTGGCTGCCTGCATATATTGCTGGGTATCCCTGTGGTACTTGTACTGGTGGGTTGTTTGGTATCACATGCTTCTAACTACATAAATTTCTGTGTGATGCTGGGGGTTTTTGTTACTGGTAGTTCTTGACTGCCTGCATATATTGCTGGGTAGCCCTGTGGTACTTGTACTGGTGGGTTGTTTAGTATCACATGCCTCTGCCTACATAGATTGCTGTGAGGTGCTGAGTTTGTTTGTTACTGCATAGGTCTGGTTGAGACTGGATTCACTTCATCCTGCCTATACTGTCCTGTATACTTATGCATAGTCTTGTGTATTTGTATTTGCTTGTTTGTTTGGATCTGGTTGAGACTGGTTTCACTTCCTCCTGCCTATACTGTCCTGTATAATTCTGCATAGTCTAGTGTATGTGTATTTGCTTGTTTGTTTGGATCTGGTTGAGACTGGTTTCACTTCCTCCTGCCTATACTATCCTGTATACTTCTGCATAGTCTTGTGTATGTGTATTTGAATGCATCCTGGGTGAGGTGACAGGAGCTGAACTAGTTTCACTACCTCCTGTATCTGTATTGCTCTATTCTGGCTGAGGTGACAGGGTTGGTGTATGGTTCTGGTGTTGAGGGTAAGCTGTTACTGGTATGTACTTGAGGGTTTGCAATTTATGTCTTTATTCCTTCCAAAGAGCTGTGACACCTGGTTGGGTATGAGTTTGCCACAATTGAAGGGTTCTTGGGCTGTATCTTCTAATCCATGAGGGATAGGGTGGTACTTTGGCTGAGTGACTATAGGTTATTTTAAATTTAGAATCCATTTCTGAGGTTTATTTGAGGGTTTGAGCTTTTGTTATAGTACAAAAGTGAGTCTGATGGCTATAGTACAGGTTTGGTCTACCACATCCCCCCCAGACTTAATGCTGTCCACAGCATTCCTGTCCATAGACATCAGAATTCACACCCTATCTTCCTTCTTCTTCTTCTTCTTCTTCTTCTTGTTTTTGTTGATCTGAGAGACATAAATAATCAAAAGACTAATAATCACATGTAGAATAAAACAAAGGTCCAGAGAATCCTAGTGATCCACTTGGTCCTGTTGAGGTCTTGAAGGCCTATTTCTAAATCTTCTCCTCTTAATTCTTTCTTGATTTTATCCATGTAGCAAGTAAAAGTATAATTAAACCCCTTCCATTCTTCTTGTTTTGTTGAATTACAATAGGGTTCTTCTGGATAAAGACAGTTTTTGTTATTTTCATCTGTTTTTCTGATTCCTTGGATTTAACTGATTCCTTGAATTCAAATCTTCTTTTCCCTTCTCCGTATACTGTGGTACTTCATGGCCAAAGACAGATTATTTTTCCTCTAAATCTTTCCTATCTTCCTCTAAATCATTTCTTGAATTTTTGAGCCTTGACACCCTGTTTGCATCTATTCAAACCTGATAGATAAATTTTTCCTTTGAAACCTACTATAATGTCTTCATTCAGAAATTTCTAGCTGAAGATTAATTGATCCCTTTTTCTTGATACCTTGACTCATCTTGAAATCTTCAATTGGGTCCAATTTTAAGTTAAGCCAGTCTTGATGTCTTCAGGTCCTTCCTTCTTCCCAATGTTCCATTTTCTCTTTGGGTTGAAATCTTTTTACATTAACAATAATCTTCTTGATAAAAGTTATATTTTCATTCATTCATTCACTTTTTTTTTATTTTGATTTTCATTCTCTCTTTTTTTTATATTATATATATATATATATATATATATATATTTGATAAATTCAGCCTTCTAGGCTCTTACTTAGGAGCTTGTTTGTCGTGATTGCTAGGAGTCCACTTTTGATCCTCAATTAATGTTGATCTTGCGGTCACCCGATGTTCAATTGTGATGGGTACAGCCGTGAGGTGTTTGACTGTTTGGTAAGTCACTCGTTCATTCTTTCATCCCTGTATTCTCCTTTCAACAACTGCTCGCGTAATCTGATTGAATGTTTGTTTTGTCTTTTAATTAAACCCTTTTTTTTTCTGTCCTTCCAATTGATGTGAGATCTGCAGGGCCCCAGGCGGCGCGGTGATGGGGACGTTGCGTGCAAGGTGGTCATAGAAGATGGAGCACGCGGTGGTTGTTGAGGGCCAGGTTTGATAAACGATTGCCGCGGCTCCACTCAATGTCAATCTTCTTTGCGATCACCTTATGTTGGATCGCGATAGAAACAGCAACAAGGCATCTGATTATCCGGTAAGCCACCACTTGATTCTCCCGTTTCTGTATTTCTTCTTCCTTCTTCTTATTAATCTGTAAGCTCCTATTTGTCCTTTCTGCCTCCGCGCGGTGCCAACTCTGCGCTGATGCTATCCTTTGGTTTAATTCATTGCAGACAACTGCAAGGTTATTTTGTCGGATTTGATACTGGCATCCTTGTGGGCTCATTCAACATTGGTGATCTCAAATTCACGTCAAGTCTCCTACATCCTCCACCACTGGTGCTCTATGAGGTCGCACAAATTGCGATCTCGGTTGGTCGACCTTTTAGTTGCATTAATTGAATCCAATCAACCAATTGCCTGCATGGTCAATTCATTGGTGTGTGGGAACGGGCAAATGATTGCCCAATCCAATCAGATGCAAGCTGATTTGATCTGATGCAAGGTAAGTTGTTGTCTTTAATCTATCTTATTTTTTATTTATTGTTTTATTCATTTCTTTTATTGTTTCTCTTCTTTTTTTGTTTCTCCAATCAGCAGGTGCTTCCGCTGCCATGACGACTAATATTTGCCGCTCAGACTTTCCCAAGATCGCGGGTAGTTGCGGTCAAGGCAGTTTGGCGGTTGGGAGAGAGGTCCTCCCCTCCCTCAATGTCTATTTAAGGAGGGCCAACAAGCACCTTCTTTCCCCCCCTCCGTTCACAAAAAAACATCCTTGTCATTGCTTTGGTGAGTTCCTTCCCCCTTTTTCCTTCTTGTCGCTAGGGCATCTTTGGACCGCTTTTTTTTGTTGAAAATAAATTGATGGGTGCATCGTGCCTCCCTTTCCGCAGCCAGTAGCTACTCCCTTCGTCTCAATCGCCGTGGGGCCAGTCTTTAATTTGGGGTCCCAGTCAGGCTTGTTAGTTGGTGAGCCTCCTCCTTCAAGCTTTCTCCTTATTTTACTAGAAATAAGTACTAACAAAGGGTATTATTATTTTTTTTAGGGTTTTTTTTGGGGGGTTGTTTTAGCAACCAATTTTATATGTGCTTTTTGTATATATATATATATATATATATATATATATTCTTTTGTATGTAGTATATATATATATATATATCTTTTTGTAACAATTTTTTTTTATAATGAAGTAATAATACAGTGTTGCAGTGCCACCCTTGCCCTCAGCTTATCAAGAAAGGAACCAGGGCTTTGGCATTGAGAATAAAAAAATCAGCTATAAATATTTTTTTTTGTTATTATATATAACATATATATTATACTTAATGTTGGGAGGAAAAATTCATCAGTTGGACTTAACATCAGTGAGTTTTTTTTCTTTTTTCTTTTTTTTTTTGCAGTGAAAGTAGGAGATGAACCAAAACAAAGTACTGAACCTCTTTTTTTTGCTTTTTGATTCTTTTAGGTGCCATATGTTGTACAGTGAGAAAAAATGGAAATTTCCCACCCATTCCCTTAGCACTTCAACAGAAACTGAAGGCTTACTGCTGCATCAATATATAAATGAGAATCAAACCTACTCATCCAATTGGCCTGACCACCAGACCTCAAATGGGATGACCTTATGCATATTGATCAAGTTTGAAATCCATAATATGGCCCATTCCTCTCCATGATAAAGGCTGGTTCTGACTACCCAAGGGATGTGTCCATAATGAGAAAGCCATTCCCCTTGGTAGAGTAAGGTATTGGCCAATTGATTTTTGAGAAGCTCTATAAATTCTGAGTTGTCCAATCCTGCTCCAGGTAATTCTTCCCAATTGGTTCCTTCCATGTCTTCAAGGTTGGTCCAGAATCCTCCAAATACTTGTTGAAACATTTCCAGGTTTTCTTCAGCTTCTTGTTTATTCAAAACCTCCTCCCACCTTCTTTCTACTGGTGTTTCAGGGGTGATGGTGTTATTTTCCCAGGGGTCTGGTAAGCCTTCAAGGTCCCTTTCTGGTATATTCTGTCCACTGATCCAAACTTCTTCTTGGTCTAAGTTTGCTGTGATACTGTTCATGCCCATTGGTCTTCTGGGTGGTGTGACCTGCCATCCTGCTTGGTCTGGTGAACAAATTGGGATGCATAACCTTTCCCCCCCTGCTATCTCATAGCTTAAAAATTCCCCTTTATCCTTTGACAGTTCCAGCCTGACTTTATAATCCACCAAGAATGGTCTTCCAATTACTGTATGAATTGATCCTTTGGCTATGAAGAAGTGAGCAGACTTTGGTTCCCCAGGTGTTATCTCAAGCACTGTTCTTTCAGCCAGTCCAATTAGTGGAGTAGAATGGCCTCCAATTCCTGTAACCTTCATGAACAATTCTATAGACACCAAGCCTGTCTGGATTGCCAAGTGTTCTGGTATGACATTTAATTCAGCACCAGTGTCCACCAGGGCCTTGATCTTCTTTCCTTTGATCCAGATATCAATGAATCCCAATGGACAAGAATAGGTGAGATTGTTTCCTATGGAGCAAGGGTACTCATCATCTGAATAGTCTTCAAAGTGGTGCTGACATCCATTTATCCTTCTACTGTTTTTGCTGGTTTTTGATTTGGAGGCTTTATTCAAATCCAAGGTTCCTTCGGGGGTCATATCTTTTAACTGCTGGAAAAAATTTGGTGCAACTGAGAGGAGCTCCTCCAAGGTAAGGTTTAAGTTCTGTTTTAATATCTTCTTCTTCAAACTTTCTTCCATCTTGGTTCCTTCCTGGGTATCCACTGGTTCTGACTTTACTGGGTTATTCTTCACAGGTTCAGTTACTGGTTCCTTGAAAGGTGCTTTGGGGGGTTCTTCTTCATCTTCAGAATCTTGATCCATTTCCACCCATGCTCCTGGATAGCTTGGCTTCCTCTTCCTTGGTTCTGGAGCTTTTTCCTTAGTTGGTGCTGAAGGTCCCTGGTCTACCACTGGTGCCTCCTGGGTGTTATCCTTCTCTGGTGGATTTCAAGCCAACCTTTGTGATCTTCTCATTCCCCATTGAACTTGAGATTCCTTCATATTTACCTCTGGTGGTGTCAAAGCTTCCCAATTTCCAGTCTTCAAGAATGCTGCAACATTGGTTGGTTCTTCCTGCTTCTGAGGTTCCTCCAGCTTTGGGACTTGTTGAGCTTCTGAGAATCTCTTGACCTGATCTCTGAAACTTTCCTGCTGGCTATATGGTATAGGTTCTCTGTTTGGGAAGTAATAATTGGGCCCTTGTTTGAAAACCCTCTTGGCCTTTATGTCTTCAGTCAAGTCTGGGCAGTTGACCTGGGTATGGATTTCATCCTTGCAATAGTAACATCTGATTGGCCATCTGGGTCCTGCACTGGGAAGTGGGGGTCTGTAGTTTTGTGCCATTCCCTGGTTGATCCTATCAAGGTGGGGAGGTACCTGCTTCTGGTTTAGAGCCATAGTGAGTTTGCCAACATCTTCCTTCATCTTCAAGAGCTCATCAATTCCCATTTGCTGAAACTTGACTTCCTTCTTTGTCTCCACTAAGTTCTTGATGATAGGTTTAGGGATTTTTTCTTCATCCACATCCCATAAGGCCAAGGTAATTTCCACAAATTTCTTCAAGGTTTCCAAATCTGGTTGGAGGTATCTGCCATCTCTTGCAATCTTGATTCTTCCTGCATGGGCCAATTCTCTGTTAACTTCCCTCCTAAGATCAGTGGACAAGGCTTTCCAGAGGTTTTCTCCACTTTCCCAGTTGGTGTTGTCATAACCCATTCTGATGAAGTAAATAACCATCTCCTCATAGCTTCCAATGAACTTCTTGAAGTCATACTTAGTCTTGATGCCTCCCTGCTCGTGGGTATGTCTGAGAAGTCTTGGTATGGACTCTTCATTGAACCTCCTATGGGGGGTAGCTGTGCCCAATTTCCTTTTCAGTTCCTTCTTCAAAAGGTCCCAGTCCCCATATTCATGGCCTTCCATATCTTCTATAGTTTCCCTGATCTTCTTGTCTTGTACTAGAAAAGGTAACTGTAGGGCTATATCTATCCCTCCTGCCTTCTGGATCCTTGCCAGTTTCTCTACTCTTTTAATAAACTGTTCTACTTCTGTCCCATCAAATTCCAGGTTCACTTTCTTTCCATCCAATAATAATCCATTTTGGTAATCATGGTTTATCATTGAGTTATCCTGGACTGGTCTTCTGTCTGGGGTTCTTTCAATATATTTGCTCCTAGTAATTCCTATTCCTTCTTCTCTAGGTTGGGAATATCTATTTATTCCTGGGCTGATGGAGGGTTTGTTGATTCTTCCATGGTTTCTACTGGGACTCTTCCATATGCTGATCTTGGGGTTGGGGTCTGAAATCTAGTCCTTTGCTGAGTGTATGGGGTTTCTGGACTTCCCTGTGCTGTTCTTTCTTCCAGGATTTGGTTTATGAGTTTGGAAATGTTTTCAATTTTCCCCAATGCTTCTTCTCCAGAGTCTGGCTGATTTTGAGTTCTTTCCTGGTCTTCCTCTAGTTTATCCTGGGATCCACTGGTTATTTTGTTATTGTCTTGCAATTTCTCCTTCATCCTGACTATTGAAGATAGGGCTCCTTGGTTATTATCTTCAATCCCTCTGAGGTGGTCCTTGAGGTCTTCAATTATCTGGTATGGGTTTCTTCTTTCTGCCTTCTGAATGTTGAGTTAATTCTTGTGGATAATATTATACCAATATTGGTTTTAATAACTAATCAAATCTAAATTTAACAAGCCACTGTTGGGACACCAATTGTAGAGACTCCTGTGGGATTATATAAATAAAGTAGAAAATAGCTTGCTGGCAGTCCTTGAAGTGGAATTTAGTAATACTTCTTCTCCTTTGGAGCATTAGTATATACTAAGAGTGGTTTTGAATTGCCTGCCCTTCTAGTACTATAGTAAGTCTGCACAATAATTTATTTAAATTAATGGCTGGTTTCTTTGAGACTTAATATAGGTCTCAGATCAGACCTAGATTATTTATTTATTGTTATTGGTAGGGTTTGTTGAAGAATAGACCAGATGTATTGGATTATTGGTTAATTATTGATCAGATATATGTGATCTTAAACAGTATCCCAATATTAAAGGTTTCAAGGGTTTATCAAAGGGATGGTTCAGGAGGGGACCCAAGGATGGGTTTACCCACAGGGGGCTGGGTAGAGGAAAGGTTGGTAGTTTCTTTTTGTTGTGCTCTCTCTTTCTTTTTAAGGGTATTTATTAACTAATGGGTGGGGTTTCTTTAATATGGTGCTGAATATTTAGGTCACAGAAGAACCCTTATTCAAGCACGTGGTGGGTGGTTTAATTGGTTAAAGATGGGTAATAACTTGGTTTCTGATTTCTTGTTTCCTTTTATAACTGATTCACTACTAATATTTTATCTGGGTAGGTACCACAGATAGATGGGTTGATGGGGTGAGTAGGGATGGGTGATAACTAGGCCAGATGGCATGAGATGGGATGAGTGATACAACTTGGATAGGGCAGAGAGGCCCTCCTTAAATAGACAAATCCTGCCCCCAGGGGTTCTGAAGGCTGCCCCTGAGGGTTCCCCCTGTTCTGGTGAGGAACAGTGAGATACAGTCACATGAGGCATTTCTGCTGGTTGGAAAAAGCTTTTACAGTTACATGAGGCATTTCTGCTGGTTGCAAAAAGCTTGTAAAGGGGTTTCATGCATGCACAGCCCTGCATAAAATGCTGTGAAGTGCAGATACAATAAATTCCTGTGCAGTACTGGTGGTTTTTTTGGTGCTACTTGCTTCTACCTTCATGTATTTCTTGTGCATTACTGGTGGTCTGTTTGTTGCTGCATGGTCTTGGCTGCCTGCATATATTGCCGGGTAGCCCTGTGGTACTTTTATTGGTGGATTGTTTGGTATCACATGCTTCTAACTACATAAATTTCTGTGTGGTGCTGGGGGTTGTTGTTACTGGTAGTTCTTGACTGCCTGCATATATTGCTGGGTAGCCCTGTGGTACTTGTACTGGTGGGTTGTTTAGTATCACATGCCTCTGCCTACATAGATTTCTGTGAGTTGCTGAGTTTGTTTTGTACTGCATAGTTCTGGTTGAGACTGCATTCACTTCATCCTGCCTATACTGTCCTGTATACTTCTGCATAGTCTTGTGTATGTGTATTTGCTTGTTTGTTTGGATCTGGTTGAGACTGGTTTCACTTCCTCCTGCCTATAATGTCCTGTATAATTCTGCATAGTCTATTGTATGTGTATTTGCTTGTTTGTTTGGATCTGGTTGAGACTGGTTTCACTTCCTCCTGCCTATACTGTCCTGTATACTTCTGCATAGTCTTGTGTATGTGTATTTGAATGCATCCTGGGTGAGGTGACAGGAGCTGAACTAGTTTCACTACCTCCTGTATCTTTATTGCTGTATTCTGGCTGAGGTGACAGGGTTGGTGTATGGTTCTGGTGTTGAGGGTAAGCTGTTACTGGTATGTACTTGAGGGTTTGCAATTTATGTCTTTATTCCTTCCACAGAGCTGTGAAACCTGGTTGGGTATGAGTTTGCCACAATTGAAGGGTTCTTGGGCTGTATCTTCTAATCCATGAGGGATAGGGTGGTACTTTGGCTGAGTGACTATAGGTTATTTTAAATTTAGAATCCATTTCTGAGGTTTATTTGAGGGTTTGAGCTTTTTTTATAGTAAAAAAGTGAGTCTGATGGCTATAGGACAGGTTTGGTCTAGCACACCGTCTCCCCCCCCCTTGATTGCTGGCCCCACCCCCCCTTTGATTCTCCGGCCCTGCCCCCCCCCTCAATCTCTGGTCCCCCCACCCCCTTTTCTCTGGCCCTGCCCCCCTGGTTGCCGCCGGCCTACTCCCTCCCTTTTGGTTGCCGCCAGCCCCCCCCATTGCCCTCCTGCCTAGCCAACCAAGCCACCCACCCTCCCTTGCTGCCATACCCCATCCTCCATGGCCCCCATACCCTGGCCCAATATGTTCACACCCAGGTTATTTTTTTTTGTGATGATGTGGCTTTTTTTTTTTGGTAATAAGCCCGGCCCTATTTGTTCATGCCCAGTAATTTTTTTTTTGTAATCATGTGACTGAATTTTTTTTTTGGTAATCCTTTTTTGGTGGCTTGTCCTTCAATTCCATTGCTTCTCCCACGGCACTCAAAATCTATACTCTAAATTGAATCCCTTCTTGATCCTCACCCCAAGCCAAGCATTTTCCTGGGAGTGAACAAGATGGAAGGAGATGGGGTGACAAACATAAAGAGAGGTGGCAGGCAGAGGACTTTGAAGTGAAAGAGGGATCAAATGAGGGCATCAGAAATCTCTTGGGAACTTGCAGAGGGGGGAATCAACAAAAAGGTTGTATGTTCTGGATGGAAACTATGACCTTTGGATCTTTATCCTGCCATCACTTCTGAAAACAAAAAGAAGAATTGAAAACCCTCACCTGCTAAGTTTGAACATGCCAAGAAGAAAATCAAGCAATTCCATTTCTTCAGCAATGGAAATGTAATTTTCCTCAATAATTCTTATCATAAGTGCCTTGTTGCAATAATTGAATTTGTACCATTGGATGAACTTTCTGACCAAGAAAAGAAGGACATCAACTTTGTGACAACTTTCCTTCATCATTCAAAAAAAAGTTTCAACACTGTTGGTCACTCAAGATCTTGGGGCAGAAAAATGTGGGAAATTTTATGGTAAAAATTGATGCACCCCTTTGAGTTATTTGGATGCTATTTGAAGAAATCATCTATTCAATTTTCCCCTCTAGAGTATGCTTCAATCTTAAGGCAGAAAAAGTCTCTCAAATTTTAGGACAAATTTTTTGCAATTTGGCCAGACTTCCATTTGAATCAAACTGTGAAATAATGAAGGACAACTGCATCCCCTCCTTCTCATCACTCAAATTTGGTTCTTGGCCTACTCCCTTTGACTGCTCTCCGCATTTCACTTTCACATCCAACTCTTTTTACAACTCACCTCACATTGAAAAAGGTGACATCTCTGAGTATTCCTTTTTACTTGCAGTTCCAACCAAGAAATCTAATGGATGATTTATTGAAACTAAAGATGAATATCAAGTATCAGATGGCCAATTTTTTTTCCTTACCTGGGCTTTGGAATTGATTTCAAGCAAAAGGGTATAGTCACAATTGTTTGGGCAGCCAACAAGTACAAGCACTTTACTTTTTATGCTGTGCAGAGTGCCACTCATACAAGGATGGCAATGTCAATAAAAATAAAAAAAACCACTCAGAAAAATTGCAGGGACTTGGGGAGTGGGAAAATATACTCTAGGAAAAAAATATAAATAAAAAGAAAAGATATTTTTTTATAGGTGGGGTTAAAAATAGTCTTAAGAATTTTTGTAATCAAAAATTTTTTTTTTCTTTTTAAGTTTTTCATCAAAGCAAATGTATTTAAAGGCCCAGCATTTTATTAATCTGCTTTAATTCATCTACTTTTCTACTTCTACCAATTTATGCTGCAGCCTTTGACCACTTATCCTTCTTTTTCTGTTGCCTGTTGTTCCCTCTCCATTTCCAGTTGTGCTTGCTATCAATTCTTTTCCTTTTTCTCTTTTTGAAATTCTAGCTCAGCCTGTTTCAACTTCCACTCAGCATCCCATTTTTGTTGATGAGCCAGACTCTGGGCTTTCTTCTTTTTAAAATCAATAGCCAGTTGAAAATCCCACTTCTCCTTTTCAGACTGATGTTTTTCAGATTCAATTTGCAATTTTACTGTTTTTCAGAGGGGAATAGGAACAAGCTTGATTTTAAAAGCAAGGAGAATCCAATGGGCTTACTTGAATTGTTCTTCTCCATGATCTCCTCAAAGCCCAAAAAATTTGAATTGTTTCTCCTCTTTTGAGTGCTATTGGGGTTGAGGTTGATGGAATTGGAGGCCTTTTTCTTTCCCTTTGAAGAGGATTTTTTTGTGGGAACATCATTGCTCTCATTTGAAGGGGATGTGGGAGGCACCATTGGCTTAATTTTTTGGCCATTCAGGAATGGATGAACCTTTTTTTTTACAATCTAAATCAACCTGGATTAACCAGAAAGAAGAGAAAAGAAATTGGTTACTTATGTGGGCAGGTCTTGATGGCAATGGTGATACGGGACTGACATCATCCTCATTTGCCAAGTTCTGCAGTTCTTTCACCCCAGGAAGAGAGAAATCAAAAGAAGTAAGTAAGGGGTCCAAGTTTGGGTTTGACTCATCAATCAATGTGGAAGTATATGTGATTAGAGCTGATTTTGTTTGAATATCCTCCTTGGCATTGGATGGGGGCAACTCAAAGTGAAAGTTTTCATCAATGTCCTCATTGCCAGGCTGAGCTTCCCCAGCCAAGTTGTTGGCTTCAACTGAAAGAGATTTTTGGACGTCAAAGGCAGCTGGAGGGGCGATGTTGGCCTTCTTTCCAGAGATTTAATCCATTTTAATATAAAAAGGAAAAATGGAGTTCAACTTATCAACCAACAAGCTGATTCCCTTGGCTTTGTTGGATTCAGTGATACCAAAGCTGGTGGATATTGACATGGAGTGGGCCTTTTTGTACTTGGCTCAATAATTCTGAATTGCACTTTCATCTGTTTGGATTACAGATCCAGCCTATCTTTTGTTTTATTCTTGAGTTGATTGGCCACCGGGAGATAACCATTGACCTTGGAGGATGGATTTTGGCCAATGCGTGTTTCATTGTTGGATCCAAAGAAAGCATTGAAGTTGGACAGAATTTTGAGCCAGTGTCCCAGGATGATGTGATCAGCTCTCTTGAGCTTACTTGAGCCTTTGGAAGCTGATGGGGGAGGATTTTTGGATGTTGATTTCCTGGGGGATGTTTTCTTTGGTACATTGAATTGTTTAGTGGACTTGTGGGGGGAGGATTGTCCAGGGTCCATTTAAAAAGAGTAAGAGTGATGAATGGATGAAGGGCTATGAGAACTTTTAAGTGGTGAGAGTGATGAAGTGAAGAGAGGATGAGAGCTATGAAGCAAAGAGGATAGGAAGAGATAAGAGTGATGAAGGGAAAATAGGGATAAAGCAATGAGAGTTAGGATGTGATGAAAGAAATAAAGTGATGAGAGTGATGAAGTGATGAGGATGGTGATGAAATGAGAGGTAGCTGGGTGTGATGAAATCAATAAAGGGATGAGAGTGATGAAGTGATGAGGATATTGATGAGGTGATGAGGATAGTGATGAAGAGATGAAGAGCAATTAATCAATTTTTTTCTTCAAATGAGGTTGGAGATGGAAAATCAGGGGTTTAGGAAGTGGACAGGCGGTGGAAGCCTTTATATACTTTACTTGAAAAATCCCACTTATTTCAAGGGAAATTTGAAACTTCTGATGTGAAATAAGTGGTTTTTTTTATTTTTAATGGCGGTTTTGAAATGGCAGATTTGGTTTGAAACCCGCCATTACAAAATGCAGGGTTTGCTTAACTCTGATACTCCCTAGTGAAAGTTCTTCAGAAATTAGTATTTTTGATATCAGCTTACCAAAGAGTTAATTTCCATAACACAATAAACATCCTTGGAAGTTTGTGCTTTTTTTTTCTTCATAAGCCATGCTTGCCACAAAACCTAATATGATATCTTTATTTATCACAGATATTGAAACACCTTCTTTATAAACCATTTTATCATTTAGATAATTGATATAATTGAGTCCAAGGTAGGGATTTCTTGAAGTATCAATTTTTTTCAAAGGGGAAAAGGTTTCAAAAATGAGGAAATATTGTGCACATTTAACTCATGAAAGATGGGAAATACCTTCCCCATCTCACAAGGGCCTTGATTTGATGTGGAAAAAAAAGGAAATCTGAGAATTACTTTTATGGTGGCAATGGGGTGTTATGTGATGACCATGGAAAAGCATTGATTTGCAAGGCAACCACTACAGCTGGTCCCATGGCAAGACATTGTATGTTGAGTTATTTTCAATGAATTGTTTTAATTTTTCTTCTTCCAAAAAATTCATCTCTTTTTTAGCCCTTGAAACATAACCTGTCTTGTAAGAGTAGAAAAAACTTTGCATATCTGGTAGTTTGTTGAATTGATCCCCAAAAAATTTAAGTTGGATCCAATTTGGTCAACCAAGCCTTGAATTTTGGCCCTTTCAAGGAATCCATTCAAGAGGGACTTATCAAGGAAACCTTAAAATTAAAAAAACTATCAGTTGAAAGTGTGCCATCAAGAATCTACTTTTGAGAAATCTGTTTTACCTACTTGTGTTTTTATTTTTTTTAACCAAGTTCAAGGTGTGATTCAGCATTTCTCTTGACCAACATGAAAATATTGAAGGAGGACCATAGATCTTGATCATCTTAGTCACATGCTGAGCAAAATGGATTGTTGTATTGGGTTTGATTTCAGATCCCCAATGAAGCAATAATTCCTCCCTTTAGACCAAAATTAATTTTTCCAATTGGCACAACTGATAACCTGTAAGTTGATGAGACATTACCAATTTGATCATATCAATAGGTTTGGAAGTAGTGGCAGTAAGCTTTTGCTCCCACAAGCTATTGGCTGAGTTCCAATTCCATCTTGGAATCAAAACAAGCACTACTTGAATGGTGTACAAAACCAACCATTAAACATCCTTAGGAGTATGAGCAGCAGGCAAAACTATGTTTCTGGGCAACCCAATAGTCCAAGATGGAAATTTGATTGAATTGGTACCCTCTTGAAGAATTCTGAGCTCTTGATTAGTAAGGCACAATTCATTTCATGCAATACATTTATGTTCTATCAATGAACCTGCTTGATGTGGATTGCTTTTCTCTTCAAAAGAGAGGTAGGAGCTTTCCTGAATGGAGCTTTGATTTCTCTTCCATGATTCATTTTGGGTTCCTTATTTGCTTCTAGTAGATCTAGTTGGATATGTTCCTGGTGAGTTGTCTTTTTGCTTTCCTTTGTCCTTTGATTGAGGCCCAGATTTGCATGAGATGCTTGTGGATTCATTCTCAAGAAGCCTTGGAGAAAGTCTTAAAGTTGGTTGAAGGAGTTCAGATGCAGAATGTTCCAAAATTCCTGAGGATCTGGGAGGATGGAGCCCTGGTATTTTATGGACTACAAAAATTGGTACAGAAGTTCTATGCTGCATATTTGATGAGCCTTCTTGCTCCTGATTTGCCCAATGTTTAACCTTTTCAATTGCATTGGGAGCAATATCTTCTAGTTTTATTCAGGAGTTATCTAGAAATTGTTGAACTCTACTCCTGGTAACTCTTTGGGTATTTTTTGATGAAAAATAGCGCCTTTTTTTTGATCCAGATTTGAGGCTGCTGAATTGTCTAATTGTTACACTTCTTGGGTAAGTGTTTTTCCTTCTTTCCAAATTTTGAAGAATTTGGCCAGCTGTGATTATTACAAGGTAGGTGATTCTGTGATTCCATAGAATTCCCAAGATAAAGGTATGCATTGGTAAAATTTTTGTCATGCTTGTTGGTTCCCAGTATGGTACAGTTTGGAAAATTTTGTAGTGGGCACCATGTAGCTTGAGAATTTTTGTTTTCTCCATGAATGACTGAGTATTATTCCAATTCTCTCCCCAATTGATGTGATCATGATTATTTGTTAATGGCAAAGTCTTCTTTTTGATGTTCTGGATATCATTCAGCTTGAGGTTAAAGTGGGCACAGAAGATTTTTTCTGAGTGTGATGCAAATCTACCCATTTTACGTAAGGCAGTTGTATAAACAATCAGTGGTAATATGACAGCACCTATTACTCTTCTGTCTTGATATTTGTGGTTTTTGGTGAAGAATACTCCTTTCCAAAGATCAGTTAGCTCATAGAAAAGAGGCTTCAGTAGATTATTCAGTTGGAATGAGGTGCATTCCTTGGTTGTTGGTTTGAAGCCATCAACAAAAATATTGTGTGGCTTGTAACACACACTAGGTGGAACATTGAAAAAAATTAAGAATATTACGCCAAGAGAGATGCTTTTCCCAATGGTCTTGATTCCATGGGGATTCATTTAATCACTTTAAATTCCAAAGACAAGGTTCCCTGGTTCTTCTGTGTAAATCTGATTGGTTTGATCCTTGAATTCTTTTCACATATTTCCATCCCAAATATCGCAAATTTTAGTAGGATTACTGGCTTGATCCTCTTGAGGTGCACTGAGTAATTCTTCAAACCAAGGGAGAAGTAATTTCCTGGAAATCCACTTCTTGAGAAATTGGTACCCAAAATGCTTCAGAGGATGGAATTTAAATTTGTTCTTGTCTTTTTTCCAAAGTTTGGATCCACATGTAAAATGCTCCCCAGATATTACATTAACTATATTATGGCATGTTGGATAATTCCTGTGTTGTTGACTTTCTTCACCAGTTTTGGTTTCTGAAGAAGAAATTACTTCATTCAAAGTATAAAGTTGGTAACAATTTTCACAACAGACATTTTTCACTAGACAATTTGTAATTGAAATCTTTTTTTCAATGTTGCAAGACTTGTGGGTAATTCTGCTGAATAGTTGGGCTGGCCCCTAAAAATTGAGTTCATGCGGATTTTCTCATGTTCTATCCTTCTTTATTTCTGACATGCATGGTCACAAATGCTTTCCTCAATAATTTGGTGAAGGATTTGGAGTTATGATATCAGGTTGCTTTGAGTTTGATAGATAAATTGAAGAGGTTTCATCTCAGATGTATTGTAAATTTCTGTATTTTCTGGTGGGGAGTATTTTTGTATTTCACCATAGGAAGGATCTCTTTCAGGGTTTGGCTGAGCATTGGAATCTTCAAATGATGGCTTGAATGTGAAAAATTATAGGATAAATAATAAATTGCACACCAATTGAAGTATAAATCAAGGAATGTACTCTTGTGCAAGATTTTCACTTACAGCCCTGATTTTTGCTTGTGGAGGTTTCCTGGTGGGGTTTCTTCTGTTATTGGATTGGAAAATTTTAAGTGTCTTTGGGGTTTATTTTTTGCAACAATAAAAATTCATTAGTGACCTTTTTAATATTGATAAAATGCAGGAAAAACTCAGTCACATACATTTGTAGAATCATTTGATTGCATTATATGCTTTTTATGTGCTTTTTTGGACCTTCCAACACCATTGTAGAGATTCCTTCCATTTTCAAAATTCCTTTGAGAACATTTGGGAAATTGGCATATCCAAATTTTTTCAACTCTGGTAGTGTTCTCCATATTTTTAATTGATTTGGATGTTGTGGTAATTCAGATTTTTGGAGGTTGTCTGAGATTTATCATTTTAAAGGAGAATAGAAATGGATCTGAATGGAATTTTCAATTTTATCTTATACCTCCTGGTGAGCTTTAGTAACCAAAGAAAATGCTTCTATTTTTAATATTCATATTCTCTTCAATGGTCATGGAATTCTCACTGCTCCAAAATTAACAAAAAAGCCCTGGATGACATTGTGAATCACTACTCCCACCATGGCTCTCTGAAACTTTTAGATACTCAACTCAGATGGCTGCACAAACAAGAAGAGAACAGTCATCTCATAACCAACCTCATCCCCTCCGGTCAAATTCTGGCTGACTGTCTCACCAAAACAGCCATCAAGCTTTCCATAACACTACTCACATTGAAAATCCTCCAAGCTCTCACTCCTAGACACAGTGGTGTGTTGAGAGATTACTGACCTATTCTCAAAACCCAAATCTTGCCTCCCCACTTATGCCCCAAATGAGGACACTTCAATTCTGTAGACTCAGATCCACCTCACTGACCCCCAAATCCTCTCCCAATACATCAACCTTGCTCACAACCAACAACCAATCCAATCTCATTTGACTCCCAGATCCCAGTTCTCATCCATCCATCCACTCTCTCCTCATTTGTCAGCTTGCTACTATGTACAGAGCAACCTGTCATAGCAACACAAAACTATAAAAAATAAGAATATCTAAATTAACAAAAGAAGGAGTGAGAAATCCATAAAGATTTTTGAATAAATGGATTCCTCACCGAAAATTAGGTAGGGTCAGTCACTGACCCCACCCTTGAAATCCAAGTCCTTACATTTTTAAAATAATTAAAAAGAAAAGTACTAAAAATTAAGACACCAGTATGGCACCTTTTTGCCATTTTGACATTTCACACGTATTGTCATGTATAGGGTTTAAACCTAAAATTCACTCAGAATTGAGGTGTTGTGTATATTTTAGGAGTTACATGCGGAAATGTCTTATGTCACAATTCCTGCGCGCAGCCCCGCATCATTACATACCCCTATGTACCCATAGTAGCAGTTTCCCGCGTACTAAAGACCCGCGCGCAGCTAATTCTGCCACGCACGCAGCGGATCCCACCCCGCGCGCATCTGAACTGTCTGATCCCCGCCCCTGGATCCGTTGTGACTAATCTGACAACCAAGTACCACTCAGATGAGCTACAACCTAATTAGGGTTGTCTGGCATATGTAACAAGTTGACATATGCACTATTAATAATCTATAAGGTCAAAACTTAATTAAAATTAATAAAGATTAAGTTTAGAGCATTTTTTTATAAAATTAAAGATCAAGGATTACCACGTAAATCATTGACTCTGATCTTTGAAGACCACAAAACACTACAAGGAGTGTTCATAAAAATTATTAAAAACTATCTACGTGATCAGCAGATGATTTAAAATTAGTAAACGTCAAAATCTGTTCACTTTAAAGCAATACTACCGGTACAAATGAAGGATTAGTGCAGAATGATCAAATTTACTCCATAATAGATTAACAGATCCTGTGGCTAAAATAGTACAGAAATACAGCAGATCTAAGGACAGCTGATTAACAGAATCAAGTAGACGTGCTAATCTTTCTCTGACTGGCTTTCCAGCCTCAGCCCAGGAGCAGAACCCTCTCTACGTGCCCTGAGAAGCTCAAAATCACCCCAAAAAGGTATTTATACAGACCTCTTTGGATCCATTATTCCATGATCAGTTTACCAGGAATTATTATTATCAATCAGACAACGTGTCATTGTTAGTCAAGTGCTTATGAAGAATCTAAGCAAGTGATTTATGAACAAGTCTGTAGTATTATTATTTATTTCTTAAAACAAATCAACCCTTGAGGTTTAGTCAAGCAATCCACCCCATCTGCTCTGAAACCCTTCCTATTATTGCAGGATTTTCGTGGTAAAGTTCTCAGAGTGAGCGTTTCCCTTCCTTTCTTGGCCATTGTGCTGTTATTCCTGGCCGTTAGTGGAAAAGCCCTTTCTAAGGAACCCATCTTCATTCCAAGGTTCTTAAACTGCCTAAGGAGGCCCCTTGAAGAGAGGTTGCTTTTTCTTTAAAAACCCCCAGTAGTATAATACTGTGGCCCCTCTTTAATATACATATTGAAAACCTTTTATTACCAAACCAATTAAACCTTTCAACTGCTCTTATTATATTATTTATTTGAGCCTCTAAGTGTTTATTTTTGGAATTATTATTATTATTATTATTCCAGTATTTTTATCACTCTCTGTAGCTAAAGGACTGCAAGTTTCCTGTTATCAGAGAGCTGACATCATTATTCATCCTAACTTGATCCTTCCTCCTCTCCCTCCTTCTCCCGACTTCCTCTACCAATCTTTCATCATCCTTCAACTCTGGCTTGACTCAGAACCTTGATTCCTCAATTCCACCATCTGACATCCAACTGAATATCAACCCTATCGATTCCCATCTTATACTTGCCATCTCCACTCTGTTACTCTCACAAACCATCACTCATCTTGATCTCTGTCTAGCAGTGAGACCTTTCTTCAAATGTTTCTCATTTCTTCATTCCCCCATGCTTCTGAACTCTCAATTCTGTTCCCTGACTGTTTTTAATCCTAGAACTCCCCGTGCTTCTTCTCTGTTGGGCCTTATTGCAATTCATTCATTCATATCTTCATCCAGGGATATTTGGCATTACTAGTCTAGGTTCAACTGCACAGCCTCCATACTTTAGTGAAACATAATGCTAGCAGGTTTAACCTCAACAAGCAATTGGTTTGTCTTATTTTCATGGAGATTTTATACTGGGGGGATTATTTCTTGCCAGGTTCCATGTCTAATTTTTTAACTTAGTAACCAGATGACAATTTTTCTGATTTTGTGATTTTTTATTTATTTTTGAAAAACTGATAAGTAGGAAGTCAGATTTCCTTTTATTGAACTTCTGAAAATTTTCAGAAATGAAGATATTATATATTATTATTCCCCTTTGTTATCAAACTGTTCATCCAAGTGGGAAAAGGGTTTGGACATAATTATACTTGGAGATTTGAATAGAATCTTCTTTGACAAGGGAAGAGCTCAAAAAGAAATATATTCATGATTGACATAGAAAAGAGAATCTGTGGCCTTCATCTGCCCTAAAGAGTGTGATCATTTTTTTTGTGGAATTTATGCATGATTCATAAAAATATATAGGGATCATGCAGTCAAATTTGATTTATTTATTCTGGGGATCTTAAGATAATAGATATGAAGAGCTTCCTATTTCACTTCATGATTTTAATTATCAAAAAACATTTCCACAGAAAGAATTCTTGACCATTATGTTTTTCCAAAAAATTCCTTATTCTCATATCTATGGAATTTACCAATAATTATTGAATGAGAAAATGAGCTCAAGAATTCCAGACACCATGAGTAACTGCTGGATTTGAAATATATCAAGATCCAATTTTCCATAATATGGAGTTCAGACTACTTCCTGCAAATATTATTGATTTGGTTGAAGTGTTAATTAAATAATATATGAAGTAGAGATGGATAATACTGGCACGGTTCCAATAGCTTGTTGCATTGCTGTGTCTTTATTATAAGATTTTTTAAATCTCCAATTACTCAAAAATTAAATTCTGGGGACCACACAGATGCAGGTTTACTGAATTGATTGATATTCAGTGGGAATTGATTGTTGAGAGTTCAATTTTTGAAACCAAATAATGGGGAAATATCATGAATCAGGTCTCAGATTTTTCATGGTGCTAATTCTTGTAAATGAGTATTATAGTTTTCCTCTTTCCTGAATTTATTTTGACTAAATCTCCTCAGACCATATTAGATAAATAACAAAGGGCAAGAAGAAAAATTGATTGTTTTTTATTTCATTCTTTTGAAAGTGGTGTGATATGAATTTGTGCTAAGTCTTGTGAAGAAGGCAGAGTGCTTTCTAATTATGGGCTGGTCATACACCAGTAATTAGGATCAATGATATAACCAACATTTCTAAATCATAATTCCAAGAGAATATATGAGAATTCAACATGCCTGGATCACTTATCTCAAAAGAATAAAGGAGAATGTAACAGGTTTGAATCATATCATGGAGAGATTGAATTATGCAGGATTCACCTAGTTGATTTTTTGGAATAGGCAGGTGTGTATCACCAAATTGCCTGCTTCACCACACAAAATAAATATGAGTCATGTTAAGGGAGCTGGACGACTTCTGACAATTTGTCCACCACTCCAGGACCATAGTTATGCAGGGATCAGATTTCAAGGTAAAGTCATGTGCAGAAGCTGGGGAGGTGGACAACTTGTGCTGATTTTTCCACTTCCCCTCAACCACCTGGGAGAATGATTTTGAATATTCCAAATGATGAGTGATTTCTGGGACAGTGGACAACTTATGCTAAGTTGTCCATCTCCCCTGCTTCTCCACAAGGATTTCACATGTCAGTTGATTCCTTTATGCACACAAGTCCAGAGAGGTGGACTACTTATAATAAGTCTTCCACCTCCCTTGAAATTACCTATACATGTACTATGCAGTAAAGCTACTTCTAATTTCATGGGAAGGTGGACAACTTAGCACAAGTCAACCATCAATCCAAAGTCATCCCATCTTACATTCCAACCAGTACAAATTTTGTAAAACTCATGCACACTTTTACATCATTTCATAAAATAACTGGTAATAGATTTGGCACAAAGAGGTGATCTTTGAATTATATACATTGAATGACATGTTAAACCATATTTTGATTTTTTGCCATTTTATCTAGTGACAATTTCAAAAGGAGGAAATTTCGGGGGGTGATTATAAATTCACAGCTCAAATGAGCTGTGTAAACAACTCATTTGAGCCGTGTGGCACATCTACACGACTACATTTGAGCCGCGCAGAGCCCCACACAACTCAAATGTAGTTGTGTTTCCGTGCCACATGGCCATCCCAACCACATTCAAGTTGTGAAGGGCTCTACACGGCTCAAATGTAGTTGTGTAGCCGTTCCACTTGGGCTAAAATTCTGGTGGGCCAAAAAAAAAATAAAATAAAATAAATAAAAATACAAAAAAAAAGAAATCAACCAAAATATCAAAAAAGGTTGATTTTTTGGTTAAAAAAAACATGAAAATAAGAAATAAAATAAAAATAAGTAAAAATAAATAAATAAAAATAAAAATAAAGAACACTGAAGACAACCAACCCGTTTTCTACAGATTCAAGTAAAAAATTCAAGTTAAACTTGACTAGCCCTAAAGTAAAAGTGCCAGAAAAAATACCAGTCTTTTGACCGGCCCTAAAGTAAAAACACCAAAAAAAAACAAGTTCAACTTGTGTTAAGCTGATCCCATCACAAACTTAACACAAGTTAAGCTTGTGATGGGATAAATTCAACACAAGTTGAACTGAATTACCATTAAAATCTCATTCAAAACACTAATCATAATGATTTTAACTCAAAACACTCAAAATAATGATGTTAAAAATGTGATAACCCTTTATATCAATGGAATTACAATATCAGCATTTTAGACCAAACTAAATGATGAAATTAATCTATAAGTTAGAATACAACTCAAGTTCATCTTTGAGGTTATCAACCCAACAATCTGCTTTTTTAGAAATCATCAAACGTGGTTTGGAAACTATGGGAAAGGTTGGAATCACATCTCCCTTAATTACAAGCTGGACCCAATGTTTATTGTTAAAAAATCAAATTAAAATAGGATCTGATTGTTCTTTTACACCCATTTTCATTGGAGTAAATGTACAACATGAATCCAATGAAATGAAACATATTGGTCTTCCATAATTATTAGCTATTATTTGACCCATGTTAAGCTTTGAAAGCCATTTCAAAGAGGGAATCTTTTCATTGATTTCATTAAAATCAAGTCTTTGTTCTATCTTTTAAACATCTTTACTGCCACCAAGAATCTTAGAATAGCACCCCTTCTTTTTCCGCAATGTTTCAAGCATTTCTTTCCAAACTTTAAACCATCCATTCTTATAATACCCAAGTGATTTAGAAATGACTCTGAAACAAAAATTTCCATCAGCAACTGGGTCCCAAAACTCACCCAAGAACTTATTTAAGTTCTCACTTACTTTATTGAGGTCATTTACTTCCTAAAATCACAAAGTAGTTAGCCAAAGTTCTAATCTCATTAAAGGAATCACCACTCACCAAAGATGAGCTTCTGTTTGAATCCTCCATTGCGTCTGCTTCATCCTTCAAAAAGGAATCGGATTCCAAAAGCACCAAACCCAATGAAATTTCAGTCTCTTCCACTGAACTATGAAATTCAGATGAAGAGCCTGACTTTGACTATAAAAATTTCTCAATCAGTTCATTAAGCCCAAAAAATGAACCTTTCACAAACAAAAAGACTTACAATCATTTGTCTTTTCTTCTTGGTTCCCTTTTACTTCTCTTTGCCCACTTAAGTACCTTTTCAACATGTTCAAATCAAGAACTATCTTGCCAGGTATATGTCAATTTTGGACGGTTTAGAGACTCCTGTGGTATTATATAAATAAAGTAGGAAATAGCTTTCTGGCAGTCCTTGAAGGGTAATTTAGTATTAATTCTACTCCTTTGGAATATTAGTATATAATAAGAGTGGTTTTGAATTGCCTGCCCTTCTAGTACTATAGTAAGTCTGCACAATAATTTATTTGAATTTATGGCTAATTTATTAGAAACTTAATATAGGTCTCAGATAAGACCTAGATTAGTTATTAATTGTAATTGGTAGGTTTTTGTTGAAGAATGGTCCAGATGTATTGGGTTATTTGTTATTTATTGATCAGATATGTTTGATTTTAACCAATATCCCAATATTAAAGGGTTCAAGGGTTTATCAAAGGGATGGTGCAGGAGAGGACCCGAGGATGGTTTTACCCAAAGGGGGCTGGATAGAGAAAAGGTTGGTGGTTTTTTTTGTTGTGCTCTCTTTCTTTGAAAGGTTTATTTATTGATTAAGGGGTGGTTTTTCTTTAATATGGTGCTGAATATTTTGGTCACAGAAGAACCCTTATTCAAGCACCTTTTGGGTGTTTAAATTGTTAAAGATGGGTAATAACTTGGTTTCTGATTTCTTTTTTCCTTTTATAACTGATTCACTGATACTATTTTTTTTTCTGGGCCAATAGGGCCTGTTATGTGTGTGATGGGTGGTTGGTGGCCAGATGGCATGAGATGGATGGATGATGGGTGGTGATACAACCTGGATAGGGCAGAGAGGCCCTCCTTAAATAGAAAATCTGGTCCTCAGGGGATGCTCAGGGCTTCCCCTGAGGGTGCCCTGGGGCTTCCCCTGTTAGAGTGGGATACATGTGCATGAGACATTTTAGCTGGTTGGAAAAAGACACTTCATGAAACTGAGGCAATTCTTCTGGTTGGACAAAAGACACTTCATGAAACTGAGGCAATTCTGCTGGTTGGAAAAAGCTGGTACAGGGGTTTCATGCATGCACAGACAGCCCTGCATAAACTGCTGTGAATTGAAGATACAATATATTCCTGTGCAGTACTAGTGGTTGGTCTGGTGCTATTTGTTTCTCCCTAAATGTGTTGCTGTGCATCCATGGGTGGTTTGTTTGGTGCCACTTTCTTCTACCTTCATATATTTCTGTGCATTACTGGTGGTTTGTTTGGTGCTGAATGGTCTTGACTGCCTGAATATATTGCTGGGTAGTACTGGGGGTTGTTGTTACTGGTGGGTTGTTGGGTATCACATGCTTCTGACTTCATAAATTGCTGTGTAGTGCTGAGGTTGTTTGGTACTGCATGGTTCTGGCTGCCTGGATGTATTGCTGGGTAGCTCAGTATACTTCTGCATAGACTTGTGTAGATGTATTTTCTTATTGGTTTGCATCTGGTTGAGACTGGTTTCACTTACTCCTGCCTATACTGTCCTTTATACTTCTGCATATTCTTGTGTCTGTGTATTTGCTTGTTTTTTTGAAACTGGTTTAGACTGGTTCTACTTCCTCCTGCTTATCCTGCCCTTTATACTTCTGCATAGTCTTGTGTATGTGTTTTTGAATGCATCCTTGATGAGGTGACAGGAGCTGAACTAGTTGCACTACCTCCTGTATCTTTATTGCTGTATTCTGGCTGAGGTGATAGGGTTGGTGTATGGTTCTGTTGCTGAGGGTAAGCTGTTACTGGTATGTACTTGAGGTTTTGAAAGGTCTGTCTTTATGCATTCCACAGAGATGTGACACCTGGTTGAGTATGAGTTTGCCACAGTTGGAGGTTTGTTGGACTGTATCTTCTAATCCACAAGGCATGGAGGGGTACTTTGGCTGAGTGACTATAGGTTATTTGTGATGTAGAATCCATTTCTGAGGTTACTTTGAGTATTTGAGCTCTTTTGATAGTACAAAAGTTAGTCTGATGGCTATAGGACAGGTTTGGACTACCACATCCCCCCCAGACTTAATGCTGTCCACAGCATTCCTGTCTATAGACATCAGACTCCACATCCTATCCTTCTTTTTCTTCTTCTTCTTCTTTTTCTCCTTCTTCTTCTTGGTATTGACCTTGAGATGCATAAATAGAAAAACTAATAATCACATATAAAATAAAACAAAGTTCCAGAGAATCCTAGTGCTCCAGTTGGTCCTGTTGAAATCTTGATTGATTTATCTTGAAATCTTCTCCTCTTAATTCTTTCTTGATTTTGCCCATGTAGCAAGTAAAATTATAATTATATCCTTTCCATTCTTCCTATGCATATATAGATATTTTGGTTCATAGCTGGGTTTCTCTGGGAAAATGAAGGTTGCGCATACTTCTGGATTTTACTTCTTCAAAAAAATCAATATTCTTTTCCCTTCTCCACCTATTGTGGTACTTCATTGCCAAAGAAAAATTCTCCTCTGATTACCTGTTGTCTAACTTTCAATTTTCTTTTCCCTTCTCCATCTACTATGGTACTTCATGGCCAAGGAAAGATTCTTCCCAATTCTTCCAATTTCATCCATGTTTCCCTGTTTGCATCTATTCATACTTGATAAATTCCTTTTCCCTTTATGCCTACTATGAAACATTTATTCAGAAGCTCAAGATTAATTGGTACTTGTTTACTTGTCAGGTTGACACATCTTGAAATATTTAATTGGGTCCAATTTTGAGTTTAAGCCAGTCTTGATGTCTTCAGGTCCCTCCTTCTTCCTAGTATTATATGTTCTCTTTGGGTTGAATTCTTTTTACAGTAATATTATTTTTGGATAAGATTTATTTTCATTCAAATAAATTTTTTTTATTTTCTTATTTTTTTTGACTTTCTATTTTTTTATTTATTTATTTATTTATTTATTCATTTATTTTATTACTATTATTATTATTCATGTTTGGTTTGCAGTTTAGACTCATGCTTAGGATTCTTGCTACTTATATATTTTTTTATTTAATGTATTTAACAGTTTAGGCTTTTTCTTAGGAGCTTTTTTTCATTTTATACAGCCTTTTTTTTATTTATATATATTTTTTTATATTTTATATTTCTTTTTATTTTTTATCCCCATTTTTTTAAATGTATCAGCAGTTTAAACTCTTGCTTAGGAGTTTTTCTGTACCCCATTGATGTTTTGAATGATAGATTTAGTAGTTTAGTCTCTTGCTTTGGAGCCTCTTTTTATTATTATTGTATATAACCTCTTTTTTTACATATTTATTTTGTCTCTTTTTCTATATATATACCCCCCTTTTGATTCAGTCTTGATGGTGGTTTTTTTCTTGTAGCAAGGTGTGCCGGAGGTTTGTGAGCAAAGGGGAAAAGGGGTGCGCAAGGTGCGCAAGTTGGTTGCACAAAGATGGGGCACTACCGCGCCCATTAGTCTTTCTGAAACCAATTTGACCCTTGATTTCCAGGGATTCAATCTTGACCTTTGCGGCTGTTTTTTGCAAGTAAATAAACCATGGGTCCACTTTGGACGGTTGAGTACCACAGAGCCAACAACAAGAGTTGGATTGATGGCCTGCCCATTGACTGCCTGGCACTTCAACAACGGGGTTGGCCAATGGTTGACCAACTGACACATGCGTCAATTTTTCAGTTGGATGGTTAGTGACTGGCGGTCACTGTTGTGGCAAGGTCAGCTCAACCCTGCAGTTGACTCACCAGTGGGGATGCCTGTTGGTGACTCGCCATCAGGGTTGTTGCGACATCACCTTGCCCCCGCGGTTGTTTCACCAGCGGGACGCGCCTGCTTGAGTGGTGCCGCTCAGGTTCTGCTGCATTGTCCAGTGGCTCTATATTGAGGGTGGCCCCCAGACCTCATACACTATTTCTCATGTTTCAATTTTGAATTTTAAGCTCTTTTGCAATTTTAGAATAATTTTTTAAACAAACAATCATTCATTGAGAAAGTATAATGTTTTGAAACCATTTTTTTAAAAAGTCTCATTTTCTTTAATCTTTCAACTTCAGTTATTTTTAATGATGCTTTGTTAGTTTTTCCTAGTGATTCTTCTTTTGAGAGATTATGTATTTAAATTAAAAAAACATTCAAAGCATTACTTGTGAAGTGCTGGCCTCAAGAGTCAAGGGAAGTCCTTGTCTTGGCTCTCCCCACCTGGCTATGGCTGAGGTCATACACTCCACCCATTGGCCAGGTTCAATGGGTGGAGTGATCAACCTGGCTACTGACCTGTGCTCCTCAGCTGCATGAAATTCACTTGAGTTAAGAACCCAGTGATTTTAGCTTGAATGCATAACTTCCATTGTTCTTTGAGAGTTATCTTGACTCTCAACTTAGGAAATTTGGGTTTTTTGAAGCTGGCAACTCCCATCATGGCAATTGTGCTGCAGGTTCAAGCAGGCTTTGATGGCCTGTTTTAAATTCAAATCAAGTTTTGTTAAGAAATTATATTTTTAATCTGAAACAAAAAATGAAGGATTTGCTAACCTGACAATTTACTGTGCATTCTGAGTTTTTTTCAACAAATTCCCTCATTTTTTAGGATGGATTGATTCCCATGGGTTCAAGCTTGTTTACTTGGACAAAATATTTGGTGGTTCTAATTCCATGAGTCTTCCAGAATGAATTAATCTTGCCAATAAAATCCACTGATTTGGGAGATTCAACCTTATTCCAAAAAAAAAATGTTAATGTTTTGAGTTTGTTTATTTCAAGTAAAGCCAAGAACTTACCAAGATGTGGTAATTCTTCTGTATGATATCATGCTTTTTTAATTGAATTTGGTTAATTTATTCAACATTTGAAGGGAATTTTTCTCTGAGTATCTGAGGAAGTTGCACTCTTTCTTCATTGGGAACAGATTTTCTTTATGCAAAGGGATATTGGTTGAGAGGATGATAAATCTGGCTATTATAACCCATGGAATGTTGAATAACTTGATTATCTTGAAATATGCTGGTGATTGTTGGACTGCTTTGAAAAGTTGTTTGAGTATCTTGATTGTATACCACCCCAGCAGAGACAAGAAAACGTGAAGACTGATAATTACTGAAGCTGATGGTCAAATCATGTCCTGGACTGATCTTGTTTGAATGAATTGAAGCTTGGCGTAAAATTCCATTGTAAGTTTCAAATTTTTCAGTTAAAAACAGACTAGCTGGACCAAAAAGCAATATTGAGTCTGGGAGGTGAAGAAGCATGTGAACCTTGAGTTTTTGATCCATTGGCCAGACATCTTGATCAAATGATATAAAAAGTGTTTTATTTGTGCCTTCAGTTGACTTTGATATTCTTTCATGTCTTTGATGTGAGTTTGAAATATGAAAGTGCAAATTTGACAAAGAGAGGTCCACAGAATTCTTTTTTCAGCTTTCATAAAGTGAAAAAAAGTGAAGGGTGCAGCTTGAAGTAATATTTTGAAATCTTTTCCAACCAGGATGTGTGAATGTTTGATTAAATATTTAAGCTAAAGGGAGGGTATGTTGAGTGAATTGGTGTTGAAGGACTGGATGTATCCACTCAGTAATTTTAATTCAGATTTCTTCAATGATTGAATAAAATCTCAGACCAAGTATTTTACAATACCAAGAAGAACCACATGGAGAATTTCAACCGGAGTTTCAAGGCAGCCATCAAATCTTGGTAATTCAGAAAATAAAAAATGTATATATATGTCTGATTATAATGAAAATTTCATCAATGTAATGAGAAGAAAACCTTCAAGCTTCAAAAATGCATTGAAGAGTTTGGAGTAGTCTTTTTGTTCTAGTTCTTGGATTTTTTGAAGGATTGATGGTTCTATCTTTTTTTCAATAAATTTCTTGTTGATTGAATCCACAAGACCATAGGATTAAGAAATTATTTTAAAGGATTTTGCATTGGTTTTGGAAAGCTCATAGAGATGATGGGTCTGTTCAATTGTTTCAGTCCAAAGTCTGGTGGGATTAGGGGCCTAGAAAAATATTAAGAAATATTATCAATGATGATTAATTTCATAAAAATAGTCAAATAATTCACCTCAAAGCCGTTCTAATCAATTTGAAGAAAATTTTGAAGATAAGCAATTGTTTGCTTATTTTGTCTCTTGGGGACAGATAATTTGCAAATACAACATGGGTTAAGTGATATTCCAGGAACTGGAGTGTTAGTGACTTCTGCATGCATTGGTGAATCTGCCAAAAAGCATAAGACTGTGGTGATAACTAAAACTGGTTCAGAAATGGTGATATCAAAAGCTGCAAATCCTTGGGTGGCCATTTGACTGTTTTCCAAACGTAAATGTCAATATCATTTCAATGGATGATTCATTTTGGGACTAACTTAATATCTTCAACTATTTTATCTGTCATTTCAAGTACTCAAGCTCTGTTGGATGTTGACAAAAAATGACAATTATATTCTTGATTGGATCAATGGGGAGGAAGACCAGAGAGTTTCAAGTAGAAGGATTGGTGTTTTTTGAATTGCTTTGATATATTTCCTGAAGTATCATCTGAATATAATGCTATTGGTACATGTCTAATAAAATTTCCTTGTGCTTTAAAACGCCATGCATTAGGGAGACTGATGATATTTTCACTGTCTTCATCAATTTCTATGTATTAAAATGGCGTAATTTAATTTGAAAAATGGATCAGAAATTAAATCTCATGATCATTTCATTGTGAGAAATTAACTCACCATACAATTGGTTGTCAAAGATATCTGATAAGAAAATTCTATCTTGTTCAATTCTGGAGTACTCCTTCAGAAGTTGATAACTACAAATTTCCATTAAATTTGAATCCATGAAATTTGCTTGAGCAGGAATGGTGATCTTTACTGCGGTTGAATTGAGCATGGAAAATTCCATTGTGACACATTTGGTGTATATTTTTGATTCAAACGAGTAAATAAATAGAGGTACTAAAATTTCTTTGGAAATTAATTGTGCAGGTTCAAAAATAAAAAAATGTTGGGAGTCTTGAATAAACATTTGATTTCTTAGTTTGGGTGACAGAAGTTCCTGCCATTTCTTGGATTGACAGAGCTTGAAATGATCCAACCAATTGTTTTTTTCTGAGTAAAATTCCAAAAAGGGGGCCACATACGGGTTTGCAAGCTCCTGAAATTCTCAAAAAAAGAAAAAAAAATTTAAAAAAATTGTCAAACTTGAAAATCTGGAAAAAAATTATGATTTTAATTTCTCAAAAAATGTTTGTCATCAAAGGAACCTTACACAGGATATTATTCCCTTAAATTTGAGGGAGAAGCATGGAATACCTAATACAGACATTATGGATTCCGTGGGGAAGTTCAAGAATTTGCAGATGCATGCGCATGACTGCTGGATGGAGCTCCATCTGGGTAAAACAACCCGGAACAGGTGTAGGGCCTCCCAAATCTGCCCATAGAGGGTGCATGAGACCATGTGGTGAGTATAACCAACTATCATCAATCCAATCAATTCCTACAACCAAGAGAACTGACCAAACGTAAGTTTCAATTCATTTTTTTCCATTTGCCTCATCATTTTGTCTGATTTCTTTGTTTTGTTTTCCAAAAAAAGGACGTACCTCCTTGTTTCTAAAAGGAAACCATTTATCATCCCCCCGCTCCCATGAATGTTCAACCTTGTCATACTCATCAACATCAACATCCCCATTTCCTGACACGGACAGATCCATAAGTACCCAATTCATCTCTGCATTGATGAATTGCTCCCATCCATCACCCATTTTGAATTCATCCTTGTCTTCAATCCAATCAGCCCCAATCCCCCCCGCAGTTGCATTCAAATCTCCAATTGGCGCATCAAGATCATGAAGATCAACTGGTGAATCAAGGTGTTCAACATTGAAATCAATCCAGGACTCATCATTCACCTCAAGGTTGGCCAATTTGCAGTTTGAATCCATGTACGTTGGCCCTTTCTGAGTATGTTTTGCCATATTTCTAAGCTTTTGTTGATTAATATTTATTTTAATGTGTTTTCACTGATTTTCTTTATTCATTGGCCTTCCTTGAATGATTTGGCATTGATATTTGAAATCATTGGAGGTAGGTACAATGTCAAAGCCCTCAAAAACTATGGTTCAAAACAAAATCAGGCCTGCAAAGTTGGCCCTTGAGCTAATGAGTCCCAACTAACCTTGATCCATTCTTTGAACAATCATTCTCCAATAGGTTCCAAATGTGTTGATTGGTAAGTTAGGATGATGGAAACGTTACGGAAAGATTCCCAAGGGTTTCCAAGAAAGGTTCCTCCAGTGGCCAGCCCTGCAAGTCAAATCTGATGACATCACCCACCCCTGTTTGTCAGGCATGACCGTTGTGGTGACCAAATCTGGACACCCTGGACCAGATGCCAAAAATTCAAAAAAAAATTTTACAATTCTTTTATTTAGGTGTCATTCCAAAAAAAAAAAAAAAAAAAAATTGGAATTTTTTTTTCAGTATCACTCCTCCAATTTCCTCATCCTGCCAAGCGTTCCCCTGTCCCAGTAGTCTAGGACAGTCCTCTCTTGGTACCATCCCCTAGGCATCGCGTTTGATCCCTTCTCTCTTTGTTCCCCCTCCCTTTTGGCCAAACGTGCGGGCCAAGACCCGCTTGGCCCAAGATCTCATCTCCAAACTTCATCCTCCACTTCAACCCTGAAACTCAGCCTCCAAAGCCTTGTTGGCAACCATGCCCCCCTCTTCAACTTCTTCAATTGACTAACTCCAACTACCAAAATTGTACCTCAAGATGTCCATTGTTGGCAGACTTGTTGCCCATGGGACCAAGATCCTGACCAAGCACACAATTGATTCATCTAAGAACTTCTCAAGAGCCTCCTCAACAATCCTTCTCCAATGGCAGTCTTTCTAAGCCCAATCGATCTTTTCTCTTTCTTTTGGTATTGTTTATCCATGAAAGTCAATCAATCTAGTGGCACTTCTGTGTTTGATCATCCTGAGATCCATATCTTGGTGAGGAGAGGGGAGGATGCCTGGTCAGGCGAGGGGCGGGTGGATGTGTTGAGCCTCTTCTCAACTTGTCAAATTCAAGCTGTTCACCAGTCTCTCTCCACTCTGCTCCATCTCTCCCTCTGATTGACTTCTCTACTTTGATCTCCTCCTCCACTCCTTGTGCTCTCCTTCTATTTTTTTAAATCCAATCCTCAGAAGTTTACTCATCAAGATTTCATCATGATTCACTTCAATCCATCAATCCTTCTCCACCTCAATTGATCTTCTTCTCCTTCCTCTCCATCAAACCCCCCCCTCTCACAACTATCATCCACTCCAGTCTCAGGTACTCTTCCTCCTCCCAACTCACCCACATCTTTCAATCCAATCCAATCATCAATCCACTGGCCATGCTCAGCCACTCTCAATCTCCTCCATCAATCCAAGGTCCTTCACACTCTCTAACTCCATCATTGTCCCCTCCAACCTGCTCATCCTCCAACCCTCCATTGCTCTACTCTGGAACCCATCCCATCAAATCTATCATCATCTTCATTCACCCCAGCTACACTCGCCGTTGTCGTCATTGATCCTTTGAACTTACCTCAAACCATCCATCAATCCATTGCCATCATCCTTCCCAACACTCTCCTGCCCCCTTCCAACTTTGGGTTGGGGTGGGAAAGTGTCGTCTACTGCCCGCAGACATCTGCAGGCGGTATGGTTCATTCTTTTCCCACCCCTTCAGCCTTTGGGTGAGGGGTGGGTGATTCCAGTGTTGTTGCCCGCGCACGTCCATGGATGGACGCAAGAGATGGTGAAGGGATGAGAAAGGTCCCACTCCGGTCAGGGAGGCCGGATTTCCACCAGCCTGAGTGATCAAATTTTTCTGATCACCTGAGAAAAAAAAAATCCGCTCTATTTGTAGTATCCTTTGTACATAGTCTAACAGGGAGTCCTTCCCATATAAGGAGGGGCTCTCCCCTGCCTTTTGGAGGGGGGAAACATAACACAGCATAACCTATCCTACCAGGGAATATTTTCATCATTATCACCTTGAAATACATTATCTGTGGGGTCTCATTCCCCTTTATCTGAGACTAAAATTTGGGTATATCTAAGATTTTCCCTTGATCCTTGAGCCTCCATACTCAAAACCCTGATCATTGATCGTTATAACCAACCAACAGCTTTTCTGGTTGAAGAAGAATTTGACTGATTGAATTCTTGAGTGTGTTACACCACTCCTGATCCCTTTATCCGACCATACTGGTCCTGATCATCCTTTGATTATCTTTCTGGAACCAGTCACATTTGACTGAAGAGGTTTTATTAAGCTTAAAACCTGGAGTGTTAAAACTCCCTTCATTTCTTTTGAAGTTGAATTCTGCCACGCTACTCTTGAGTCCCTTGAGAAGTGTTGGGTTATCCTTGTTTGAATCAGTTATTGTTTTGCTTCTAGAGCTTCTTCAAACAATTAGCTTTGTCTTGTGCAGCCACCCACAGTTATCTGGTACCCTTCAAGCGCTTGATTGCGGAGAGTTGGGCAGGATCATTGAGAACCTTGAGGTTGTTTGGGATTGAGTTGATCTTTCCTAAGCTTCTGCTGACGACCAGAGCTATTAGCTTGTGGGTGTTGTCACTTACAATTGCCTTGTCTTGTTGAACTCTGAACAATATTTGACTTCTTCTATTCAAGTTTTCCCCGGCATCATCTTGCCTCAGATAGTGTTGTTTCCCCAGCTACCGACTACTATAATCTTTATACTCTTACACTTGGTCCCTTGTTTACCAGGTTCTGGACTTTGATCTTGGTTACATTTAAATATTTTTGTAACACTCAGGAGGGCAGCCTAAACAGAACCTTTCCCCTCCACAGAACTGCCACGGCCTAGCACCATTTGGAGTCTTACACCGTTGAGGAGCAGATGACCATTGAGTAATTGGATTGGCTCTGCACACCAACATCTCCAACTCATCTTAGACTGATTTTCTCCATTTATAATCTCCTATGAGTTTTCCCTCAAGCTTCTTTGTTCCCTTCTAACCCCACGCAAACCCACTTTAACCATGCCCCCATCCTTCTTTAACCCATTCCAAACCCCAAATTGATTGCCCCAATCTTCCACCCCTCAATTGTCCCAACCAACTCCTGCCAAACAAACACATATTGATGATGCCAGCAAAGACAACATTGACTCCCCCAACCACTCCCGCCAGACAAGCCCCAACTCAGATGATCAATCTCACCATCATTCAACCAGTGCCTTGGAGGACCTTTTGACCAATTTGTTTCAGAGAAAACTCATGTAAATGATCCCCCTTTCAAACAAACTCAAAGCTCTTCTGGACAAATGCAATGATGTAATTTCAACCCTTCTCTGAAACTTCTGCATCCATTTCACCTCTCTCAGAGTCAAAGATGTTGAAGTGATCTTGATTGATCTCCATTCTTTTACTCAATTATCCAGATGAGTGATCATCAACTCATGATGGTCCTCATAAATTTGAACATGAGCCTCTAGCATCAAGGCACTCCAAGAACCTCTTCCATCTTTGGACCATCCAATGCGGTAAAAAAATCAGATATGCAATTAAAAAGATTGAAGTAAATCAAGTGTTATCAATACAGCGACTACATTTGGGTAAGCCTTTCTTTTTGCTCATCAATATTATCCAGTAGTAAAATAACCAGTATTCCAACAGACTTTGGTCCAAGACCAAATCTGAGCCAAAATCCTTCACTGTGATATTGAAGCATACGGCAAGACCAACACTTTGATTGGTGAGCCCATTAAAGGCTCACTACTACTCTCAACCATTGTAAGTTTCTCTTTTGCGCCCTTTGATTCACATACATACTAATGAAGATTGATCACTTAGGAATTTGTTGCCAAACAATTGGACACCATCAAAAACCACTACCTCCCCCCAGGGTACAACACAAACAATCCAACGGCCCAAAAAGATGTGGCATCTTTTGTTGGGAAGCTGGTCAAGTACAAAAAGTCTAGTTTAAGAAACGTGGTGAGTTCAACTTCTACATGCCCACTTCACTTTCAGATGATTCTAGATAATTTTTTTCTGTCTCAATCACAAGCTTCTGTATAATATTGCAGATACAAGTTCTCACACTAGGAATGGACTGATACCCAAGTTGTCCAACCTATTGGTGAAGGTATGTCTTATTTCATTTGTTATCTCAGTCTTTATTTGTGGCCCTATTTGATCATGAAATTACTAAAGATCTACCAAGCATTTGAACCAAAGAATAAACACAATTTGGCCACCAACTTCATCCGCAAGGCTCCTCTCCAAGCAAAGGTCAGGTTTGCCTTCTTACGCCTTCAAATTGACATTCATATTGCCAGGCCAATACGTGGGGATACCATGCACTGGAAGGCAATTGATCAAGACTTGCAAGAATTAAGTCAACAGCCAATCTCTAGTTTCACAGCTTAAGCAATAAATTTCATTTTTTTTAGCGGGAGGTGGATCATGTTTTTCCTAAAATGATTGCATTGCTGACAATTAAATTTTGAAAATATGATACAGGTGGGCCAAAGCCATCTTGAAGAAAGATGAAGAATTTTTTGATGGTAGCACTATGGCTGAAGATCTGACAAGTGAGGCATTGATCATGCCAACTGAAGCAGAGAGCCTCAAAGTTGTATGTTTTTTTTTATAAATTGTTGTAATTTTCTCTCTTCTTCATTATTAAAAGAATCATGTACAATTCTCCTCATCTACAAGGGACAAGTGGTGTAATATTATTTATTGCACAATATTATAGCAAAAGTGATTAATATTAATTTAAATAATAATTATTTAATTAATTGGATGAACCTGCTGGGCCCACAATGGATCCCAAGAAAGAAAAAAATCAAAAATACAAAAAAATGTTGAATCATCGTCAAGTATGACAATGATTCAACCTGTGGGGCCCTTCTGAGCCTCAGGTCAATTTGCTGTCAAATTGACCTTGACAGCAAATCAACGAGGGGCCAACCGCGCCACGGGTGGATCCTGCGTCAAGCTGTTGGCAAGCCCTTGACCCCCCTTGACGTTTTGGAACGCCAATGTTTTTTTGATGGGACCACTCCCACTAAGGGAGTGCTGTCAAACCTGCGTCAGGCAAGCTGGGGGCTCAACGGCGAGTTGGCCCCGTGGTGTATGTATCAGGTTGCACCACATACAAGCATACAGGCATGCGGCGTTCAATTGGTATGTCCAAAATTCTCTTTGTGGCTTTCCCATTTACTTCTCATCTTGCCCCCTTCTTGCTTGTTCCTTATTTCTATCTTCTACACTCAACCAAATCCCGCGCTAAGTCAAATGCTGTCCATCCTGTAGCTCGGTCCGACTTTCCCCGATAATTCTGATTCCATCATTCTGCGCGCCAACCTGAGCATGTCAATCTCCAGTTTGCAACGGTCGCCTGATGTTGGGTCGCGATGGATACAGCAATGAGGCGCTTAGTTGTTTGTTAAGCCACAAGTTTTATCTTCTGCTTCTGTATTGTTATCTATCTCATCTCCACTGATTTATTGTTTTATTGTTATTTATTTTGTAGTTTGTCTGGTTTTGAGGGCTCTCTCCTCCAACTGGAGGGATGGGACAGACGCATTGTCGGTGTTAGGTAGGAGTGCCCGATCGGCCAAGTTTGCCGAGGGAGGAATGGCGAGGGCTGCTGTTTGGTTCAATCGCGCATGGTCGTCATACGCAGATGGGGCGGTGCAAGTAAAGTGATTGGTTGTGAGATTTGTTTGTCTTCCTTCTTCTTTTTTTTATCTCTGTTTTAGTTTTAATTTATCTAATTTTTGTTTATTTATTTTCCCTCCTTCCAAATGACGCAGACAAATGCTCGCGTGATCCAATCGGATGCAATCAACAGGCCTGGGGCCCGAGATAATTGCAGGTGGCGCAATGAAGGTTGCGGTAAGTCGTTCTCCGATCGGCAGTTCCTGGGTTGGTTGTAAGCCGTGTTCAATCTATTGAGCTGAATCAGGCTTGTTCCCATAGTGCTTTCAGTCCGCCGCATGCAGCTCTTTGTAAATTTTAAGGTCATGTGCAGGACCAGTTTACGCGGCATCCACATCCATCAAGATTGCTGCACTAATTCTGACCATCGCAACCTTCCGACCGCGTGATATCAAAGATTTTGCGTCTTGGCCGCATGATCATTTGCCATCCGTCACAATCTCCGCCTCTCCGACCGGCCTTCGTCGTTGTCTTCAGTGACTCAACTCGGCTGCAATAGTACCTAGGCCGCTCTCCCTTCTCCAGCCCTCAAGTCCAACTGTTTGCTTGGCCTCTCTAGGGCGTCCCTTGCCTATTTAAGGAGGCTTGTTTTCAATGGTTTGTTCCATCCCTCAGCCAACTTCCCCACCACCCATCTGATCATCCTGTGGCCTCCCTTCTTGGTTTGACTGATGTCCCAACTTGCTAAAGCCCCCCAACAGACTGTGTGAGGTCTGATATTCAGATAAATGGTGGTTGGTGAGTTTGTCCCGCATGAGCACCTCTTCTTTCCACATCTTCAAAGCTGTTCCTGCTGTTTTATTGTTTCCTGTTGGCTGTTGATGCCATCTTAGCCTGCCTCCACTCCCAGCTGGTTGGGTTTTGTCCGTTTCTGTCCAACTCCAAATAACCCAAATTTGTCCACCCCTGTTGCTGATTGTTTGTCCTACCAGGTGGATCTCCATTGCCACCGGTTTCTTTATTTGCTGGCAGTTGTAGTTGCACTACTGTTGCGGTGCAACTCTAATTGCTGATATTGCTTTGAGGTGTCCTTGCAAAACGACCAGCTGCTTTTTTTTTATCAGGTTTGTCTTTTCCTTTTCTTTTTATTAAATTTTGCTCTGAGTGGAAGATTCCCTTTTTTTTGCTGTTGCCACTTGCATGCCACTCTTGCGTTGCTCAAAGGTTGTAGCATGATGACTCTGGTTATGTCTTGGCCTCAACCAACATTCAGCATCATTGTTGATTGTTTGTTGTTGCTGGTAAGTTCTTTCTTTCTTTTCTTTTTCTTTCTTATCAGTGTTGCGTTGTTACTGATTGATGAATTTCTTCATCCAACTTTTTTATTTGGTCACTATTATTGCTGCAATTGCCCCTCCATTGCAAATCCATTGTTTTAAATTCCTCCCTATTGCAATCAATATAACAGGCATAGCTCTTGGGAGTAAAGGAAAAAAACCTAACAATGGCTTGAGGGCATGATCCAATCAACAATGTTGCCCAATTGAATTTGCAATGGTGACAGTTGCTTGATTTGGCTTTGATCCCTTGCTCATGACCAAGCAACCTTTGTGTCTATTCATTTTTTTTTGAATTGCATTATTTTTTTTTGAATTTTTTTTTTGTATATATGATTTTTTTATATTTTTTTTCTTTGGTATTTTTTTTCTTGTTTTATTATATATATATATATATATATATATATATACTTATGTATGTTTGCAATGAATATCTTTCTTTTTCTTTCTATTTTTTTGTGATCTTTATGTTGAGAAGAAACTTTAATCAGTTAGGGTTATCATCAGTGAGTTTTCTCCCTTTTTTTTTCTTTGAAATAAAGGAAGATGAGCCATGACAAAGTACTGAACCCCCTTTTTTTGCTTTACTTTTCTTTTAGATACCATATTTTTTACAGTGAGAATGAAACAATACCCACCCATTCCCCCAGCTCTTCAAAGGAAACTGAAGGCTTACTGCTGCATCAATTATAAATGAGAATCAAACCTACTCATCCAATTGGCCTGACCACCAGACCTCAAATGGGGTGACCTTATACATATTGATCAAGTTTGAAATCCATAATCTGGCCCATTCCTCTCCATAATAAAGGCTGGTACTAACTACCCAAGGGATGTGTTCATAGTGAGAAAGCCAGTCCCCTTGGTAAAGTAAGGTTTTGGCCAACTGATTGTTGAGGAGCTCTATGAATTCTGAGTTGTCCAATCCTGCTCCAGGTAATTCTTCCCAATTGGTTCCTTCCATGTCTTCAAGGTTGGTCCAGAATCCTCAAAATACTTGTTGAAACATTTCCAAGCTTTCTTTAGCCTCTTGCCTTTTCAAACATTCCTCCCATCCTCTTCCTGCTGGCACTTCAGGGGTGATTATCTTACTTTCCCTTGGGTCTGGTAAGCCTTCAAGGTCTATTTCTGGTATATTCTGTCCACTGGTCCAGCCCTCTTCTTGGTCTAGGTTTGCTGTGATGCTGTTGATGCCCATTGGTCTTCTAGGTGGTGTGACCTGCCATCCTGCTTGGTCTGGTGAACAAATTGGGATGCATAACCTTTCCCCTCCTGCTATCTCATAGCTTAAGACTTCTCCTTGATGCTTTGACAGTTGCAGCCTGACTTTATGATCCACCAAGAATGGTCTTCCAAGAACTGTATGAACTGATCCTTTGGCTATGAAGAAGTGGGCAGACTTTTGTTCCCCAGGTGTTATTTCAAATAATGTTCTTTCAGCCAGTCCAATTAGTGGGGTAGAGTGGCCTTCAATTCCTGTGACCTTCATGAACATTTCTCTGGAAACCAAGCCTGTCTGAATGGCCAAATGTTCTGGTATGAAATTCAACTCAGCACCAGTATCCACCAGAGCCTTGATCTTCTTTCCCTTGATCCAAATGTCAATGAATCCCAATGGACAAGCATAGGTGAGGTTGCTGCCTATGAAGCATGGGTATTCATCATCTTAGTAGTCTTCAAAGTGGTGTTGACATCCATTAATCCTCCTATTTTTTTGCTGGCTGATGATTTAGAAGCTTTATTCAAGTCCAAGGCTCCTTCAGGGGTTGTGTCTTTTAAATGCTGAAAGAAATTGGGGGAAACTGAAAGGAGCTCTTCCAAGGTAAGGTTAAAGTTTTGTTTTAATATTTTCTTCTTAAAAATTTCTTCCATCTTGGTTCCTTCCTGACTATCCACTGGTTCTGAATTCACTGGTTTCTTCTTCACAGGTTCAGTTACAGATTTCTTGACAGGTTCTTGGAGGGGTTCTTCTTCATCTTCAGAGTCTTGGTCCATTTCCACCCATGCTCCTGGATAGCTTTCCTTCCTCTTCCTTTTTCCTGGAGCCATCTCTTTAGTTGGTGCTGAGGGTCCCTGATCTCCTACTGGTGCCTCTGGAGTGTTGTCCTTCTCTTGTGGATTCCCAGCCAACCTTTTTGATCTTCTCATTCCCCATTGAACTTGAGATTCCTTCATGTTTACCTCTGGTGGTGTCCAGGCTTCCCAATCCCCAGTTTTCAGGTATGCTGCAACATTAGCTGGTTCCTCCTTTTTCTGGGGTTCCTCCAATTTTGGAACTTGTTGAGCCTCAAAAAATTTCTTAAATTGATCCCTGAATCTTTCCTGGTTTCTATAAGGTATGGTTTGTCTGTTTGATAAATAATAGTTGAGTCCTTGTTTGAAAACCCTCCTGGACTTTAAATCTTCTGCCAAATCTGGGCAGGTGAGTTGGGTATGAAGCTCATCCTGAAAATAGTAACATTTGATTGGCCATCTATGTCCCGCATTGGGGGATGAGGGTCTGTAATTGGGTATCATTCCTTGGTTGGTTCTCTCAAAGTGGGGAGGTGCCTGCTTCTGATTTGAAGCCACAGTGAGTTTTGCAATTTCTTCCTTCAGTTTCAAGAGCTCATCTACTCCCATTTCCTGAAACTTGACTGCTTTCTTGGTCTCCACTAAGTTATTGATGGTAGGTTTAGGGATTTCTTCTTCATCCACATCCTGTAAGGCCAAGGTCATTTCCACAAATTCCTTCAAAGTCTCCAAATCTGGTGGGAGGTATCTTCCATCTCTTGCAATCTTTATTCTTCCGGCATGGGCCAATTCTCTGTTAACTTCCCTCCTAATATCAGTGGACAAAGCTTTCCAGAAGTTTTCTCCACTTTCCCAGTTGGTGTTGTCGTAACCCATTCTGATGAAAATACTTAACCATCTCCTCATAACTTCCAATGAATTTCCTGAAGTCATGTTTAGTCTTGATGCCTCCCTGCTCTTGAGTATGTCTGAGCAGCCTTGGTATGTATTCCTCATTGAAACTTCTATGGGGGGTAGCCGTGCCCCATTTCCTTTTTGATTCCTTCTTCAAAAGTTCCCAGTCCCCATATTCATGTCCTTCCATGTCCTCAATAGACTCCCTGATCTTCTTGTCTTGTACTAGAAAATGTAACTGTAGAGCTATATCTATCCCTCCTGCCTTCTGGACCCTTTTCAGTTTCTCTACTCTTTTAATGAACTGTTCAACTTCTGTCCCATAAAATTCAAGGTTTACTTTCTTTCCATCTAACAATACTCCATTCTGGTCATCATTTTTTATTATTGAGTTATCCTGGACTGGTCTTCTGGCTGGGGTTCTTTCAGTACATTGGCTCCTAGTAGCTCTTCTTCCTTCTTCTCTAGCTTGTGGATATATATTTAGTCCTGAGCTTATGGAGGGGTTTGTTGATTCTTCAATGGTTTTTTCTGGGGTTTTTCCATATGCTGATCTTGGGGTTGGGGTCTGAAATCTGGTTATTGTTTGGGTGTATGGGGTTTCTGGAATTCCATGTGCTTTTTTTTCTTCAAGCATTTAGTTTATGAGTTTGGTGATGTTGGCAAGGTTCCCCATTGCTTCTACTCCAGGTTCTGGCTGATTCTGACTTCTTTCCTGGTCTTCCTCTTGTTTATCCTGGGATCCACTGGTTATTTTGGTTTTGTCTTGCAGTTCTTTCTACATCCTTATTATTGAAAATAAGGATTCTTGGTTATTATCTTCAATCCCTCTGAGTTGGTCCTTGAGGTCTTCGATTTTCTGGTATGGGTTTCTTCTTTCTTCCTTCTGAATGTTGACTTAATTCTTGAGGCTAATATTCCACCAATATTGTTTTAATAACTAATAAAATCTAAAGGAAACATGCCACTGTTGGGACAAAAACTGAAGAGAATCCTGTGGAATTGGGTTTAAATTTAGCAAATTGCTTTCTGGCAGTCACTTGAGGGGGAATTTAGTACTACAAATATTGATAATATAGAAGAATACTAAGGGTTTTTTTGAATTGCCTGCCCCTCTTAGTACTATATTATAGCAAGTCTCACAAAAATAAAAGAAAACATTTTTGGCTGATTTTTCAGATAGAGTTGCTACTATCGTAGTCTCTATCAGACCTAGGATAAATAAGTTCAAGCTTGATTAAGAAGAAGTGGTGGAATAGGAGGGTGACTTGGAGGATAGAAGCTGAGTAAGGAAAGAATCCTTTATCTAGTCTTATCTTTCATGTATTTTATCTTTCATGTATTTTATCTTTCATGTATTTTATCTTTCATGTATTTTATCTTTCATGTATTTTATCTTGTTTTATTGTTGACTGATGGATACTCCTTCAATGTTAAAGTTGGTTGTTTGATAAATATAAGGGCTGGTAATTTTTGGTAATGGTTGATATCCTTTATAAGTGTTCAATATTTTTTATAAGGGGTGACCACCCCAGGCTGGGTGCCTGGAGGGATGATGGTGGGCCAGGTGGCCTGATGATACAACTTGGATAGGGCAGAGAGGCCCTCCTTAAATATAAAATTCCTGACCCCAGGGGTGCTCAAGGCTTCCCCCAAGGGCTCTCCCTGTTCTGGTGAGGAACAGTGAGATAAAATTACATGAGAAATTTCTTCTGGTTGGAAAAGGCTTGTACAGTTACATGAGGCATTTTGGCTGTTTGGAAAAGGCTGTTACAGGGGTTTCATGCATGCACGGCCCTGCATAAACTGCTGTGAATTGCAGATACAATATATTCCTGTGCATTACTGGTGGTTGGTCTGGTGCTACTTGGTCTTGACTGCCTACATATATTTCTGGGTAGTACTGGGGGTTGTTTTTACTTGTGGGCTGTTGGGTATCACATGCTTCTGACTGCATAAATTGCTGTGTAGTGCTGAGGTTGTTTGGTACTGCATGGTTCTGGCTGCCTGGATGTATTGCTGGGTAGCCCTGTAGAATTCTGAATAGCCTTGTGTAGGTGTATTTGCTTGTTTTTTTGGATCTGGTTTAGACTGGTTTCACTTCCTCCTTCCTATACTGTCCTGTATACTTCTGCATAGTCTTGTGTATGTGTATTTGCTTGTTTATTTGGAGCTGGTTGAGACCGGTTCTACTTCCTCCTGCCTATAATTTCCTGTATACTTCTGCATAGTCTTGTGTATGTGTTTTTGAATGTATCCTTGGTGAGGTGACAGGAGCTGAACTAGTTGCACTACCTCCTGTGTCTGTATTGCTGTATTCTGGCTGAGGTTACAGAGTTGGTGTATGGTTCTGGTGTTGAGGTTAAGCTGTTACTGGTATGTACTTGAGGGTTTTCAAGGTCTGTCTTTATGCCTTCCACAGAGATGTGACACCTGGTTGAGTATTAGTTTTCCACAGTTGGAGGCTTGTTGGACTGTATCTTCTAATCTATGAGGGATAGAGGGTTACTTTGGCTGAGTGACTATAGGTTATTTTTGATGTAGAATCCATTTCTGAGATTACTTTGAGGGTTTGAGCTGTTGTTATAGTACAAAAGTGAGTCTGATGGCTATAGGACAGGTTCTGACTACCACAACGGCCTCTGCTTGATTGCAAGACTTTAGGTTCAAGTCTTAGATTTGATTGATAATTGGACGTCTCCTTCATCAAGTGCTTCAACAGCCCGTAATATTCTTTTTCAGGATGATTCAAGATCATTCCATTGAGCTTCTCATGTAACTGAAAATTTTTGAGCAGTTCATCAACATCAACCTTTAAAAATTCAAAAGGATAAAATATAAGTCAAGTAGGAATCATCATTTTAGTCAAGTAGGAATTATCATTCAAAAATCATCTATCAAAAAAGCATTAATCAAAAATAATCAATCACAAAGTGATTTGAAAAATACAACTTAAACCAACTTACAAAAATTAAACTGCAATTTTCATAATCCAACCTCCACTGAGGATGAACATCTTCAGGCACTATGGACCCTCTTGATGCTAGTAGGTCACCTATTTAGTGGGAAAAGGGCAAACCCATATTCATTGGGTAAGACTTGGTGCACACTTCCCCATAATGGTTCCACTTTTTCCTCTCTAATTGATCCCCAGAAATTTTGATTGCTTGTAAAGACACCTCATATCCCAATGTTAACATTTCAGTTGGAAGAAATATTCCAATCTTTATTACAGATCTGTAAAGGGCATTCTGAAGTCATTTAATTTGATTGGAAACTGTGCCCTCTAGGTTTTGCCAAAAAATCCAACATGTTTCCCAACATGTTTGCAAGGAAACGTTTGAGAGTAGCATGGGCCCCTTCAACCTAAGACATTTTTTTATCTCCAAAGTCTGGATTTTTGCAAGTCCAAACCATTACAAACGTCTCTTTGATACAGAAGATATTATTATCCATATACTTGAGTCCCTCCTCACATTCTGCCAAAAAACACTTTATACAAGTCATAATGTAAGCAAACCAAAACTAGGAAGATTAACATTAGATGCAGTGATTTGGAACTTACTCTAAGTTCCACATCATGGACCTCTTCCTCCTCCTTAGTTTTTTAGGTCGTATACTTAGCCCACAGAGACATAAAGCTTTTCCACCCTTCAACTTCATTATTAAAGCGCACTTTACAGTTTTCTTGTATGTTTTTAGACAAGTGCCATTGACAACACTGTCTTGTAGACTCAGGGAAAATTTGTTCTAGAGCATAGATCAAAGTTTTTTCATGGTCTTTCACAAAGACTTGGGGAATTCTCTCTGGATCATAAGCCAACTCCTTTAGCACATTTGAAGACAAATTTTTGAACTCAAAAAATTCTTTTGTTATAAAAAAAGAGCTTTGGTGAAATTTTTCTGGTTGAAATTAATTTTTACAATGTGCAATAGGGGGGTGTTGTACTTATTTGTCCTTTAAGTACAATCCATCATAGCTATGTGATGTAATTTCTTGCAAAGCTTTAATGACTTGGGGTGAGCCAAGAATAGGGCCTCCAAGTGACCCTCTCCACTTAATTTTGCTTGATGAACCCAACCTGAATTACAAGTTTGGTCAAAGAGGACCTCCATAACACTTTTCCCCTTTAGTTCTTCCAGTGCTACCTTATGCTTAGTTTTATAGATTGTTTGGTCATCAACATATTCTCAACCATTGATTTTTCTCAATTTTCTTTTGAGTTGAAGTGTATTGAGCCCCATCATTCATGCCTTCTGTTAGATTTTCTAAGGCTACCCCAGAGATTCTCCTGCAGTGAGGATGCACTGAGGGATTTCGAGATGGTTCATGGTCATGTTGATCATTCTTGTAGGAGATTTTCCACAAGGGGTCTGCCTTTGTGTTACTAGCACGGATTAAAAATTTGCACCCAACCTTCCTTGTGTGAGTTTACCTTGACCGTTTGGTGGGAAATTGCCTAGAGAAAAACAATTTCTATTCAAGGCTAAATCAACATATTTATCATGCTTTGAGTTGAAAAATGTTCAAGATTAACCATTCTTCATTGCCAATGTTTGACAATAAGTTTTTGCCTCTTCCCTAGTAGAAAACGCTCTCACAGGAGGTGGGGCAAGTGGATCTGTCATAGTTAAAAATTCATAGTTACATTTTAATGGTTATTTTGATGGCATGCACTCCATCATTTTAAATCAAATTAAATCAGCCAAATACTAGAGTAACATAAAATGTTACTCAACACCAGAGGTAGTGTCCATTTGTGACACATTTTGTTCCTCAATTGTCACCCTCAATGAGGATGCAATTGGGGCTTCCAATGTTTTACCTGAATCCTTCTTTTCCACATATTTGTTCATTGCACTAATGTAGTCCTTGAATGTGACCATGTAAAAAGGAGGTCTTGCCACTGTTGCCATAATTCAAAAAAAATGCAATGCTACTTCATTATTCAATCCAACTTTCAATTGAACAACTATCAAGTTTGCTCACTTTCAAGTTGAGAAAGATTAGTTTTTTGGGATGTATTTTTGCAGTTTCCCTTTAGTTTCAATGATGTGATTTACAGATCCACTTTATTTCACTTTAATTTCACTTTGGTATCACTTTAGGATTGCTAGATGTGGAACAATGATTAAAATAGGATTGGTCACCAAGACTAGACTGAATTTGATTTCAAATGGAGAGCAATGAGTATGATACTTAGTGACAACAAAATAAAGAAATGAAATGAGGACAAAAAACAGAGGGCTAATCTGGCTGAGGTCAAAGCCTCAGTGATTGAATGGATTTGGGAGAGATAAGCCAGAGTAGGTAGAGAAAAGCTAAAATAGAAATTGTCAATAGTTTCTGCCAGGCGCCTTGAACAATCTGGGTAAGAGATTGATGAGTTTCTGTTGATTGATGAGTTGAAGGATGCATTCTTATGGTGATCAGACTGGCTGCCTGCGTATTGTGATTGAGGTTAGCTTGAGAGTTGTTTGAGGAATTGAAGAGGAATCAGAATTTGAGTTGAAGTTGTTGGTAGATGATTTTGTTGTCCTCCATGTTGTCTTGTTGGTTTGGATTGATTTTGATGGTTGAGGAGTTCCGGTGTGACACTGAGGAACATTGGTGACATGTGAGAGGTAGAAGGAACAATAAAGCACAGGAAGAATTAAAAAGAATGAAAAACACAATAGGGTGCACCAACAGTGTGCAAATAAAAACAACAAAAACAACCGGTGAGCCAATGATAATAGGTTGAAATCAAGTTAGAGAGAATCTGCAAGAGATAACAGAACACTGTAAGATTGAGATTCAAAAATTAAATTCCAACAGCCCCGCTCAACTCATTAATCAATGAAACAGAGAGCTAAAAGCATTTACGAGTCAATTGGTGGATGTTTTATTTGCGGCTTTTGTCAAAGCGTCCGCTGTCATTGAGAGTGAGGGAATCAGCTTGAGTTTGATCAGGCCATTCTCATAGTTGTTCTGAAGTCTTTTGGTTTTGAGATAAATGTGTTTAGCTTTTGAGATGGATCCAAAAATTTTTATTTTGTCATCTAGTCCTTTATTGTCAATAAGATGGAGAGGGCATTTGAATTTGGTTTGATAGACCTCTTTGATGAGTTGTTGCAACCAGCAAGCTTCTAAGTGGCAGCTGGATAGAGCCAAAAATTTGGATTTGGTAGATAAGTGTGTGATATTTTGCTTTCTTCTGCTTGTCCAGTATAATGGACTTCCTTTGAAGGAGAAAATAAACCTGCTTTGAGAGATCCTTGATACGGGGTCATCACCCCAGGTGGTGTTGCTAAAGCAGATGAGTTGGTCTGAGATCAATCAACTTCCCAGAGTCAGGCTCAGATCCTTGGTGTGAGATAAGTACTTCTACACATGACAAACCTTATTGCAATGACTTGAACCTGGCTTTTTGCAGTGTTTGGCTAGGCTGGACACAGCAAAGCTGATTTCTGGATGAGCAAGGCCAGCAATGAACTTTAACCAGCCAATGGGAGAGCAATATCTGACGTTTAAGTCCAAGAATTTTTGGTGGTTGTCATCATCTGCTGGTGGTAGATGGAGGCCTGGGGTAAGAGGAGTGGATACAGATCTGCAGTTCATCATATCCATTTTTCTAAGACTCTTTTCAATGTGGAAAGGTAAGTAAAGTTGAATGAGTCCATCCTTGCAAACAACCTTCATCCCTAGTAAGTTGTTGGGTTTGTGAGCTGATGAATTCTTGAATTTGGCTAGAAAAGCTTCTTTGAAATGTTTGACATCACCCGCTACCAACAAGTTGTTGACATGAAAAAAAACAGCAGAGTTCCCATGGTTCCCAATGTACAAGCATGGGTCACAATCTGATTTGCTGAATCCTGGAGATTTGATCCAGTCATTCAACATGCGGTACCAGTTTCAAGGGGCTTGTTTGAGTCCATACAGGGACTTCTTGAGTCAAAGATATTTGTACTTGCAGTTGCAACCGTATGGAGCTTTGATGTAGAATTTTTTGTCCAGTTCAGAGTGCAAAAATGTCAGCTTTCTACTATTGCAGAGCAAGCTGCAAAAGTAACAAAAATAACATAAAAATAATGATAATATAAATAACCCAAGAAGGACTAGGAAAAACATTAATATTATTGCAGAAATGGATTCTCCACCCAAAAATAGATAGGGTCACTCAATGACCTCACCCTTGAAATCCAACTCCTTACAATTTTAAATAATTAAGAAAGGAAAGATTGAAATACCACAGAACCACTATGGTACTTTTTTGGCTAATTAAATATTTCACATGTATTCTCACGTATAGGTTTCACACCTAAAATTCAGTCAGAATTGAGGTTTTGTGTATATTATAGGAGTTACAGAAAGCAATGTGTTCTGTCACTATTCCCGCATGCAGCTGCAGCAGCCAATACACCCGTGGGTGGCTGAGCTGCAGCACTGTCACCCTGTCAAGCTGTGTACGCAGCCCCGGGCCTCTGACAAGTACGCAGCCATGGGACTGTGAGTTGACAAAGTGACAGGTGGCCTGAGAAACCTAGGTAGCGCGTAAAATGCTACAACCTACACAGGAACATTCTACATATGTGATAAATGTTCCTGTGGATAGTAGATAGTCTAAAAATACATGAAAATATATAAAAATATATAAAAATACCTAAATAACTATTATATGTATTTTTTATTAAATATAATTTAAAATACCAAGAATGTCAAAAATGAGATAATGACTATTTCTAAAAATATATTAAAATAATTTAATATACCATTATGAGAACCAAAAGACATCAGTATTTTTGTGACATACTAATGAAACTAATGATGTAAAAATATTACATAAATACTCATGACTTATATTTTTAAATAATTATTTTTAGTAAATCAACTAAAATTTCAAAATAAGGAGTAAAATCAATGTCATGAATTTACTCCAAATATTTAATACATAATGAGAACTCACCTGACATCAGACTATCCTAAGGAATTTTTATTAAAATAATTATTAACTTACTGGGAAAATTTACTAAGGATAATTAATTAAATAATAAATAAAATGGACAGATTAGTGTTATTCACATGTCCAAACATCAATTATGAAGTAGAATAATTCCCATGCCCTGTGGAATTAGATTTTACTCGTGCTACAGCACCAAGAAAAAGTGAAAGACTACCACTGGTTACCCTTCTAGCCTCAGTTTCTGTCCCTTTGATCCCCTGTATCCCTCAGAAGGACAATATTGGGACTCAAAAAGCTATAAATAAAGAGCCCTTTTGAGGATATTGATACCCCAAGACCCAGTTATATTTACATCCAGAAACCGTGCCAAGGTAATCAAATACTTATATGAGATAAGTAAGTGATTTATGGCTTTAGTCTGATTAATAATATCCGTCTCCAACCCTTTTATCAAATTAAACTGCTGAACAACCTTTTAACCCCAGTAAACAGGTTTAACCCATCAGTGCCCATCCCAAAAAGGTACCCAAAGGATTTAATAATATACCAGTGAGCCTTATTATCCTTTCTCTTTTGTTGCAGCTTGGTTACAAAGCCCTTCCACTCCACTGTGTATTTTATATACATATTATCTTTGGGCAAGATATCCTTTAAGAATATAAATTAAAGGTTCCAAAGTAACCATGTCTATGTGTTTTCATACTGAATTCCCTGAAGAGAGGTGTTAAAGATCCCCAATATAATTGTGGCCCCTATTTTAATTTATTTAATAATCAATTTATTAATATTTATTCATAAAATTAAACCATATCCAAACCAATCAAACTTGCAATAAGCTTTATCCAAATATTTTATGTATTTTTGCTGGATTAATTGAATAATATATTCATTATTTATTCTATAACCTCTGGTAGCTAAAGGATAGAAAGGATCTTGGCATCCAGGAGGCTGACAAAAAATGCACCCTTGACATCGAGTTGCAGGAGCCTTAGGCCTCTTTCAGCAGCATAGGTTAGGACTGCATGCAAAGAAGCCACTTTACCAGTGGGTGCATACATTTCAAGGTAATCAAGGCCATACCTTTGACTGAATTCTTGAATGCATATTTGGGTCTTGTATGTTTCAGGTTTGCCATGTGAATTAAGTTTGAACTTAAAAACGGGGTCTGTGTTGAGAGGGTTAGTGACCTCATCATTATCTACTTCCTCCCAAATGTCTTGATCTTCAATCATAGTGAGTTCTTTTGCTGCGGATTCTTGCCAGTGAGGGATTTTCATGGCTTCTTTGAGACTTTCAGGTGTCTTATTTGAGAAGAATCCATACCAATCTGGCTTGGAGAATTTGTCTTGATTTTGTAATGTCACTTGCAGTTTGCACTTGACTAACAATTCACAGGTTGAGCCATTTTCACTTTTGATATCTGGAGTCTCACTCTGTGATTCTTTTTTGATTTTGAAAATCTCTTGAGAGGGAAACATATTGGATGGAGTGACAGAGATGAGTTTTGGAGGTACTGTTGGGTTGTGTTTTTTGGAGATTTTGATGGGTTTTTGATTGTTGAAGATGACATGTTTTGTATTGATGATCTTGCCAGTTGAGTTGATTATTTTGTAAGAAAGGAGTTGCGGGTTGAAACCAACCAGGATCCCCAATGCTCCTTTTTTGTCTAATTTGTATCTTATGTCAGGGTGGTTGAGTTTGTAGGTGAGAGACAAGCCTATGGGTTTGATGTAGTCTTTAAGTAATTCTTTCCCATGCATTTTCAACAAGGGAAAGTCTTCATTATCTTGTTTTGGAATTTGATTTAGCATAAGACAACATCCTTTGATCACCTTGTGCCAACAAGATTTTGGAAGTCCCGAGTCAGAGATGGTAGCTCTAGCAGCTTCAATCACAGTTCTGTTTGATCACTTGACTCTGCCATTGTGTTGTGCGTGGTACGGTTTTCTGAAAATTTGGTTGATCAGGTGTGCTTGATAGTAAGTTTGGAGTTTGGAATTCACAAACTCCCCACCTCCATTGGAGCAGACCTCCTTGGGGTAGCAATTTGTCTTTTGATGTTGACTTTCAATGATGAAGATGATTGAATCAGCCGTGTCACTTTTTTCTTTGAGAGTAAAAGTTGACATATATCCAGATTGGGAGTTTATTATATTTAAGACTTATTTGAATCCACCCTTTGCAGTGGGATTGATTGGTCCAATCAGATCCACGTGTATTTTGTCAAAACATCTTGAGGCGGTGGTCTACTGGAGAGAGAATGGCTTTTGATTGATCTTGACCTTTTCACAGCTCAAGCACTCAAATGCGTCTTTATCAGCCAAGGGAATGGTATATTTTAAGAATTTTTCCATCCTCCCTAAACTGGTGTGTCCCAATGACCAATGAATGTTCATAAGTTTGGCTGGAGACTAGTAACATGCTCTGGCTTTGGAAATCATGTCTATGAAAAAAAGGTTGTTGCTAACAGTACCTGACAATAGAATTTTCCCTCCTTTTTGCAGTTTGAAGGTGCTCCATTTGCATTTGGAGTTCAAATTGAGCATTGCACTTTTGATCATGAGAGCTCCTAGGGAAATGAGGTTTAGTGTTGATTCAGGAACCCAGACGGCTTCAGATAAGACAAGAAACAAGTCCTTGGTGGCAATTGCAGCCTCTCCAGTCCCTTGTATGGTGATTAAAGCATCCTTCTTGCTGGTCAAGATCTTTTCATGTCTGTTGCTGAGTTGAATTCTGTTGAAGTTATCTCTGTCAGTGATCATATGCACCAAGCAACCAGAGTCAAGAATGTACCAATTGGGTAGATCTCTGTGTTGAAACTCATACCGCAAAAGAAGGATTAAAAATGGGCCTCATCTGAATGTTTCTGTTTGGATTTCTTCCCACGACTGTGGTGATTTCATGGTTTGAGCTTGGGAAACTCAAACCAACAGGAGCTGGATGAGTGGCTGGTAACAGCTGGATTGTGTTTCCCATTCTTGCACCTAGGCCGCAATACAGAGCTACGTTGGCAGGTTTGGCACGGTAATCCTGGGGAATAACTTCATTCTTATTCTGAATAAGGTGGTTGGGTACAAGATCAATCTTCATTTTGGTTGTTGCATGCATAATCTGAGATTTCATATTATGCATCCAGGAGGGGAACTTGAAGAGAACCAGGTAGGCAATTATGTCAGTGGGAAGTTTGATTCTGACTTTGGTCATTTTCTTAAGATAAACCTTCACTGACATAACAAAGGCATCTATGTTTGATTCCATGGTTAGATGAAGGAAACCATTGAAGACTCTGGCCCTATTTGCAGACTGGGATGAGGCAAAATGGTTTTGAGTAGAGATCCAGATGAGCTTTGCATTGTCTTTGTTTGCATTGTTGATTACATTATTTTCGGTGTTGGAGTCCAATTTGGCCATGATGTGTTTCACAAACTCCTGATTGATCTCCTCATCTAGGCGTATTGACTTGTCAGGATTTTTCATGATTGTGAAAATTCCCCATAGCTTGAATAGCTTCTTGAATTTCTTCCTCCACATGCTGTAATTGTTGGCTGTGAGCAGAGGAGTGGATTCAATGAGAAATTTGATGGTTGGGGACTTTTAGTTCATGGTTTCCCCCCCCCTGGTCCTGTCTTTGTTGATGATCCGGGTTGATCCATTGAGAGCAGATAGACTTTTAACCATGATGAAAATAGGATTGGTCACCAAGACCAGACTGAATTTGATTTCAAATGGAGAGCAATGAGTATAATACTTAGTGACAACAAAATAAAGAAATGAAATGAGGGAAAAAAAAGAGGGCTAATCTGGCTGAGGTCAAAGCATCAGTGATTGAATTGAGGTGGGAGAGATCATACAGAGTAGGTAGAGACAAGCTAAAATAGAAATTGTCAATAGTTTCTTCTAGGCGCCTTGAAAAATCTGGGTAAGAGATTGATGAGTTTCAGTTGATTGATGAGTTGAAGGATGCGTTCTTACGGTGATCAGACTGGCTGCCTGCGTATTGTGATTGAGGTTAGCTTGAGAGTTGTTTGAGGAATTGAAGAGGAATCAGAATTTGAGTTGAAGTGGTTGGTAGATGATTTTGTTGTCCTCCACGTTGTCTTATTGGTTTGGATTGATTTTGATGGTTGAGGATTTCCCGCATGACACTGAGGAACATTGGTGACATGTGAGAGGTGGAAGGAATTAGAAAGCACAAGCAGAATTAAAAAGAATGAAAAACACAATAGGGCGCACCAACAATGTGCAAATAACAACAACAACAACCGGTGAGCCAATGATAATAGGTTGCAATCAAGTTAGAGAACATCTGCAAGAGATAACAGAACACCATAAGATTGAGATTGGAACATTAAATTCCAACAAACAACAGTCCCACATAGTAAGGGTTGATCCCAAATTTTGTTTGATGGAACCCAAATGTGGTCCAGGGGGTCCCAAAAAGTCTGGAACAACCCGGGGGGCCTTGTACCACCAAACAAGGCTCAAAACTGCTCTGTAAAGGGGTAAACAACCCAACTAGGCTGTGTATTGGGAGTATACAACCCCCTCCTGGGGGTTGCGCATTTTTGAGACGACCCCTTGGGCACGTGTAGACGCGTCTTTTTGCCCGCACACGCGTTTTTGACGCGTGTATGGGCCCCCACGCGTCCATTGGGCCATGTAGGGCCCTAAACAGTTCCCACACAACTGGGAGTTGTGAATTTAACATCACCAATTTTGGGAGTTTAAGAGAGGCATTGGCTACCTTTTTTGGGGGGGAATGAGCAACCAAAATTAGTAGGTTTTTCTGTTGATTGGAGAGCCATTGGAGGGAAAGTATTTGAATGTGCAAAACAAGATCACCCTGATTGAAAATTTGGGCTACCAAGTGCTGTTAGACCTGCAATTGTTGGGTGGTTTCTCCTGGTGAGGTGGTGCACTTAGCTCAAGTGGGCCACCTTACCAGGAAAAACTGGAGAGCATTGTTGGTTAATTTCTCTAAATGATGAATTTTTTTCAAGTACTGGTCATTGAATTTCTGAAGGTCTGTCTTGGAAGTTTCTGCATTCAAATGATTTCACCCTGTTCCCACCCTGCCTCTATCAACATCTAAAAATTGGTGTCATGGTAAGGCACCTAGTCTAACTGTGCCATTCTCTGACAAAAGTTAGAAATCATTGTTAAGCTACAAAATAAGATTTCTTTCTTATTCATGCTTGAGGAACAATTAAATTGTGAATATTTTGAACCTTAAAGAAATTTATATTGAGTAGCATGGCAATTGAATTGCATGTGCAATAAATACATGATATTTTCTTGATTTTTTTCAGAAAATGAGTATTTTTTGGATAAAATCCAGTTATTCAAAATCCTTATGCCACCTTCCAAAAAAATAATTTTGCACCCAGTTTCTAATTATATGCAAAACCTCTCAACTTATTACATTTTTCCAATTGTTCATGCTCCAGAACATTAGTGGGTCTCTGAAACAAAAAGGGCCCCAAAAAGGATGTATTGTACTGTAATTTGACAAAAATGCAATTACAAGGTTTGTCCACCAAAATCTTTAAATGAATCATTAGACATAATAATTCACTCCATCCCAATTTAATTATCCAATGATCATTTTAAATCAATCCCATGCCATTGGGGTCTCAATCCTGGTCTGAGAACAAATTTCTGTTAATGAGCCCAATCTCTGTTGCCCCAATGATTTCTTCCTGTGACCCTTATACCTTTTGGTTATATTCTCTGGTTCTTTCTGTCTCACTTGGTGCCTGCTTCCAAAAATTGGGTTGTAGAACTTCAAGTGGTTATTCTGGAAGCTCAAATTGATTCAACTGTACAAACCCTTGCAGAATATCATATGCTAAATCAGAAAACTAAATGGATGTATCTGTGTGTACAAATGAAAAATTGATATAAATTTGAAATTTAATTCAGTTTCATCATCCTTCCACCTTTATTAAACTCACTGGTCTGTGGCTAAGAATTTCCCTGAATCAAGAAAATTAATACAGAAAGTGGGAAAAACCATCTCCACTTGTGAGAAAAGTTGAATCACCATTTGGTCCCCCAAACATCTTTGTTAGGCTTTTTCATGAAGTTCTCCAGATATTCTAGGCTCTTTTGCTTTTATATGACTGTGCTGCAAGCCATCAAGGGGAAATTTGGACTTGTAAAAACCTTTCAAATAAAAATAAATCAGAATGTCTTATTCAAATGGCTCCAAAAAACCATAGATTTTCATCTTTTTGTGGTGGTAAACATTTTTGAGTGGGCATTGGGGATTCCAAGGAAATCAAATGAGGATAAATGAATGAATTTTCTAAATAAAACAGAAAGAAAACAGGTTTTGGATGACATATGAATAAGATTTGCACCAAAAATCATCAGTCATGTTCCAATCAGGATCTCAAAACATCACACAAGAGTTTGGGTCATGGCATACAGAACTAATTAACCTCTCAAAAGTTGCAAGTGAATTGGCTGAATGGAAATTTTTTGAGACTCTGAAAGTGCCTGCAAATTATATTCTCCTGCTGAATTTGTGGATTTCTGAGAGTGGTTATGACCTTCTTGGTTTCAAATTATTGATAGGTTAACTTAATCTGGTTTGGAGTGACTATTTTTTTGAAACCATTCTCAACTGATAAGCATTAGAAGATCTTTTTTGTTGTGGCAAGAGACAGTCCAGTTTGACATTCTCATCAGCTTCTGGTGGAGTAACATTACTATCATCCAGTTCTGTACCTAGGAAATTCAGAGAATACCAAGCAGGGGTGGAGGTGAAGGATGAGGGTGATTATAAATTCCATGGTTTTTTTGAGTTATGGAAGATTCAATAGATTTGAAAATGATGTACAGAAATCATTGGCTTTCAAACTATAGATTCCCACATATTATTATTTCCTGAAACGCCCAGACGCAATGTACCAAAAAAAAATCAATATCCATATAATAGAGTGGATCGTGGCCCAGGAAGGTGGAGGACTTAGCCTAAGTCATCCACCTCCCCATGAAAATTTCCCAATTTCCCCAAATTAGCTTGGTCTTAGTCCGTAGTGTGGGGAAGTTGACAACTTGGCATAACTAGCCCAGCATTTTTGTTTCAGGAACAAACATGCTGGTACTGAAATTCCCATGCTGGAAATTACCTTTCATCCAAAAAGATGAATCACAACATGGCCATATTAAAAACAAATTTGGTAGAGGTACAGGTTTTTGTGATCCTTGCATGTCCCTGCCAATATTTTCTTCACCTTGCTCAATCATTGAACCCAGCCTCAAAAAATGATGGTAGTAACAAGGCTAAAAGAATTAAGTGTGGTGAAAAATTGTTGAAATCTTGGCCAAAATATCTCATCAACTCACTCTGCTGCACTTTCTCTCTGTTTTTCATACCTTTCACCTTACATGTCTCTCATATGACAATTCTGCAACTCTCACACTCCCGCAATTGTTCCTGATACTTCCTCTCATCTGTCATTTCACACTCCCGCAACTGCTCCTGTTTCTTGCCCCCCTTTCTCCTCCTTCTGTCTGATCCCCCTTCTGTCTGATATTCCCTATTAGCTGTTATGAAAAGATCACTCTACTTAAAGAAGCGCAACCTCACCTTTTTTTCCTTCCTTCACTCTTTTCTCATTCTTCTTCTCTTTTGACTCTTCCTTTCTTTATTGTTTATTTTGCTTCTATTCTGGCTCTTTTGCCACTTGGTCATTGGTCTCAACTCTCTACAATCTCAAGGCTCTCTGCCTTCTTCACCCAACCAATCGCCAACACCTATTCAAACTATTGACCTCAGGTTCTTTGCCAGTTTGGTGAGAAAGCGCTGCTTGCAATTGCACAACGCCTTCTCTAACTCTTATTCTTACTTGCGCCTCTATTCCTTCTTTTACTAGCCACCAAAAATTGCCAGATTTGTTGCTGTCCTTGCCTTTTGTCCTTATATTGATGTATAGTACCAATATCTGAGGGTGTGTTTCTGTTTCATTTTTTCTCTAATATCTTCTTCATCTCAGAACCATTATTCATACCTCTTTTTCAGGTCTTGTTTCTACTTTCAGTCATATTTTCAAAAAGATTATTCAGCAACTTAGGTTCAACAAAATTATTTTTTAGTGCGAAAACAGTGAAATATTTCTGGCTCAGGCCAATATCTTGGGGATAATTGGTTATGCTGGCTTATCAATTATACATTGTGAGATTCCATTGTGACATGGATGTAAAAAGACCCTAGAGTTATGAATGGTAAATATTTTTTAAGAGAACATTGATTTCCTGCCACAATGGCAGTTTTGGTTGACACATGAATGAATCAGTTGGTTGGAAAATGACACAGGAAAATTGATTTTTTTCAACCTGCAGAATCACAAATTCTCATTTTCTGCAACACACAGCCATGAGATAAAAATATAACATCAATATTGACATTATAAAGTTTGAGATGGCTCAGGGAGGTGGATGACTTAGGCTAAGTGGTCCACCTGCCCATTAAAACTTTCCAATTTCCCAAAAATAGTTGGCTCTTAGTAATTGGTATGGGGAAGTCAACAACTTAGAATAACTTTTCCACCATGTTTGTTCCAGTAACTAGTCATTACTTAAAGGCCCATGTTGGCAAATAACTTTCATCCAAAAAGATAAATAACATGGAAATATTAAAAAGAAATTTGGTAGAGTTAAATTATTGTGTGATTCTTTCATGGCCCTGAATATATTTTATTGATCTTGCTCACTGGTTTAAGAAACTTCCCATGAGCCAAAATATTCAATATTTATCATTTCCCAAAGTTCCAAGATATTTTGGAAATTTTTGATAAACTATATCCACCTGCTCACAGTGGGAAATGACCATGTCTATACTTAAAAATAAATTTTTCCAGAATGAGTGCAAGGAGGCTCAATACTGGCCACCTTTTCTTGTACGTTTTTGGTCACACACAACCACCAGCAACTGGTTGTCTGAAGGGACATGGGCGGTGCACTTAGCCTAAGTGCACCATGTCCAGGAAGGTTCATATGCATAAATCACTATCATGAAATAGAAGAGTTTCTCCAGTTGTTTCAATGAATATAAATCATAACATGTATTATTAATACCAAAATGTTTATCCTCAAAAGTAATTGAGTGAATTCTAAAACAATTTGAAATTGTTTTTCCATACATTACAACCCCACCTTGATCAATAGACCTATTGCCCAAATTTAATGTTAAATTGATCAATGCCATTACTCTTTATGAATCTTGTAACCAGGAAGATTCGCAGGCAGGAAAAACTATGAAATATTTCATGTATTTTTTATTCTGAACATTTGGAGTAAAAAATACAAGGATACAGGGTTTATTGGAATTTTCAAATCATCAAATTTTAGACACTAGTTCCAGTTATTCATTTGGAGCTTAAAAACAGTGAAATAACCATTGGAAAACATTTTCTTCAGAAAAAAATATTTAAAAAACACATTTTCTGTATTTAAACAAAAATCATGATTATAAATCAATTTTTACAGGAATGCACTGATGAGATTTGAATAGAATTTCTTAGAACTAGAACCAGCAGACTATAAACAAAGATTAGAACCTGAGAAGACTAGACAAGGCGTAAGAAAAGAAAGAAAAAGAATATCAACAGCTTATAGAGACTTATCACTTAGAAAGAAGATGAGATGGCACGAGGTGTAGATGTCGAGGAGGTTGAGGAGATTGAGATGGCGGAGATGAAAGACAGGGCGTAGATAGATGGAAGACTATGAGGAGAAAGCTGAATGGTTAAAGTGCTCGAGTGAGAGTGATCTTGAGGATTAAGCTCTTACCAGGCATAGGTTCAAGGGCAGATTGATGAGGCTGACCAGAATAGGAATCTTGAGTTGGTGAGAGACATTGGGCGAGAAGAAATAGATCAGATAAGAAGGGATGGGAGATAGGAGGAGAAGGAAGATTGCAAAAGAGAACCAAGAGATGGAATTGAAGAATTGGTCACTGAGATAGAGGCGGAGACCATGAGATGTTCACCCGGGTTAACTCGCCGAGCGGGAAGTCCCGGGTAGTACAGATATGTCACAGGATTTGCCTCAGTTCACAGAAGTACTGAGGCGGAGACAGACAGAGTAAGAGGAAGAAACGGAATACAGAAATGAAACATAAGAATAAAACATAAGAATAAAACAAAATAGATAAAAATAAATCATGATAATCTCAACATGCACCTAAATACAAGACTTATTGCTTACTGTAACCATTATTTTGAGACAAGCAGAAATTTTTGGATCATCAGATATCTCCTTCAAAGTTGAAAGTATCATTTTGAACCTTTTCAGAAGTGGAATTGACAAGGGGTAATATATAGAAACCTTCAATTATCAAACATGAAATCCATTGCTCCACTCCTTTTCTATAATCAGAAATTCTACCAAAATAGTATCAAATTACCATTTTGAAATGCTCAAAACAATATCATTCAAATTCCAAAATATGATCTGGATCTGCCCATCTCACATTATCCTCATGAATAAAATTTCAGGGGTCTGTCTTGCATGAGAAGTATGCTTAAATTGAAGCGTACTTCTCATGCAAGACATGCCCCTGATTTTTGGCTTGAATCATAACCCCCACCAAACACAAACTCATGGCATGGTATACCCATGCACATGTTTTTTTTCAATGACCCAAACTCAAGCTCACGAGTATTTTTGGCCTTCCCATAAGGCCAAAACCCACAGGCACTTGCCCTGGGCTTCCCATGGAAATTGGTTTCATGGGCCCCAAGCGCTCCAGGCGCTGGGGCAGCAAAATTGGGCTTGGAGCCTGCTAAGCAAACACCCAATTTGCGCATTCCTAGCAACAGGGTTGCCCAAAGCAACCCTGTTGTGGTCTCCCAGGTTTCCAGGGCCTGAGAGAGGTCTATGCACCTTGATGGGCCCTTTCCCCCTCACTGTTGCTGGCAAACGCCAGCAATGGACTGTCAGCTTGCTACTATTGCAGAGCAAGCTGCAAAAGTAACAAAATAAAATAAATAAAATGAATAAAGAAAAATCTTATCAAAGGAGAAATAATATTAGAAATATTATTTCAAATTCTGATTCTACATAAAAATTAAGTTAGGTTCACTGACTGACACCTACCTCAAATTCCTACTGCTTATATTTTTGAATTTTATATGAAGATTTGGAAAGAGTCACGGCCTTGGGATTTTTGCCGTTTTAATATTTCACATGAAACCCCACATATAGGTTTCACCGTGAATTTTGTTTCAGAATCCAAGAATTCTGTGATTTGGAGGAGTTATGGGTGGAAATGTGATTTGTCACAATTCCTGCACACAGTCACGGCAACCAACACATCCACGCGCGGCTGAGCAGCAGCACTTCCACCCTGACAAGCCGTGTACGTAGCCCCGGGAATCTGACAAGTACGCAGCGGCAGGACTATGGGCTGAAAGAGTGACAGGAGGCTTGAAAAGCCCAGGTACCACGTAAAGGTGCTACAACCTAGACGGGGACATGCTACATATTTAATAGATGTCCCTGTGGATAGTAGATAGTCTAAAAATACATAAAATTATATAAAAATACTTAAATAAACTTTTGACATATTTTTTATAAAATATAATAAAAAATACCAAATATGTCGAAAATTAGATAACTACTATTTGTAAAATATCTTAAAATACTTTAAATATAAAATTTTAAGAATTTCAAGACATCAGAATGTTTTTGACATACTCAGGAAACCGATTATGTAAAAATATTACATGTATTCCCATAGATTATATTTTTAATTAATTATTCCAAGCAAATCAACAGAATTTCTAAAATAAGGAGCAAAATCAATATTATGATTTTACTCCCATCATCTTATACATAATGAGAACCCATCTGAAATTAGATTGACCATGGGAATGTCTACTAAGAAAAAAGTTATTAAAATCCTGGGAATATTTACTAAGGATAATTAATTAAATAATGATCATGTGGATAGATTAGAGTTATTGACACACCAAAACATCAATCAAAAGGTAGAATAATTCCCATACCCTGTGGAGTCAGATGTTACCCATGCTACAGCACCAAAAACACGCAACAGGCTACCACTGGTTACCCTGCTAGCCTTAGCACCTGTCTCTTTGAGCCCCTGTGTCCCTGAGAAGCACAGAATTGAGACTCAAAAAGCTATAAATATAGAGCTCTTTTGAGGATATTGATACCCAGAGACCCAGTTATATTTACATCCAGACACTGTTCCAAAGTAATCAAATACTTAAAAGTGATAAGTAAGTGATTTATGGTCTTATTCTGATTAATAATATCCGTCCCACAATCCTTTTATCAATTTAAACTGCTGAACAACCTTTTTAACCCCAGTAATAGGTTTAACCCATCAGTGCACATCCCAAACAGGTACCTAAAGGATCAAATAATATAGCAGCGAGTTTTATTATCCTTTTTTTGTTGTGGCAGATTGGTTACAAGGCACTGCCACTCCACCATCTATTTTATATATATATTATCTTGGGGAAATATCTCCTTTAAGAATATAAATTAAAGGTTCAAAAGTAACCAGGTATACGTGTTTTCAAAGTGAATTCCCTGAAGAGAGGTGTTAAAGATCCCCAGTATTATTATGGCCCCTCTATTAATTTATTTAATAATTAATTTATTAATATTTATTAATAATATTAAACCATAACCAAAGCAATCAACCTTGCAATAGCTTTATCCAAATATTTTACATATTTTTTCTGCATTTATTGAATAATATATTTATTATTTATTCTATCACCTCTGGTAGCTAAAGGATAGCAAATGTCATAGCATCCAGGAGGCTGACACGGACAGCAATTTTGCAATTTCATATGCAAGCAATTTCAAAAACACTGAGTTGTTTGCTGCAGCAAGCCTTGCTTGTCAATTTGCAAGCAAAACAACAAGTGCTCAAATCAACAATTGGCTCAGTGGCCCCTGAAAACAATCCAGCCAGCAAGACAACCATAGCATATCCAAAGTAATCCAGCAGGTCCATCCAGGTAAGATTCCATCCTATTTTTCAATTTTTGAACATCTGAACAGTTAGACTGATTGTTTTTGTGCTATACTGGTATCTGAAATATTTCAATCACCTCTCAAGATTCCAATCATCAAACCACCCTCCAGTCAAACTCATCATCAAAAAAAAAACACTCCATCAAACTCCTGCTATTACCCACTTACTGAAAGGCATCTCTTCCACCTCTCATTCATCATCACTGAATTTCAATGGTAAGACCTCATGCACCTATTTCAATCTCTTGAATACTCCATCTTCCTCAATACAACACTGAATTCAGTCTTTCTCTTCCTCACCATTCTTTTTTCTTTTCCTTTGAATCATAGCTTCTGTCTTCAACAAATCAAATCAACTTTGATCATCACCTATCAGCATAGACACCATCCACCCTTGTATTGATCTTTACAGTAAGCAGCAATGAAGACATCAAAATATCATCCACTGATACTTGATTCATTCCTGCTTTTCCTTGAACCCTTTTTTAACCATAAATCACTTCTTCATCATCATTTATAAAAGTAAGCTGAGGATCAAGTCAACTCCCATGCATTCACCCAATCTCAAGCCCACCTGTTGCAATTGAAAACCAATAATTATGATGTGTCTTTGAAAGTTTTAAAAGGCAGAAACATGTATGTATTTTAATCAACATAAAGGGTTTTGTATTATTTACTTTAACCTTTTGGTTTTGTCTCAATCCTTGTCACTTGTATTCCTGTTGGTGCTTTTGAAACAATTTTTGTAGTGAGGATGAGCCCTTGAATCTAAAGCATCATCAGGAATCAAGCTAAGATTGTTCTGTTTTTAAGCCACCACAACAAACCTTAATCCCATCCATCCCATCCTTATACCAATCACACAAAAAGCATTTTAAAGCTGAGTTTGATTATTTCAATAAGGAGTGTGTATCTAAGTCAATCTACTTCATCACCCTCAAGAAGGTTCTAAGTTCATGCCAAGTAGTATTACCAAAATTATGACTCCCAGTAAATCTAAAAGTGGTTTTCAACAGAAAGTACCAACCCTATGTGGTTCTCAAGTATCATTAATTGCAGCAAGCACCATACAGCTAATAACTGAATTTTCTGAGATGTTAAAAGATCTCTATGTGATTGCAAAGAATCAACAGAACCTGAACAAAATCAATAGAAACGCTAAAACTGGATCTATCTTTTTAATTAGCTTTTTTCAGGGCGCTGACCAAGGATATTCTGCAGGCAATTGCAAATCAATACAAACTTTCTAATCATTTCTTTTTTCACTTATTGCCATCAGAATATATTTCAAAATAGAAATATACGCAAGTAGAGAGGGTATGAACCCAGAACAAATAGCAAATGATTATCTGTTGTGGTCTAAGCTTCCAGTAAATAACCAACTGACTTTCAATAGAATCCAAAATTTATCCAACACAGCTCATGTGAAGAACAAGGAAGTATCAGAAGATTTCAAAATTCCAAACTGGAAATCTCCAGAGTGGATTGAACACATTGATTCTTCACTTTTTGCTTCTAATGTCATTGTCACTTGTGATGACTTATCCAATTTTTCTCATACAGATCAGGATGACTTGAATGGTTATACTTCTGGTTTTTTCTCTTATATTTAAAAACCTAATGGAAACCCAATCCCTCCACCCTCTAAAGAAACAGGCCATGGTCTCTCCTTCCCAACTCTTGGCTTCATAGTTGATTATTCAAAAGCTGGGGAATTCTAGAAATTTTATGGCAAACTTCTGTTTTTCCTGATCAAACTACTTTTCCTCCACCCATCCTTCAAACAACTGAAAATCATACACATTTTGGTTACTCCTTCCAGATAAAAAAAAACTAGCAAAGTCTTCTCTTAAAATTAGAAATTTTTCTCCTTCTGAAATTTTAACCAGAGTTAATGGAAAGAAAGCAAGATATTTTCAAACATGTGCTTCAATGTATATAGTTCAAAAATCACCTCTTTTTGCCAAAATGCGTACCAGCTATTTCATGAAATGAATTCAAAATGTGGATGATTTGTAGAAAATCTTTACTAGTTTTAATTTCAAATGACATGTCTTTGGATTGATGGTTGACTTATGCTATGTTGTCCACATTACCATCAAATTATTTATAGCTTTAATGCATAGTACATGTATTGGTAATGTCAAGGGAGGTGAAAAACTTATGATAGGTTGTTCACCTCCCTGAGCCTGTGTGCACACAGGAATCACATTACCTGGGTAATCCTTGTGGGGAGGCTGGGGAGGTGGAAAACCTATGCTAATTTTTCCACTTTCCCATCAATCATTGATCATTTTGCATATTCAAAATAATGCTTCCAGCTGGTTGAGGGTAGGTGGACGCTTTAGCACAAGTTGTCCACCTCCCCAGCCAACTCACAAAGTTTTCCCATGTCATGTGTTTTATGTCCAGGGAGGTGGAAAACTTATCATAAGTCATCCACCTCCCTTGAAATGACATATATATTTATATGCAATATGCATGAAAGCAGAAACTTTGGGGATACAGAAGGCTATTTGCACAAATGAACTATGTAGATTTTAAATAATTAGCAACTGTTTTTCATATTACACACTCATGTAACATGTTACTAGGTTTTTTAGGGTATATAAGCCATTTCTTCTTCACCAAGAGGTCCCTTTCATTCTGATCTTAACCACATTGTGCCCATCAGATTTCAACCCCATCATCTCAAGCTTCTTCACCTTGACAACTAAATTGATTATACCATGGCTGATTTACCTGGTAAGTGTTCAAATTCCCTGGGTCCCTTGTGTTCCAATACTTATTTGAAATGTTATGATCAATTTTTATAACGGGGTGCTCTTAATCAATTGAATGCACTCCTTTGTGATGAATATGTTGAAAGATCCCATAAACAAGTATTGCAGTCAATGCTTGATTTTTATCAGAAAAATTACAATAAAAAGGTGGAATAGTTCAGGTTGTAAACCTCCATAGATCTTGGTCTGCTCAAGCCTTCAAATGAAGAACAACAACGGCCAACAATAGCTGAGAGTGCACATGTCCAATCAACTCATGAGGTACCATCAGTGGATGATGAAACAGAAACTGCTCAAGATCTGCCTGCCCCCCAGCTTACAGTGGTTCCAGCAGAGCACCTGGACAACCAACCCAGTGAGTTGAAAGAATCATTTGACGCGAAAAATTGTTTATCAAAAATTATCCAAATATACAAACCTGATAAATTCCCAATATCTCCAGATGAAGCTGAAATATCCACTGCAGCTTTCCCTGTGGAGGATCCATTTCAAGAAGAAGGGGTTGTTACCCTTGATCATGCAACTATCCAGGCCTTTGAAAATAATCCAGCGCTGCACCAATAAACACCAGCTGAAGAACCCCAGATCACTGCAAGAACCAGGGCATCTGCCCTTCTGGCTACCCAAGCTGATTGGCAAGCAGCTAGGCAATCAAGATCAATGCTTCCGTCCAGCTCTCAAGCATCACCTGACTCCTCTGATTCCAAAACATAATTCACTCGCTCAAGTGATGCACAACCAGAGAAACCAGAAATCTTTATTACTGAACCATCACCCAGGAGTCTCACACCTGCACCCACCCTGGTCCCAGCATCTCCTGGGCAAGTAAGTTTCCTATTTTGAAGAATATGCTGGATAATCAACCCAAAATTTAATTCCAAATTAATCTTCCCTTTCTGAATCAGAGTGCCCCATCCTGAATACCCCAAAAATGGAATTCATCTAATGCCAGAATCATCACTAGGGATATGGAGCAGAGAACTTTAAGGCCAAGGAGTCAGGACCCTTCATTGACCAAGTTATCTCATCCTGAAGGCCAGGCTAGTAGCCAAACTGAAACCCAGGCCCAAACCATTGGGCTAACATCAAATTCTGGTTCAAATCATCCAGGTCAGTTGAATCATTTTGTGATGAAATGAAAATCATGGCAACTAATTCTATTTCATTGCCCAGAAATTTTTGTTGGCTTGACTAAGGTTGACCGGTTGAGTTTTTCATACTGGGGATAATTAAAGGACGATGAAACCCCTTCAACTTATTCAAAAACTATCAGCAGTACCCAGTTCTTAATTAAAAACACCCTTAACCTTCTTGTCCAAAGGATCCTGTAAAACCCCCCTGAGTCATCAACAATCTTGAAATCGTTGGTCCTCTGTTTGAAATGGTACAAAGAGGGTAAATTTTCATGATACTTTCTTCCACTCCTATGAAAATAAACTGATTCTTAATTTTTGATTTATCAGAAAATATTTTGCTTGGAAAAGACAATGATGTTTTTTTTTTTGAAGCACCTTCATCAACAAAAACTCCCTCTCTTGCTCTTGGAAGACAGTCCAGATCAATACGCATCCCCTCTCTGACATCCTAACTTATACAAGAGAACCAATACATGGGGCATAAATAAAAATGAAGCACACCTTGGATGACATCATAGGTGTAGTCTCACACAAAATTTCAAGAAATGACTTTCTCTCAATGGAAGGTATTGATGGAACTGCAGATGAAGCTTTACTCAAAGCACAAAGCTACTTTTCCAACCTGCAAGCAGCTGTAATTGATTATTCCACCTTTGATCAACACAAGAGGTTGGGTGCTAACCAGTAATCTGAGATGAATGCTGGAATAGGTGTCCTTAATACTGTTTTTGAATATGAAGACTTGGAAGAGAAGAATAATTTATGGGTGACCAATTCTCTAGCATGTGCTTCACACATTTCATTTTTTGGTCCTGCTGCTATATGGGTATGTCCAGGAAATCAACAAGTCATAACAAAGTGGAAGTGTGGCATGCTCCTTGAATTTGGAAATCTTTTGATTGAGTCAAAGTTGAAGGAAGGCTTACCTGCTGATGCACTCTGGGGCAAACTTGGTAACACAAGGGCATACCTTCTCACTGCCTTGAGTGATATGGGTTTTATTAAAGACCAAAAAATCAACTGGATAGATGTAATTAGCATTTTTACTGAAAGATTTTCTTATGAAAACTTGGCTCAGGTCCTTCTGGAGGATATTGTGCTGGTTACTGACTATGATCTGGGTAGACACTTTAATACTGTCTGGGCTGTTGAAAAAACTATCTATTCTAATATAGTTGAAGTTACCTCAGAACCCCCAGCTTCCCATAGTTAATTCTGGTGACTTTTCAGTAAATTATACTATTAGTTTTTCTGGATGGATAATTCTTGTTTTCAAATTTTTTCTTATCTTGGGATAATCAAATTTTTGACTTGGAAACATGGTTCTTTTGGATGATTGAATGCTTCATGATCATACTTCCCATGAAATTTATTGACTAAGTTTCTGATTTCAAATTGAAGAAAGATTAAGTGTAGCCTTTAAATTTAAAATAAAACCTAAAGTTTTGGAAGATAATGAGATTCATTGCTCATGAAATAATTTTTTGTATCATCTGCTGCAAAGCATTAAAATCATGAAGAAATCTTTACGATTTTTCTTTAAAATAAGAATAGCTGGGTTTTTGTTAAGAAATTAATTTTATACTGTGATTTTGTGCAATTTAACAACCACTCAATGAAGAATTGCATCATCCTGCATATTAAAAACACCGCAAATGGAAAATTGAATTGATCCAATATGTTGGGCCTTCCATATGAAAATATCATGTTTTTTTTGCCTCAACAGCATTAATGCAGTCTGTTGCTGAAAAATTCATACAAACTTCATGGAATGCAACTCAAAGCAGGAGGCACTGCACCCTGCTCAGAAATTACTGGATATCTCCAAAGTTCAGCATTATGATTGGTTTCTTAAAGGCAATAAAAAAAAGCAAGAGATCATATCATGGTTGTTTTTAGTGTACATAATATTAATCAAATAAATAAAAAATCCAAATCAATGCAAATATCTCTCTATCCTAAATTTTAGTTTAGCTGTGATTTGTGTTTGGTTATCAACATCAGTAACTCACAATAACTTCATTTATCTACCAATCATTCATTTCTTAAGAAATTAATCATCCAAGGAAACTTAAATCTAATTTTTATATCATCTTAAAACCCATAGAGTCAATAATATTCAACATTTCTGCTTCAAAATTCCACAGGAAATTCTTAACAATTGGTAAAATGTTTCCCAAAGGTATACAGTATTTATTACTCTTCAATTACTATATTTCATGCATATCATTCTTAGCAACCATGAAAATCTCCATAGCATTTATGCATAGGTTTTTTATATATCTAATGCTCAATTTGAAGCCATGCAATAGTTTACTTCCTTATCATTTCCTATAAATATCAACCCAAAATTGATTCTTACCAAATTCATCAACCCAACTCATATTTCACAGAAAATACATATCCAATCAGCCAATCCCTCCCAATACCCCTCAAACATCAAGCAACGAAAATGGTTGAATTATCCAAGGAAAAACAAACATGGTTGGAAGAAACACACAAACATATTGATCATGAGCTCAAGGAAAAATTTGAGTCATTTCCTGAAATTTGGTCACAAAGTGAAAGGTTGATGCATGAAGAGCAGAATGAAAGATTTTGGGTTTGCAGGCTGCAGAGAATAATTGACCAGGAGGCCTTTGAAATTTTTATTCCAGAGCAATTGATTCCAAACTTCTGGGACCTTTGGATCGAGAGGAATGAATTTCTTTGAAGTTGTGAGTTAATATATTGTTCAAAAAGCACATGTAGGATTTGTGATCAATTTCCAATCATTTTACAACTTTTCTGCTGGTGGTAAATATAATTTCAGTCCCAATTGATTTGTGAATGTTTCTCATAGATTTTTATTTCAAATTTTCCCAATTCTTGGATTCTCTACTTGATCTTTGATGAAAATTCCACCTATTTTCAATTGCAGCACAAGGGTTTATGTGAAAAGAGAATATAAAGTACCTTATCTCAAATTCAATTCTAGAAAAAGCATTTTTATGCAATGAGGAAAGAAAACATCATCTCTGTTTCATAAAAATCCAATAATACATTGAAATTTGTCAACTATGGAGTCTCTGAACTTTTGATCATCTTCAAATTTTCAAGTCAAATAAATGTTTTTATATTTGGCAAAATGAAATCAGGGTTTTTTCCCATTGATTTCATTATAAAATGAATTATTTCATGCAAAGAAAATACATGCATTTGTCAAATGGGGTTTGCTACCTCAAAGGTATCAAATCAAAATTTTTTCTGATGAGATCACCTCATTTTAATCTTGAAAAATGCTTGAAAAATGCACTATGACTTTAAATGAAAGAACTGATTTTTCATAAGCAGCTCTCTTTATAAAGAAATTCAATCATATTTGGCTTAAAAGAAAAATAAAACTTGAAAAAAGGAAGCTTGATGTGTTTTGCAAGTAACTTGAACTCTTTTTGTGAAATGTTGTCCTCTCATGAACTCCAACCCACCCATGAAGGTAAAAACAAGTGGAAAGTGTTAGAATCTGTTGATTATTTGACATGATTGTTACTTGACTTCAATTCATTCTCTTCTTCTGTCTTTCTTTGTTATCTTATGTGTGTTGTTACTCTGGTCTCAGGATTTCTTTATTTCTTCTGTGCTTCTTGTTTTTCCAAAGTTTCTGCTGTTAGATCACTGGATCATGCGCAATCTTCATTGGCATGTCACAGGACGTTCATCATCAGTTACAGCCAACCTCTTATCCTACTACTCAATAGAAGGTCCAACAATCAACAAGAACATCTATCCAGTCAACCACATTCAAAATCACCAGAACCAGTCCTCAAGATTGAAGATTCAATATTTGCACTGTTTGATCAAGTCCCAGAAGCAAATAGTATGTATCAGAATGGGTCAATCAACTCATTATCAGCGTTGACCTCATTTTTACTTCCGAACCAGTACTACGACTCAGGACGTCAAGATCAAGTGGAAGATTTAGATCAACTTCTTAGTGCTTAGTGCACTCAGTTCTACGTAGTCTATTTAGAGGCCATCATCCTGCCTGTAGAACTGTGTTTTCCTGTTTGTGATTAACTCTTGCGTCTGAACTGTTTGAATTTACCTTCTTAACTCTTGTATTCTGTTTTTTTTATTGATTTTGATTGTTTGATTAAAATAACAGCTAGGTCCAGGTTTTCCCACTCTTTAAATTCTTTCACGGTTAAAAGCCAAAGTGGTACTCACACAGCAACCAGAATGGATCAAGGAACAATATCACCTGGACCGGGAGGCGACAGCAACTTCAAAGGGCTGGCACTCAAATTGCTTATGGAATCCACCCCTCTTTTGACTGAGACAAACTATTCAATTTAGAAGAAGAAGATGGAAAGACTGTTGAAAATGCAAGGAATTCTCCATCTTATGAACTTGCCAAACTCAGATGAAATTATTCCAGATGAAGATGAGACTGCTGCTTACCTCATGTCAAAGCTCAATCCTGCTACACACACCAAAATAATCATGGCCAATAACAAGGACTCCCCTAAGGGAATCTGGCTGGAAGCTAAAGAAATTTTTTCTTCCAATCAGGCCGCAAATAGATCAAAGATGTTTTTCAATTTCCTGTACTTAGGGTTTGATCAAAACAAAATAGAGGCATTTGCAACCTCAGTCAAATTCCATCTAGGAAAACTCAACAAAGTTGGCATTGACCTACCAAGCAATATTCTCAGCTATTTAATTCTCTTCAAATTACCCAAATCCCTAAAAGGAATGCAATCGCAAATCATGCGCTCTGGAGTGGATCTAACAGTAGCCTTTGTTCTGAACCATCTTTTCCAACACAAAAATGAAGTCCAATCCAAGTCTAAAGAAACATCCAAAAAAAGCTCAGCTCTTTATTCTCAAAACCGCTTCAACTCTGATTGACCGCGCTGTGAAAATGGGAAACATAATCCAGCTTTCAAAACTCATCCTGCTGCAAAATTCTGGGAGGAATATCCAGAACTCAAACCCAAAAATCCTGTCAACAGATTCAAACAAAAAGCAAAAAAGAAGCCTGAAGAAGCCTGAAGAAGCGCACTATTATTCCTTCTTCTGCGGGTTGAACCATCAGGATGAGACTGGCTCTAATTGTTTCATCCTTGACAGTGGCTGCTCAATACACATGTTCAGGAAAAAATCTATGTTCTCCTCCCTAGTCAAACGAACCGGAAACAAACTTATTAAGACTGGAAAGAAAGGAGAAGGCATACCCATAAAGGGCCTCGGCACAGTCAATCTATCCATAAACGGAAGAAAAATCAACCTGGATGATGCAGCATGGGTACCCAATGCCACAGTCAATCTGATTTCACTAGGAGCCCTCCTCAACAAAGGGTGTTCTCTAAAAGTCAACAGCAAGGCTTCTCCCTCTACATTCGCACTCACCAAAGGAAGAACCACGGTCTTTGATGGGGTAATCAAGAATGATTTGTTAACCATCAATCTTGAATATCAAACTAAAGAACTTGCCTGTCTCATGGGTCTGGAAGAGGTTCAAAAACTTCATCAAACTTTGGGTCATGCTATTTTGGAACAAATCAAAAATCATCTTGGTTACGGCATTGGAAAAGAAATCCGCTCCGAATTCAAATGCATTGCCTGTAAGAAAGGAATAATCACCAAATCATCTTTCAACCAAGAACAACGCCATGCTGAACAAGTTTTTGACCGCCTGCATCTAGATCTAATGGGGCCGCTCAATCCACAGAGCAAAGGGGGCATGAGGTATGTCCTCACTGTTGTTGACAACCACTTGGGCTATCTATCTGCTTTTCCCTTGCCAAGAAAGGACGCGGCTGCCAAAACCATCATCTTTGCCATTGAGAATGAAGCAAAGAAGAAAGGTTGGTTTCCAGTCAAGGTTGTTTCTGACGGAGGAGGAGAGTTTGTGAACAAAACACTATCAAGTTTCTTTAAATCAAAGGCAATACAGCACATAGTCAGTGAACCCTATCAATCCCAGCATAACGGAAAAGCCAAGCAAGCCAACTGAACTATCATGGAATCTTTAAGATCAGTCTTTAGTTCAGCAACAAAGGTGCCAAAAAGCTGTTGGAACGTGGTTATTCAGAGTTTCTGCCTGGAATTAAACCAAATACCCCAGGACACCAAGTTAAGAAGTCCCTGGGAACTTATGCATGGAACATCATTACCAAAGGATTTTTTAAAACCTGTAGGTACTGCGTGCGTCTATCTACTCAACAATACAAAAATTCCTTTGAAACTTAGAGAGAAGGCCAAGGAAGGTTGCCTTGTGGGCTTCAATCCTCAACTCCTCTCCTATAAGGTACTCACCAAATTGGGCAAGATTGTAAATACCAAACATGTTCTATTTATGAAATCTCAAGTCACAAGCGGAGAATCCATCCTGAACAAAGATGAAGAAAACACTATCAGACCTCAACTGACTCCAACAGCTGGTCAAGAACCTGAACCAACTCACCAGGAGAGCAATTCTGGCTCCCCATTTGATTTCAAACCAGAACTACCCTTGGATGACAATCCAGATATGTCTTGCTCTGATAGCTTGGCATCATCTGTTCAAGAAATGTTAATTCCTAAACTTTTCAACAGAAGCCAACTCAAACCACCGGAGTGGTATGGTTATCATCACTTGACTTTACCGGCTTCAATTCATGATGCTCTCATGGATCCCAAATGGATTGTGCCAATAAATAAGGAGTTGGATAGGACAGAGAAGCTAGGGGTATGGGAGGACGCAGATGAATCCAAAGTCACCAATCCGCTTAACACAACCTGGGCGTTCCGTTGCAAGCAGGATCTTCACACCGGCAAAACCGCTCTTAAAGCAAGGGTATGTGTGCAAGGCTTCAATCAACGCTATGGAATTGATTATTTTGAAACTTTTGCACCTACTGGTAAGATTGCTTCGCTCAGAGCTTTGCTAATCTACTCGGTTGACAAAGGACTTCTAATTCTCCAATTTGATGTGAAGGGGGCATTCTTGCATGCCCCCCTGGAGGAAAACGTTTATATTAGGACTCCTGTTGGCTCTAAAAGAAATTCAAAATATTTAAAGTTGGTAAAATTGCTGTATGGACTAAAGCAAGCCCCGCTAAATTGGTACAAGACACTCAGCAAATGGATCAGCAGCATAGGCTTTACGGAAAGCAACTGCAACCCTTGCCTATACCATCATGAAGACGGGGTAACTTCTCTATTCTTTCATGTTGACAATTTAGTTGTGGTGGGGGAAGTGGATAAATTTAAAACTCTCTTCTTGAACAAATTCAAGGACTCATCAGCTCACAAAGTCAACACATTGCTTGGGATGAAGGTTGAGAAAGACAAGAATTCAATCAGTCTTTCTCTCCCAAATCATATCCAAAAAGGACTCAAAGAGCTGACCCTCTTGAATGCAAAACCTCTATCTAATCCATGCTCAACTGGCGCACATCTGGCACCAGCCACAGAAGAAGAGATAGCTAAGCTCAAACAACTAAATTTCAACTAACAATTGCCCATTGTAAGACTCAATTTCATAGCGACTTTGGCACAACCTGACATTAGCTTTGCCATTTCTAATCTGGAAAGATTCTTGTAGAACCCTGGAATACATCACTGGAACAAGGTCATTTGAGTGTGGCGTTATTTACTTAAGACCATCAACTACAAACTAAATTTCAAATTGAGAAACAACTCCAACCATCTCATCACCTACAGCCATGCTACCTGCGGTGACAAACCTGTAACCCGTCTCTATCAAACCGGCTTTATCACTCTCTTCAAGGGATCCCCTATTTATTGGACAAGCCTGCGTCAGAGATTCATTCCCCTGTTGTCAACTGAATCTGAGTGTAACTCTCTATCTGCCAGTCATCTTGAAGCTAGATGGCTGAATCATCTTATTTCCAAAGTATGGCAAACTACGTTCAAACCTCCAATGCATTTAATTGACAACAAGGGTTTGTACAACAAAATTAAAAAGTTTGGAACCAAGTCACACGCTAAATACATTGATATTAAGCTCAAGAGCTTGCGAAACGACTGGAAAAATAAACAGATTCAAATTAAATTGATTTTGTCTCATGATATGCTAGCCAATCCGCTGACCAAAGCTGCCAATGCAATGGCAGTCTCTAGACTGGCAAAATATGTTGGTTCTTAACTTATCACCACTGATAATGAGTCAAGCCAGCATGTTGATTATTTGACATGATTGTTACTTGACTTCAATTCATTCTCTTCTGCTGTCTTTCTTTGTTATCTTATGTGTGTTTTTACTCTGGTCTCAGGATTTCTTTATTTCTTCTGCGCTTCTTGTTTTTCCAAAGTTTCTGCTGTTAGATCACCGGATCATGCGGGCTCTTCATTAGCATGTCACAGGACTTTCATCATCATTTACAGCTAACCTCTTATCCTACTACTCAAGAGAGGGTCCAACAATCAACAAGAACATCTATCCAGTCAACCACATTCAAAATCACCGGAACCAGTCCTCAAGATTGAAGATTCAACCTTTGCACTGTTTGATCAAGTCCCAGCAGCAAATAGTATGTATCAGAATGGGTCGATCAACTCATTATCAGCGTTGACCTCATTTTTACTTCCGAACCAGTACTACAACTCAGGACATCAAGATCAAGTGGAAGATTTAGATCAACTTCTTAGCGCTTAGTGCACTCAGTTCTACGTAGTCTATTTAGAGGCCATCATCCTGCCTGTAGAACTGTGTTTGCCTGTTTGTGATTAACTCTTGCGTCTGAACTGTTTGACTTTACCTTCTTAACTCTTTTATTCTGTTTTTTTTGTTGATTTTAATTGTTTGATTGAAATAACAGCTAGTTCCAGGTTTTCCCACTCTTTAAATTCTTTCAGAATCTTTTGTTAGAATCCTTGCCTACTGCTAGTGTTGCCTGAATCTTGAGTGCAACCTGCCTTGTAGCCTTTCAGGTAGTGCGGTCTCTGATGGCCCAGTATTGAATATTTCTTATTCATTTTTCTACCTCTTTGTTCAACCACTTGTTAGCCTCCTTTGTACTTAGTTTATTCAAATTTGGATGAACCTCAAGTGAATGAACAACATCCATTCTTCCTCACTTTGAACCGGAGTGCTTCCCCCCCTTGACTCATTGGATCCTCCCTCCTCTTGGCAACACAAGACTTCTCCTCAATCCTCTCTTAAACCTTTCAACCAGAGCCTCAGCTCTAAAACCTTCACAGAAATTTGGTAAGATTTGCTTTTATTTATGCAGTAAGGTTTGATATGTCTCAAGAGATTTTAGTTGAATCTTCCAAAGTCATGTTTAACCAAATAAGATGAAATTTTTTCAATACATGAAAGTAATAAAATGATTTTTATCAAAAAATTACATTCTATCTAATTTCAATTGCAAAAAATTTATCTAAAATGCAGTAAATGAACAAGAAATGAATTTATCATACCATTTTTTCAAGAAAATTACCTTGGCCCTCTCATCAATTAGGAAGAATTTCAGCACTCAAAATTTCAGATGAAGCCTTGTAAATTTCCATTCAACACCATAAATATTCAGTTACTAAGAAAACTTTTAATATTTTCTTTACCTGCAGCAGATATCAAAACAGATTTACAATCATATTTTACTGCAAGTTGGATCAAAATTGCACCTCTTAATTGCATTAGAGAAATCATTTTTTTTCAAGAATTTTCATACCGATTCACAATTGAAATTTGACTCCCCATGGAAAAAATAATAGAAGCATTTCATTTATTTCAATACTAAACCTATGTGAAATTGATCATCCTGATAATACTGTGGATTTAAAAAATGGAGGTGAAATTTGAAACAACTTAAGTGCTCATCCCAGTAATTCAAGAAAAATTCCTTTTTTTAATGGTAGGTTTATTCTTTATTTTAAATAAATGTACCAAGTAAATACTTGGTTTTCAACAGCAAGATTTTGAATCTCATTGTAAAATCTCTAAAATTATTACAACTGTAAAATTTAATGATAAGTTTTAATCCATTTTCTGGATTAATTGTTTGGCCCTTTCAAGGGAACATAAGGATAATTATTCCCCAAATAATGTAAAATGATAAAAAATCATCATCTAAATCAAGATTCATGGTAAATCAAAACATGAATGAAAAATGTGATTGTTTTAATCAAAATCCAAGTGGTAGTTCCCCAACATTTCTTCCTTCTGAAAATATTTTTTTTCATTGCACAATGTAGAATTTTGCTCACATATTTGAAATGAATTATGAAGTAGATGCATAAAAAATTTGAGATATTCAATTTGTAAATGAAACCTTTATAATCTCTCAAAATTCATAATATTCAATAGCTGATAACTTCAGATTTAATATTCTGCAATTTCCTTCCCTCCATAAAATCTAGACTTCAAACAACCCCACAACGTTTTCAAGCGCTACCTGAATAATTCCCTATATTATAATATGGATTCTAGACCTCCTCATAGTTCAAAATCCATCAAAACTCACACATTAAACAAGGAAGTAGCAGAAAATTTGCCAAATTCCAATGACCCCATAATTTTATGCCTACATGACTATGTAAAGACTATTTTAAACATGAAATCTTGAGGAGAAAGGGTTCTGCCTCCACCCACTGAAGATCAAGTACAAGTTTCAAACTTAAAAAGCATCAATATGATTCACCCAAACAAAAGCTTTTTAAACTTGGAAACAAACAATGAAAACCTCTATGAATGGAAGAAGAGCATTCCTGAAAATTTCAAAGAGCAATGCCAGAAAGAATTAGAAAGCTATGGCATACATGTTCCAAATTTACAATGGACCATCTTAATTCAACATATTGGGACCAAATATTTTCAGAAGTGATAATAAAACATTGGTTAAATGCTAAGGACAATGATGCATTTACAAATCATCAACTTGATATTGATTTTTGCAAGAAGGAAATACTCTTTGGCCTACTGGAAAGTTGACTACGTGGACAGAAATATGATCAAATGAAGCCTAGGACACGTAACAAGAAGGCTAGGTCTAGATTTAAACACAGAGTAATCTTAATATTCCTCTCCATTTTCTAAATCCTGTTAGCTTAAATTTTGGTCTCCAATCTGCAAGATATAAAGAAACCACTTGGCCACTGCAGAGCACCATATGGGAAAGGATTTGGCCAAACACCTCCTCCCTAGTTTGGAATGCTCCTCAGATACAGAAGAAGAAAAGGAGGGGAGATATCACTCTGTCCAAGTGTATTGGAGAATAAAAATGTATTCACAATTTATTCATAATCTTGATAAAAACACTCTCAACTATTTATTTGAGATGAAAGGTGAACTACAAGGTAAAAAAAAAAGTAGAATATGGAAGAACTTATGATGAAATAGTCCCAAATTATCAGATGAGACCATGTGGAGCCCTCCCTTCTAATTGTTACTGCCCTCTCTTTCTTGCCACATTAAATTTTAAAGAGAAATTTGTTTTTGAAATGAAGCCAGTAGAGGATAAACTAGAAAGATTAGCAAAATCACTTGAAACCCCACATTGGTTTGAATAAATTTGTTTTCAAGTAGTTCTATATTTCCTCTTTTGTCACCCAGAAAACAATATAAAAAGCTCTAAATTTTATAACATGTTTATTTATTGATTAATTCTTTCTAAATAAAACAATTTAATATCACCAGATTACTTCTTTTGAGCTTCAAATATTATATGAAATGTTTAAAACAAAGTTTCTCCCAAAAGATATTGGAGAAGAAATATCATTCAAGGCAATGGTTTTCTTTTTGTAAATTAATTCATTTTTTAAAAGGAAATGTGAACCTCCCCAATTATTTCAATGTCAAATTGATTTATTTGAAATATATAATTGAACTCAATTTCTGTGGTACAATATTTCCAACATGTCTAAGTAGATTTTTTAATCTTCAGTTAAAATTAAGATTGATGTTTAAATTTCCTACATCAAATTAAGATTTATTGTGTTTCACAAGAAGAAAAAGAGGATATTAAAAACAGAATTTAATCCTTTGGAAAAATACAATTTTTTTCAACCACAAAATAATAAAAAAAAAAAAACAAAAACAAAAACAAAAACAAAAACAAAAAGGACCTCAAACCTCTTGTAATGATCTAATAGGAAATAGAAATGGAAAAAAAAAACTTCAAAATCTTGAAGTATCCAATCCAGGTAGTGACTTGTATGTGTCAGGTGTGAAACCCCACTGCTTCACTCCTCTATCACTTTACATAAACTTGAATTTCCTATTAATTCCAAATCTTCTGTATTCCATGCATGCACTAGAATTACTTGGAATCCTGAAGAACTGATACAAACAACTTTTCTCAGGTTCAAACTCAATTTATAAACCAATTTTTTCTCAGAGTCAAAACAAAACAAAAACAAGATTCAGGTGCTACACCTGCTTCCATGGCATGTGCAGGCTTATTTTTTTTATGGTGAGTGGAATAACTTGCTCCTCATCATTCAAGTTGTTAAGGTCTTCCATCCCAGGAGAAGAGTGATCCAAAGAAGGAAGTGAGGGGTCCAAGGAAGGGTATTCATCATTGATCAATGCTGATGTAGACATGATTGGAGCTGGTTTTGTTGGAATATCCTCCTCCACATTGGATTGGGGCCACTCATAGGTGTTTTTGGGATCATCATTGCTAGGCTGAGCATCCACAGCCATGTCTTCAGCATCTACTGAATTGGATTTTTGGGTGTCAAAAGCAGCTAAAGGGTTGATGTTAGACTCCTTTCCAAATATTTCATTCATATGAATATAAAAAGGACAAATGGAGTCCAACTTATCAACCACCAAGTCAATTCCCTTGGAATTATCAGAATTTGTGATACCAAAGCCAGTGGAGATTGACAATTAGTGGGCCTTTTTTGTAATTGGCTCAATAGTTCTTGGATTTCTCCCGCATCTGTTTTGATGAAAGATCCAGCCTACATTTTGTTTTATTCTTCAGTTCATTGGCCATGAGGAAATAACCATCAACCTAAGAGGATGGAGGTTGGCCAACTTTTGTTTTGTTGTTGGATGCAAAGCAAGTGTCATAGTTGGAGGGAATTTGGAGCCAGATTACCAGGATGATGTGATCAGCTCTCTTGAGCTGACTTGAGACTTTGGAAGCCAATGGGGGCAGATTGTTTGATGTTGAGTTCCTGGGGTATGTTTTTTTTTTTCCATTGGATTTGTGTGTGGACTTGCGGGGTTAGGTTTGCTGAGGGGCCATTTGAAGAGATTAAGAGGGATGAAGGATGAAGCAATGAGAGAAATAAAGTGATGAGAGTTAGTATGTGATGAAAGCAATAAATTGATGAGAGCAATGAAGCAATTAGGATGAAAATGAAGAGATGAGATTGAGGAAGTGACAAGAGTGATAAAGCAATGAGATTCAGGATGTGATGAAAGTGATGAGAGTGATGAGAGTGATGAAGTTATGAGAGTAATGAATCATATTTTTTGGAGAGGTTGGAGGTAGAATTTTTCCAATGAGGTCCAAGGTTGAAACCAGGGGTGATGATGTTGATTGATGGGTTGAGGGGGTGAAATCCTTTAAAAATTTTATTTGAAAAAACAATTTTTTTTTTTAGGTAACTCTGACACGTCTGATGTGAAATAAGTGGGTTTTTTTTTTTGATTTTTAATGGTAGGTTCAAAATTGCAGATTTGGGTTGAAACCTGCCATTAAAAAATATTGGGTTTGCTTAACTCTGATACA